>MU385860.1:0-399212 GCA_022497145.1 Rostrohypoxylon terebratum
TTATTTATTTAATTATAAATATCGTGTTTTGGTGGTTTTGTATGGGAAATGGGTGGTCCGCGCTAGGGGTGCTCACGTAACGGTGGATCGACTTATATATAGGTACGTCAAGCATAGATCTCAAATGAGATCACAATGAAGGACTATAACCACTGCACCATAAGTTAAGTTTTCACACTAACGCAAGTCTCTCTACCTCTGTTACGAGACTAACTAGGGTTTACAAAGTCTTGCCTCCCTGAGCCATCTTTCCATTCCACTGTCGAGTCCTAATGATGGCCTACACCACTACGACCCTAGAGATCGACCGAGGCGACCCGAAGCTCCTACAGCCCGTCTAGTCCTCACCCGCGAGGCCGATTCCAGTTCCTCTGCCCTTGAAAAACCACTACTGGCAAGCGTGATGGTGTGAATGTAGCGTAACTTCCCGTTCTCCATGCGGAACTCGTGGCTATCAGGAGCCATGTTCAGATGCTCGAAGATGCACAATACACTGATCGAGCCATAGGTCGTGTCAGTGACGTAGCGGCGACCAGTGTTCGGCGCCTGGTTGTTGTTGGTGGGGATGCCGACCTTGCATGAGTCTGTGGGAAGTCCAGAGCCGGTGTACGCGCTGCCTTCGAGACGGACACATGGGGTTCCCCACGGGACGGCATCGATTGCGCTCTTGTTGCTCCACATATCGAGGTATGCATCTGCAGCTTGCTTAAGTGCTTCACGAGTGTCCCGTTTATCCTCTTCGATCAACGACCAATTCTCCTTGGAAGCATACTCCAAAGTCTTCGAAGCGTTGAAGAGCCACGATCCCGTGGTGGAGACGATCAGGTCGATGAGGTATACGCTCAGATCGCCCGGGCTGTGGCGGATCTGGGTTCCGATGACGTAGGGCGCCGGCTCACCCGATACATTGTGCGTGATGATGAGTTCGGTGAAAGAGGCACAGTCGACGGTGTCGACGATAGTGTGCCTGTGGTCGATCTTGAGCGCGTTGTTGAAGATTCCACCTGTGATCTCGCGTGTCTTATTGTTCTCCATGTAGGTGAAGTTATCGGCGATGTTCTCGAGCTGGTTCAGCTGCCCATTCTCATGAGCCTTGACATACTCGTCGGAAAAGGCTTGTATGTATGTCCGGTTACACTCGGCCGAAACCATGGGTAACATGGCCCCAATGGCCGCAGCGCAAATACCCAACAAGCGATAATGCATGGTGGAGTTTCTAGTTAGAAGCGTTAGTGAAGTCTTTGACGTATCACTAGATCCAACTTAAGATCAAGGAAGAAAATCAGATCCCCCATAGTGGAACTCTTTACTAATAAGTATATGCTTCTGATGGATTTTCGAAAGCAAGTGCCGTTACTGCTGCCCAAAGACCCGCCATAGTCAAAAGCATTCCCGGTCCCGGGAGAATGAACGGGAAAATTGCATGTTGATATTACAGCTTGAATCCTGCCCCACGAACACTCCGTGGTTATTAAAATACGACTTGAAATCTGGAGAGGGATAGGCTACCACCGAAAGGGGTAAATGAGAGTAGAGATATAGATTTTGAAAGCTTGAGTTCACGCCGGCACTCTCCTCCTTTCTCCTCGAATATTTATTATCTATAGCTTGGCCACACCACGTTTTCCGAATCTAGAATCGTAACTAGATTTTGACGTCTGGGCTCGGCTATTAGCGAGGAGAATAGATGACCATGAAAATGTGCCTTGTGAAACGAATGAGGTACGGTACCTAAACTAGAGGCTAGATGGTCTATTGTCTAGTAGGTAGCATAACTCACTAGATTTCTAAGGCTCCAGAGCTTATAGTGGTTCCTTCCAAAATTACCCCGCGACGCCTCTTGAAAATAGCCCCGCCATAGGGGTTCAAGGCATTATATCCTGACCTAGTCCTTCTTCCAATCTCTCTTATAAAGCCTATATGTATAGCATGGATGGGAATACCAATCGTCATGCTCCGTACCTATATTAGCACTCTTCGCCATGGTGTTTTCTCAGAGTTTTAAGAGCTCCTAGGCTTTCTTAGCAATCCTTGCCAAGTCCTCTGGCATCAGTGGCTCTTTCTCGAATCCGTTAACAACTTGATCCAGCATCGCCTTCGCAAGATCTACGACACTGATACTGGGAATCCCTACGATCAGTTGGATCATGGTACCGGCAATGGACTTCATGATTTCGCCTGGTGCGGTGATAAAACCTGGCTTGGCAACACATGCCTCGACTCCATCGAGTCCGGAAGCCAACGCCAGTACCTTGTTCTCTGTTTCGCCCTGGGTTCATCTCGTTAGCTTTCTGTAGTAATAAATAATGGTCAACACCACCAGTACTTACTCTCATGAGAGAGTATTGTGGTTGAAATCGCGGGGTCTTCGTCTGGTCTCTCTCAGTGGCCGCACCGCTCATATACAGGAAGCGAAATGGCGTCGAGACACCAGACTCGTGGATAGCATTGAAACCCGAAAGCGTGCAAGTTTGGCAAACCCGCTTCACTTCTTCGAAATTATACATCTTAGATTTCGACGGTGTGATGGCGACCGTCCTAGCATTGATCAGCGGTTTGTCCGGACTTAAGGCTTATATCCGTCACGGAGGAGAACCAGGTTGAGGAGTTCATTACCAGATGCATGCTGAAGCTCCAGCAAATTCTTTCCTGACCTCCTCCGGGTAATGGTCATAGTCTTTCACGACAACGCTTCGAAGCTTCGAGAGGTCCGCGCCCTCTGCAAGTCTCTCAGGAGCGGATATAGGCTTGCGAGCTAAGGCTATGACTGAGGTGATCTCGCTAATGCTTAGACTTTGACGTATGACTTCTTCAGCCACAAAGCCGGTAGCTCCCGAGACAATCAACTTCATTTTCTAGAGTTTTTTTTTCTTTCTTCAAATTTGGACGTGATATTTCTGAAATTTCGAAGGTGTGGTGACCTAAGAGGATTCAGGTTACATAGAAAAAAGTGGTACAGTGGCCACGTGCAGAAGGCTAATCCCTATAGATAGGTACCTATCTTGGTACTAACCCAATAATTTTACCAATAACTTACAATCGGTATTAAGTGGATCGTTCATTCAGGGGCTACATACAAAATGGTGTAAATTATATCGACAACCTATGTTTTCTAGAGATGAATGGATGCTAACTTCTCTAGGTATATCCAGGGATTATATCGATATTCCTTCATAACTTCTGAGAGAGACTTGATTGAGGCTAGAAAGTTTTGATTGACAACGTGTAACCAATCAACTGATCAATGCTAGGGAGATTCCATTTAGCACTTGTTAAGTATGACGTTCCAAGAACGGTCTCTCGAAAATATCTGTAGTAAGATATTAGCCTAGGTATCTATATCGACGCAGCATTTGAGAGGATTGATCAACTCTTACCTGTCCATGTGTAACGGTAGTCCATGTTTGGCCGCCATTATAAGTAGTCCGCTGACAGTTAATCAAGACCTCTACAGCGTTACTGGAAGCATGTTAATTGGGGGGTTCTCTAGGTTATAGATATAGTGAGAGGCTTACTCTGCAATAATGGTACAGGGGATATGCACTGTATTACTAGAGTCGTTGCACAAGAAGATACCAGCACCCGAATTACAGCTGCTAACGCTGCAGCCGCCTGCGCCAGGGCTTCCCGGGGGCGCTGAACAGTCAGCATTAGCGATGCTGTACAGATATCTAACCCCCTCGCCAATCGATTCGGCATTCACATCGTTGCCGTAGCTACAGGTCCAATCCTATTGAAGGGCCGCACGTTAGGACACAATGGACAAGCTTTATAATAAGGGCCTTCATACATTCGAAGTTGTGGCTCGCTTCTGAATCGGTTCCAAACTCCTGCTCGCTATAACCGACTGGTTACTATTCAAGCCTAACTCGTTGTCATAGTTGGGGTTTAATTGGATTATTCGTGTATAAATCTCCTGTGGACCCATATTCGTTAGATTCTATCACACATCAACCATTTTAATTTTGAATAGATATTTACCTGCGCGGTACCCGTGATCGACAGAGGAGCCTCTCCGCGTCTGACTTGGCCCATCCATGTTATCTTAGACGTTACAAGATCAGAAATTGCCCGAGCCGAATTTTCAGCTGGGAATGCCTGTACGGGTTCATGTTAGCGACAATTAGGAAGTGAATGATTTTTAATGAACATCCGATGAACGTACAGCGGCGGCTATGATGCCTGCGAGGAGGTAGGTGATAGTTGAGAGTAACTTCATATTGAACTAGGTACACTGAATGATCATGCATTTCTTCCAGTCTACAAGGCGACATTCAAGATAACTAGTAGCAGCCACGACAAATTTCCTATATACATAGATGGTAATCACGGCGTAGCGTATATCCTAGCATCAATACCACTTCACTAGCCAAGACGAAACGACTTGCCTTTCTCCCTTTCATTCAAGAATTAGATAAAAAAAGGCAAGTGTCATGATGTAGGATCAATGTGATTTTATTTAGGTCTTGCTTGTCGGTCGGATTTTACTGACACAAGACGGTTCATCAAGACCTTAGCCACCTCCGCTTCTTCTTGTGCGGCAAGATAATGCGCTGGATTCGGCGGTCTGTATCGCCGCCATTGGTGGATTTAGTTCCAAATATAGACCCATTAGCTGGGGTTCAAGGCGGTAGGGGAGTATAGCAAGGAGATACTAATCACAGATGCTAGCCACGCTTATATGTAAGAACCGTAAAGCTCACCAATAACTTCAAGAGAAGATGTAACGTACCTCCGATCTTTAATTTCAGAATTTTGTTGCCTAGCTGCCTAGTTATTAGATGCGTGAACACGACCTTGCAAATGTTTCTCTCTCTGTGCGATTCAAACGAGGCCAATGGGGTTTTCGTTGTCATACATAGTAGATCTAAACGTGCTTGTAAAATGCAGGAACAAAATAAGCTTAAATTGGCTTTCGTTAAACTAAATGGATCATTGAATCACACTCCATTAGAAAATGCGTTTTGGGCTTAATAGGGTATCTTGTTTTGCTCTATGACGAGAAGCGGAATACACGAAGTAAGCCCCAATTACAAGGATTTGAGGCACAGCTTGCGGCACAGCACGAGTATGGGCGCGTTGTAAGGCACACCCGGGACCGCTGAAGATGGATTGTTCGAGCCCGGGGGGATTGTCCCGGATTTTCGCTCGTTGACGGGTCTTATCCTTGTCTATCAGCCAGGGGGCAGCGTGCTATCATTAGATCATCATCTGGGTGGTGGTTGTTGGTTTAGGCAGCCCAAGCAAGTTCTCATAATTCATTTCAACATCAATGATATGAAATAGGGAAATCCGATCTTGGTTCTGCGCGAGAGATGGTTTCATTTTCGAGCCTAGAAAAGGAGGTGAGCCAATCCCGGAATCCCTTAGGGCGCACCGACCTTGCATCATCCCATCTTGCCTAGTGCATTGCCGGGCTGCTCTAGCCTGTAATTTCAGCCCCTCTGTGACTTGTTTTGTCCACTTTTGTAAGCTGACTTCCATGTCCCTATCGTAAGTAGCTTCCATACAATGCCAAAGTACTACATGCCACTGCCCAACGAGATTCTAGTTGACGGAACCTAGATGGCAAGATCTCCAAAATAAGGCCAAATACGCTTGCCCCGGTAGTCTGAAAGCTGTGCCTGTGAAGCTCCCCAGCCAACTGGACCGTCATATCCGGCCTAGTCTGGGCTGAGATTAGATGGTTTCGTCGATCACTGTTTCTGATGTATCATGTATAAGTGAACGCGCCCTCGGGCGCAAGGCAATATGTCTCAGCAAACGCTTCTGTTTGTAGTGTGCTATCAGGTTCGCGCTTTGAACCCAAAGAAGCCAAGATGTTGTTCGGAGCCTTCCTGTCGCTGCTTCTCGCGTCTTTAAAATCCGTTCGAGCTGATTATCCGGCACCTGGTGCATGCTCCGGCGGGTGTTTTACCCATGACCCAGCCGTGGTCAAGCGTGCAGATGGCAAATATTTCCGGTTTTCGACCTTAGACCTGATCGGTATCTGGACGGCAGACAACTTAGCGGGGCCGTGGACACGGAGCGGGAGTGTGATTCAGGGCAAAAGCGTCATCAATATCGATGGAAACGATGTGGTAAGTACTCCAAACATCTCACCCATTTACGAAGTCTGCTCCGGAAATTCCTGGAGTGGCCGTAGAATGTCTCACTGCCTATCATCCTTTTGGACGAAAGCAGATGTACCCATAAGTCCTTTTGTGTTATTTCCCAACAACGCACTGACTTGGCATATGATCTAGCTATGGGCTCCTGATGTAGTCTACATTCGTGGCATGTACTACTGCTTTTACTCAGTTTCTAGCTCCGGGTCACAACATTCTGCTATTGGTTATGCAGTTTCCAGCACGCTGGAATCCGGGTCCTGGAGCGACCAGGGAGCTGTGGTTACCTCGACTTCCAGCAGCCCTTACAATGCCATTGACTCTAACGTCGTCAACGGCACGGGCGATAACGAGTGGTACATCCAGTGGGGATCCTATTGGAACAACATTTACCAAGCACGAGTATCGATCGACGGCAAATATGTCTTCAGGTCGGGCAACGAACACCAAATCGCTTATGAACCGTCAGGCAACCACAAGGAGGAAGGTTCCTTCATTTGGAAGCGCGGCAACACCTGGTACATGTTCCTGAGCAAAGGCATATGTTGTACCTACAATCCTGCCACGGACCCGATCGACCAAGTGTACCACATCGCGGTCTGCAAGAGCGACAACCCCGCTGGTCCGTATGTAGACAAGAACGGTGTTGCATGCACCAACGGCGGAGGCACTACCGTGCTCGCAAGCCACGGAAACATATATGCTCCGGGTGGACAAGGAGTCTTCCACGACGATGCACATGGCGATGTCCTATATTATCATTATTGTGAGTAAATCCGCTCAACTTACCATCCAGGCAATGTTATACTAATTTTCTTGACAGTGGATAAATCAGTAGGGGTGAATTATAACCAATCTAAATTTGGGTGGAATGTGATAACTTGGGTTGATGGATGGCCCACAATATAAGTAGGTAACCTAGGTACCTACCTAGGGAAGGATTGAGAGCCCCTATTTCTTCTCTCGGTCAATCATATATCGTTTTAGTCCTGTAGATATGAAGTTAGCGAAAAGTTCCAACTCGTTCAACGTTCAAAGATGAGAATCATCGGCATTGCCAGTTATTATCAATAAGCGGGTCATCTGCCGATCAGGGTTGAATTCCTTCCCGAGTTTCGTCTTGCTGAGATTCATCAGTTTCTACTTACTTCGTACATCTTGGATTCATTTAATCGGTCACTTCATAGATTGTACCAAAGAACACCGCGTAATGGATAATGATGCAGTGGGTACGAATGCTTTGTTAGGCCGGTGTAAGAGGGGCTCATGATGGACATAGGTAGGTACTCATCAGCGGTAAGCCTCCGACCATACGGAACTTTATGTTCAGCATAACCTCTCGATTTTTCCGCCACCAGGTTTGGGTCTCCGCTATCATCAAACTTCTTCAGGTTGTGGTTCACGATCCCTTGGAATTTTCTTCTAGTCTATATATTTGATATATCATTATCCAACGATTTGGACAGCTTAACCGGCAATACCTCGATAGATTTCTGAAGGCGACGTAAAATTCTTAAGACCCCCTTGGGATGACGTTTGATAAACCACCTTAGCTTTGGTATGTTGTTTAAGAGGTTATGAATTATGTAGGTATGTTGTTAGGTAGATGGACGTCGCTGATAGAGGAAAATTGCTTTTTTTCACCGCTCCCCAGGACTCCAGATCAGCTATAATCCACTTGCCTGTAGGTAGGTACCCATAATACTAACACAGCCTTGGAATTCGTGGGGTTTCCACGGGTGCGTGTGATTGCGGACATTGTATGCTCCCAATATGTTCTTAATTCAAGGTGAAGATTGATCATATTCAAAATAAGGGTACGATGACTTCCAAGATGATTACCCCTAGTGGCTGTGGTACAACCTTCACAACGTTATGCAACGCCTGTAAGAAATCACATCTAGACTTTCGGTTTTCCAAGATATTTCAGTATGATGCCTCAAACTGCCAAAGTCGTAGCCCTCTATCTGTCACCGGACATGGCTGCATTGGGCACTTTGACCGCGGCTCTTCCTCGCAAACAACCGATCTATCGAGGAAGGTCGATAGAGAGAAGAAGGGGTTTCTTATTGCCGAGATTGAGTCTATACCGGACATTGATTCAAAACTACCTCGCTCACGAAATATCGGAGTACATACCTAGGTAGTCATCGAGCTAGTGAAGGGCTAGCTCGACGAACGACAGAAGACAGAGTCCATAGCCCCTCGATCCAGTCAAAGTTTCCCTCCCGACTTATTGACATAAATAAGGAGTGCATGGTAGAGAAATATGAAGAGTGTACTTCTGTAGCCCTGTCTTATGTATGGGATGACCTTCTGACGCTTGGCAATATGAACAGGAACAAGAATGAGATCCCTATCCATATGACACTTAGAGAAGACATAGAGGATATGAAGGTCGGCAAAAATATTTTTAAGTCAAGGCTCGAACCACCCTCCACAGGACGAATTCCTCAGACAATTAGGGACGCTATGGAATCCACGACAAATCGGAGAGCGGTATCTGGTGGCCGACACTTTATGCATCATACAAGATGATGAGGAAGATATGAAACAAATTATCACACGGATGGGTGATATATCCAATTCCTCAGTTGTTACTATTAATGCCGCGGCAGGTGGTAACTAGATGCTGGGTTGAGTGGGATTCGTCCTAGGGTGGGCCCTGCTAAGATATTTTTCAATTGCAGTGAATGTCAGCGAAGAGCCCCTATGATTAGGTACCTGTAGGTAAGTACACAGAAGAGAGGAAGACCACTGATAGAGTGGTGGAGATTTAGTAGTGTTAGGACTGGGCCGCCATCGTGGAACACGAATCTGAGGTACAATCTCGATCCAACGCCAAACTCTTAGTTGGGTGGTACAATGATGGGAAGCTAGACCCATAGACCTACGAAATAGCTGTACAAGAGTACAGCAAGATAAATCTCAGGGATCTTGAAGAAATATTCAATGCTTTCGAGGGTATAATTGATAGGTCGCAGAGATATGGGGATACTCCGTCAAGGGAGTTGAGTATCTGTCAGGCGCAGGGGATCCCTTCTCATTTGCTCTACCTGGCGCTCCTCTGGTTTCCCTGGCCGGATGCAGAAAAACGACAGTCATGCAAGCTCACCAAGTTAAGAACCATTCCCAAGATAATCAAACTAAGAAAAAATCAGAATGAACAGCTATCGTTAGGGTCATGGTCGTGGTATGCATTAGTTAGTCGTTAGGTACCTATCACTGGGTAATCGACTGACATATGAGGGAATACAGGACATCCTGGGCAGGTCGTTCTCGAAGATAACCTGTGGTTAGGTACTATGAAGATATCACAGGTGCCCTTATACGTACCTAGGTACCTATCGTGGGTTCTGGGCTATGGACGTCTGGGGGGTGGGGGAGTGCATACAAAACCCTTAACCGCAATGCGGCCGATTAAGATAATGAACTTACACGTACTAGAGAACACCTCGAAAACCGTATCGGCGTAGATGTAGAGAAATTATTGGACGAACCACTAAGACAGGTGTTAAAGTACGAGATACACCGAAATGTTGCGTGGGATTCTTCGCGGCGTACGTTCCAACCCAATTCGAAATTGAGCCAGGAGATCTCGTCAGAAGCCTAAAGGTTCAGGTTCGACAGCGAATACGAATCAATGGACGAGCTAGTTCCTATTGTCGCTGCCGATGCGCTCGCTATACCGCTCAGCGCGCAATAGATCTTTCTCGGTCTGAATACACACAAGGAAATTTCAAAGAGGGTTGGGTTAGGTTTTGTGCATTATTTGGATAAGACGTTCGCGAACCGTAGTGGAAATATAGGGTTAGATAAGAATTACCTAGATTGCTAGTTCTGCATGCTGTAAGTCCTCGGAATAGCCCTTAATCAATATTATCGTAGCGCTGCCTTACATTCAAGCGGCAGTGAACGCTGGAAGAGAGCGCTGGAGGCGTGAGCAGGCGCCTAATAGTCCCCTGAAACGGAGATCTCTATGGTACTATTCTGCGCCGCGCAACACTTCCCTCAGCTTTCCGGTCGGCCTTCTCCTAGGCCCAACTCGCGGATCTTTTTAAAGACCAGCACACTAGCCTCATGACTGTAAAATACTTGATTTCGGATATCTCAAGCAGCTTGGGACATGCCACGATCATAAATCATGAAATACGTGCCATATTCTCCTTTGCCGCCGTACTCTGTGTCGTCCTGGATGATTCGCTCAACTTCCTTGAACCCAAGCCGTTCGTAAACGCCCCGACCGGCTTTATATGACATCACGAATATGGGAACACCGATCTCTTCTGCGTGTTTAATCCCGCTTTGAACAAGCGCAGTAGCAATTCCCTTCCCCTTGTTTTCGGGATGAACAGCCAGATAATCGAGCTCTAGACATCAGTCAGTGGCCAGGTCTGGTATTTCCCATCCGTTACCTCGGGCCAATTTCATTTTTCTAGCCACTTACTGATGTAGGATCTCTCCGATAGAATACGATCCATCACAATATCATTCTTGTCGTCAATATGTCTCATCTCCTTGTTTCCATTCCACCAGGCCGACTCAGCCAGCTCCCCGAACCGCTTTCTCTCGTCGTCGTCGACGTCAGGTGCCTGTGCCGAAGCCCATTCTGGACTACCGTCTGCTGTGGTGCTGCGACCGGCGGGGAGAACCCAGCGGGCGTATCCGACAAGGGCGCCTGTGGCGGGGTCCACCGCTTTTTGGTGACGTGTCACGTCGCGATCTCTTAAGAGTAGGCGAGGGTAACGCTTCTCGGCCTGCTTGATAAGGAACTCTTTGGTAATGTCCTTTGGCCACAACAAGATCCACGTCGGATCCTCCCAGAATGCGCTCATGTTGTTGCGAGCCATGTCCGCGGCATCGGCGACCGTGCAGCCTTCGATCTTCCAAGTCGTCATAGCTACGCGATGATGATATTCGAATTCAATTGAAATGAAATGCTTAAGATTGGGGTTGCAGCAATGGTATAGCGAGGTCAATTTCTGGTCGCGATGTAATTGGAGAGCGGTGCCGATTGATCATAGGTGAAGAGGAGGAATGTGATGGATGCGACTTAACTCTATCTTCTATGCAGGAACGCTACGATCATCTAAATACCTAAAGAGAAGGGACGATAGTAATGAAGATTATCGGGATTGCTAGGTAGGTAAGTACGATTCTGATCTATTAGGAGATGTTAGATGATCTACATAAGCAACGTAGCATTATCCTGTCTCCATATGTAAGGGATTATGTCATGATTTCCCCTGCGGAATAGAACAACATTTCAAAAGTCGTCTAGGGGGGTCACACATGGTTTAGAAAATGAATCACGGGTCAATTGTTAGCAACTATCATAATAGCCCGTATTCTACTCGCGGGGGTCTTTAGAGACATTGGACCTTACTACATAGTAGCCAACCATTTGTCTACCTGTTTCATCCAGCTAACTTATAAGTCCGTAGGCACCTAAGAGGCATGCGAAATTGCATGGCGTATATTGTCTCAGGCGCAATCAAGGAGCGATACCACCATTTCACATAACTCATTCCGCATGAGCACTCGAGCTCAAGGAATGAGTCTACTGGGATTGAGTGGCATCATAAGTGTCATATTTCTGCTTTGAGCGCTTCTCCTCGTGAGAAGCGTCGTAAGTGTCGTATTTCTCCTTGGAAGGTTCTCGTTTGTTCGTCAGGGTGGCGTCGTAGGTATCATACTTCTGCTTAGAACGCTTCTCTGCCTGAGATGCATCGTAGGTGTCGTATTTCTCCTTTGATCGCTTTTCCGCTTGGGTGGTGTCATAGACGTCGTACTTCTCCTTGGATCGTTTCTCGACGTGAGAGGCATCGTAAACGTCGTACTTTTCTTTAGACGGCTCCCGTTTGTCTACGGTTTGAGATGCGTCATAAGTATCATACTTCTCCTTGGATCGCCTCTCTACGTGAGAAGCATCGTATACGTCGTACTTTTCCTTGGAAGGTTCACGGCTGTCTGTCATATTAATCCACTATTTCTTAATCTGAATGACATGGCGAGATCTGTTAACATACGCGATGATAGAGTTTTCCTGTACCGGAAGTGCCAGTGTGGTAGAAGCAAGAGCTCCAAGGAGGAAGATAGATGCTTTGAAGAAACGCATATTGCTTGAATAAGGACTATATCTAGAGAAATAGATGGGGTTTTGGTGGTGTATCTTTGCTGGGTAGAAGCTGATGAGGGTCAAAATCTGGGGGAAATTAGTTCTTCTTATGTCTCGACTTTAAGTCGAGAGAGAGCAGATACAGAACGTGTTGTTTCCAGTGACTACCTGCTTGTATCCATAGCTGCTCGCGCACTAGAACTTGATTCCTCAATTCGGTATAATTGACCCGAATACCTATCAATCATCCTTCTTCTGTTAGTCTTTGGGACCGTACATCACGTAGTCCATCAGAAAAACCTCGCAAGCTCTGACCCTCCACAACCAGTTAGGAGGACCCAGACCACAGACCATATATGCAATGCAAGGCCCGTATATATCACAATATGTAGAAGTTATTGCGGCAAATCGGACCGCTGTATCCATGTGTCAGCGTGCAGTTGTTCATCAATGGTACGAAATCAGCACTTCGGTAGCTACTAGTTGTTTATCACAGCCATACCTATCGATGGGTATACACTTGTAAGCAAGTATTCATCCGAGAACTAGAGATATACCAGCCTAGCGACCCATGAGACTTGTTGAGATACTAAACACTATTGCTATCAGATACATCATGTAAGCCTTGCGTTGTTGGAAAGGATTTCCATACTAGGTAGTTAGGTAGATAATACAGCTGAATGCATGATAGCGTCTCAGTCCAATAGGAAACATTGCCTTCATCAAAATATCACGCAATAATGAGAATTATCACACATTGTGAGTATACCTCCTGATTCTATAAATCTATTGGGTCGAAGTACTTTGGATTGCCGGCGTGGTAAGGCGGCGCAGCATTAGAAATGCAAATCGTAAATCCGAAGTATACTCGTCCTGAAGATCTACCTACCTAGGTGCCTACCGGTAGGTAGTCTATATTACCCCATTGGTGTACAGAGGTGGATCCCTGTATAACTCCTGGTTTGGTAGTGGGAAGCTCCATCAACTCGGCGTAGTTGAAGCTGAGAGGGTCACATGTGGGTTATGTATCGTCACACACCCACTCAAGTTAGGACCAGTCATGTGTAGTATATCATGCTTAAAATGACCTCACTCAACTCTATCACCTAATTTCTATCCTCCATAAACTATCAATTTACTTGATACTTGGTAAGCTTGGTTTTAGGATATGTCAAATGAACGATGGTGTTAACGTTCATAAATCTTCTGAATCCATATCCCAAGAACCCGGGACCTAGGACAATAACGCCCAGCTTAACTAGGTCGGTATGGAGTATACTTGGATCAGTATATATTAACTACCCACTCAGGTAGTTACTGGGGTTCCCCTTCCTGCAGTCAGCCGCATTAGCCTTACATGCAATGCCTGACTTGAACTTAAACTCAAATGCACCACTCAATGGGTCCATGAAGAACTGACCCACTACACACATTGTTCGTCCGATCCTCCCGGCCCGCAATCCGGTATAGCTAACGGTACATTCCCGCCGACCAATGAGTAAGATAAGCTTTCAATGCCGGCACCTCCTGGCTCCCGTCCAAGGCGAAGGCTTAGCGGAGGTTTCGTGATAAGCCAACTCTACAATATCCACAAACTCCAGACCTAAAATCTCACCACTTATGCAACTGTACTGTTAAGTCCATCCGCATCTTAGGCAAGATAAGGGTGGGCTCAAAGGAGTCTATCCTGGAGGAGACAAAAAACATGCTCACTTAGGAATTATTGATGATTTAGATATCAAAACCGCGGTATACGATTTCTATATGGCCTGACCATGGGAATTATGGCACGAGCGGAACATGTATACCCGCCACGGATAATGGTGTAAACTAAGACCTACCACATTCTACGGAATAACAACTCCTTGGTTCCATATCAAGTTATAGGCCATAACACGTCGGGTCCGTGGAAGAAACCAGAACTTAAGACTTTGAATCCAACCTCCCCTCCTGTCTTTATTTCGATCATCTTAACTCGCCCTTCTTCAGTCTTTGCTTAAGTGCGAAAATTCCAAGTTCCTGCGCCTCCAAGATGGGTTTACGATCGAAGGAAAAGGCGTATGAGCCATTATCCTTAGATGAGACAAGGCCCTCGCAAAGCTCCGATGGCCTCGAAAGTCAGCAAGAAGATAGCGCTATGCTGTCACGGCATTTCAAACAGCGAACATCTCGTCTCGCTTCTTGGGCAAGGGCAGGAGGGAGAGCTCTTGCGGTCATCAACACCGTCCTATTAATCAGCATAATAATAATTCTCTCACTTTCGCACGAGAAGGCCGAATGCTCGGAAGCAGAATGCGCTGCGAAGACTTCATATTATTGTAAGTGAATGATTTGATGTGATGTATTTCCAAAACTAACAGCAACAGCTCCACTACTGGAGAAAGACGCCGGAGTAATCGAGTACGAAACTCGTAGATTCCGAGGCGCTCTTGAACACAAAAGCATTTACAAAGGCACGCCGAATAAGGCTCTTGACGAAGCTTGGACCGTGTTGACGCATAGTAAGCTTCCTCTGCCTATCTTCAATCCTGAACCGAGGGAAACTTACATGCCTAGTGAACAATTCCGGAGTAAGCGGCGATGTCATTGACAAGATCGGGAAGTCGCGGATAGCCGTCAAGTACCCGGAATCACAGGGAGGTAAATACGATGTAGGCATCGAAGTGTTCCATCACATGCACTGTCTGGTATGTCTTGAATACCTGCCTACTTATTCACCATACACTAATCAAAATATCAGAACATCATCCGCCAATACACATACAAGGAGTACTATTATAAGCCAGAGAATAGGCCGAAGAGTTTTACTGACTCTGAGCCAATTATCCGCGCTCATATCGATCACTGCATCGAGATGCTGCGCGAAACTCTTCTTTGCCAGGGCGACGTAGGTATCATCACTTACAACTGGGTTAAGCCGTGGGGCATATATCCCGACTTTAGCACGGAGCACAAATGTCGCAAGCTTGACAAGATCATGGAGTGGGCCGATAAGAATGCTCTACCTGCGGAAGACCCTGAGCCCGATGAGAATACCGTCTATCTCTCCGGGCCGCCGCAATGAAGGACTTGCTGGAGATTCCCGGTGAGAAAATAAATAGTCAAAGGGGACACTAACCCCGGTAACAATACGTAGTATTCTAGATACTCGCAAGATAGGTCGAGGCTCATTGGATATTGGTAGCGATAGGCAATGAATTGTTGATTTTTATGGAACAATATATACCATGAATGACCGTACACTCCGAATTTCACAATGTTCCCATAGAAACTAATTCATTCACCTCAAAATCGAACGGACTACACAGTCCCATATGCTACGTAGCCCGTCCTAGGTACTTAGGTAGGTCTATAGGCTAACCAACAATATCGTGTATAGAGCAACTTTCTTCGGTTCGCCAGGACTAGCAATAACTCGAAAACGAGCCAATAGAAGTAGTGTGACATGGAAGTCTCTGTGTGATAAATCTGACTGTCAGTCGAACTCTGACTGACTGTTACCAATGTGCTGAAGAACTCGTGTAGGGACAAGATCACCATTACTATGTAGTCGATCGTATGACACCGGTAGGTTGGTTGAATGCAGGAAGGAGAAGATCGGTAAGCATTCATGGATGTGTCGTATAAGCAGAGCTACAAGTTGCAGGTGGATGAGCCTGTGCACCTGTATGGATCTCGGTCTGGGCTAAGGGAGTCACTGAATTAGGGATTTGAAAAAACTAGGTTAGAACTGAGGTTCAAACTGAAACTATATTGGATCGACTACAAGACGTCATAAAACGCAATAGCGGGGAGACCAATGAACGGTTTCTTAAATCGTGAGGTAGGATCTAGTATTATGGTTCTCCCATATCAGTGCTGACGGTGTGGAGAGTGTCAGTGCTGTGCCTCCCAATTGCTTGTATGGTCTACACTTCAGTGGCAGAGTGGGTATGCACGTGTCTATATACCGAAGTAAGCTGTTTCTCGGTACATGACAAGACAAAACAAGCTTCGGTTGCATGACTTGTAAATGCATTCCTGTGGATCGCTCAAGTGCTGAGGAACCGGCACAGGTGGGGTAGACTTGCATTGAAAGATAGTCAGTCCATTGCTCATAGAGCAAATCGCTTCGATAGAATGAGCTAGACCTACATATCTAGCTAGAATAACACCATACCATATCTTACTTCTATACATGCGTATGGTAGCTAACGATGCCGATACGTCGTATTGGAGCAAGAGTTCCCTGTCATAAGTCGGCGAAATTTCGAACTTGATCACACGAGACATCATGGAGGATTCGCCTCTCGCTCTCCGTGGACGCCGAGAAAAATACCTAGAGACCGAGATCATCCCTAGTTCTAATGCTTCGGTGCTGGATGAGCCGAACATACCTGAGTACACCAACATTTCCTCATCTCTTCATATCAATTCCCCAACTCGAGACATTCCATTGTTCCTCAGATGGCAAGTTCCAGCAAGAAGGCAACGCCAATATCCGAGAGGATTCGAGATATGTCAGAAACTCACCATAAGGAGCAATATGAAAGTCTCCTGAATGAGTCTGATACACAGCAGCTAGATCATGAAAGCCACCAAACACAATCTAGTAGGCAACTGGCCTGGCGCTCCCCGTTCTTCTATATTCCTACGATATTATGCTTCTTTCTCGGGTCAGCCCTCGTTGCTGTCTGCTCATCGAACTCAGCTCGATTAGACTCTGTCATCAGCCAGATGGAGCAGAAGATCGCAAGCTTTGAAGCTGTCTCGACGTCAGATCCTCGACCACTTAAGATACCTTTACCGGAGGGACTTCCCCCAACTCACCCGAAAACATCTAAGCCAACAGGCGAAGAATTTGGCTCTTGTGGCCACTCGCCCGGGGAAGCTCAAGCTCTCGGCTGTATTTTTGACCCAATGTCATGGGCGTGGCAACGTCCTGAGTGTTACAACGCTGAGTTGATAAACCACTTCCTGGACATCACGGAATGGCACTTCTACCCTAACAATGCGACTCGGCCCGAGGAGGAGCTACCCAAAGAAGTCTGGGCAACTGGGGGTTATAACGGAGCTTGGGGTCCATGGTCGTGGCATATGTACCACTGCTCTTATAGTTGGCGCAAGTTCGACATGGGCTTCCATCATGGGAAGCCCTTAGATGATGACATCCTTGATCCCCTACATACCCACCATTGCAGCGTCCAGATTATCTTGCGAGATACCGATCCGACTTTGCACGCGCCATGTCTAGAGGATCCCCACAGTTGTGAGATCACACAAATGTGGATGAAGTTTAATAAGTGTGGCTACTATTGAGATGTACTGAGTTTACAGATTTGAGTTGTGTAGAGGGGCAAAAAAAATGTTGTTGTTTTTAAGTGTAAACTCTCAAACGACAAAGTTTTCTCTTGAACGTAGCCACATCCCCACACCTAAATATTAGGTTAGCTCCTTGAAAAGGGGCTGCTTATGGAAATACCTAATTACATGAGTATGATTAAGGAAACTGATTTTATGTAAGCTATGATTATGTAAACTAAAATTATGTAAAGAAGGACTCTGTAAGTAGTCATTACATAAGGATTACTTACATAAGCACCATTTCTCAAAGATGCAAATGATGGGACTAGATTTAATACGGTAAGTGGCTGGAACCTCAGCGGGATTTAGCGGAGCGGAGAGTCGAAGTGGTGTGTTTCTCATTCACCATCTTCTCACCATCTTCCCAATTCACGAGGAGGTGAGAGGTCACCCACCGACGTCTCATTGGTTTGCGTGGAATATTTCCGCTCCGGATGGTACCCTACGTCTTCGGCGTCGTCGGAATTGCTAATCACCATCTTTTCCGTTTGCCATAAACCACCCGCACAGGCTGCCCTTACACCTTGTCTCATACACTTTAACGTTATTTTGAAGTTCGATCAGCCACCGCCACCACCACAATGGCCCTCAACGAACCCCACAAGTCCCGCATTATCGGACACATGAACGCCGACCACGGTGGCGAGATCGAGGAGTACCTGCGCGCCTTCAACGGGGTATCCGCGGGCTCCGCGCGCGGCGCCCAGATCACGGATATGTCACTCACAACCATGACGATCAAGAGCGCGTCTGGCACGCACACCGTAGCCATCACCCCCGCGCTCAAGACAGCCGCGGACGCGCGCGTGGTCCTCGTCAACATGTCCGCGCAGGCCAAGGCCAAGCTCGGACTAAGCTCTATCAAGGTGCGAGCGTGGCACCCGCCCTCGGGCCTCGGGCTTCTGACGTTCGCGGGTGTGGCGCTATACTTCGTCTGTGCGGCTACTTACTTGCTAGTCGCGCCTAGCACCGCGGCCTGGCGCCTCCTAGATGACTTTTGGCCCGGCGGCGCCACGGCGTATAAGTGGCTTGTGCGCGCGATCTTCGTCCCTGTCATGTTGATCCATCTCGGGGAGGCGTGGTGGATGGCCAGGTCGCGGCTGAGGAAGCACGGCGTCGAGTTCGGGAGCAAGGTGTGGTTTCTCTGGACCCTGGGCACGTTTGTGGAGGGGTTGCCCGCGATGAAGAGGTTTGATCGGGTGGTGGAGGAGGAGGGGAAGAAGAGCCATTGAAATTGGGGATTGAAGGTTGGGCAGTTCTTGAAAGTTGGGCGACGCCTTTCTGTTTCGAGGGGGGCATGTTCTTGAGAAAGGTATGATTTACAACTGAATTTTTCTGTGTCATGATATCTTACAGAAGGCGAAGCGCGCCTTGTAATTAGGAGCAGTCACAATTCACAATTTATGTAGTTCATGACAGTCACGATGAGTATCGAGATAGTGAATAATAGGTAGTTCTCAATTGACTTCCATCATTATCCAAATGGATGTGAGCATCCCTGCTTTGTGTGTTCCAGTTTCCCTGCATCATTGCATTTCAAACGATCTGTCCTTTCCTCTCATGAGATGGAGTTTCTCAAGAAGCCATTATGATCCGGTGGGGTTCCTTTTCTCCCACTTCCCAACTTCTCGACCCCATTCTGTAATGTAAATTCAATTGCATCCAAACATCCCAAAATTCCTTGCGCTTTGATGTTCACCTGTTCCCCGTTTTCCATTAACCCAAGTGATATCCGTTTCCAATTCCTTTGAACCTTTAAACCAAATTCAACGCTTTTCCCTAAACCGCGTATATGACGCAAAAAATGAATCCCGAACTCCTGTTGTATGCAATGCGATGCGATGCGAAGCTCATCCTATTCAAGGCGAGTCTGGATGGTGATGATGTGAGAGCGACAGGGAAACCACATGATGTAAGGCTTTCTTCCCTTGCCATCGCTCAATCGAATTCGCTTCTATAGACGGGAAGTGATTTCAATGTGATAGGAGAAGGTGTTGGTGCGCCATTGTAATAGGTTTTTATTGCTTCAGTGAAGATAGGTTCTACACTGTCATCAGACCGTAAACTTGGGTGGTCGAACCCTCCCAAACGCGCATCGCGCAAGATCTGCCGGACGGTCTCGTCTGAGATTTCTGATTGACGGAGGAAGTAGGTCACTGTGAACAGCGCGCTCATGGTCCGTTTTCCGTACTCGTCTGCTTCCTTAATCGCCGCTCTTCTCTCCTCCAATTTTTCGAATTCGAAGCGGTGCTTATTCAATTCTCGAACGCCCTCCACTGGGAAAATTTCTGAAGCTGACTTGTCGATGTCAATGTACTCGAGGATCCTTGTTGGAACCAAGTTCCTGTCGAACAATCCACAAGCTTCTTTGTGGGCTTGCTCGTATTTCTCGGCCCCCTCATAGCTTAGAAGATATAAGACGGCGACGAACTCCTGTATCAAGGCGTGGTTCTTATTGAGGACTGAGTAGAGCTCTTCGGTTGCGGACTTGTTGGTCCGGTTGTCAACACCGGTGTTGACACAGTCGAGGCCCTTCTTCTCGCAGTGCTGGCATTTTTCCATGCCTGGTGTGTGCACGCACTTGATTTTGGAGCGCCGGCAGTTCTGGCACGAGTTTCTACCGACGGTGCGAGGCCTTTTTGGTTGCCGTTGGGTTTCGCTGCTTTGGTGGCCCTCGCCTATTGACTCAGGGGTCAGGTACTCTTCCTCGGGGCTACGGCTGCGCTTTAACCCCCTTCCTGGCAATGGTGCCATTGCCCCCTGAGACTGGTTGCTTTGGTGGCTAGAAGGAGGTTGAGCATCTTCTGGCGGCGTGGATAATTGTGGAAGAGTCATCTGTGGAACCGGTAGCGGTGAGAAGACCTCTGCTGATTCATTTTGAGGTATGGGCGGGTCGAAAAGGCCTTCGGGCTCATCACCAGGGAGCTGGCTAAGATCGAAATCCTGGAGATCGAGATCCAGGAGATTGATGGTTGGTTCAGTAGATTCAGTTCGGCTCTCTTGTGGTTGAAGATTGCTTCCAAGATTTGTATCTTGATTTCCACCGAATACTGGTAGGTGTTCGGAAGGGGTTTCGAAGTTGCTTTCAGAAGAATCAAAAAGCTCGGGATTCTCCTGGCTGTTTATGTAGTTGGAATGCGGGTCCTGGAGCATGTCAGGTGTTTGGTTAGATGGCCAGTTTTCATCAATTGGCCCATTCTGAGCCATCGGTTGGTTGATATCAAGCATTGTAGACATGCCGTTATAAGTCCCGTCGCCTTGTGCAGTGGGCATATCTTGTATATAGCCAGAATTTTGCGTTTCGAGCATATTGTTGCTTGGAAAGTCGACATTGATATCAGCCCAGCCCTGAATTTGCGAGAGTGCTACCATCTGCTGCTGCTGTTGTTGTAGTTGTTGTTGTAGTTGTCGTAGTTGTTGTGGTGGCAGTGGTGGCAGTGGTGGTTGATAGGTGCCGTAGCTGGAAAGCCAAGAACTTGGAACGAATGCGTTAGGGTCATAGCCGCCATCTTCGTTCGAGACGGATCCCAAAGGATAAGCAGCCTGGTTGTTTTGGAACATGTTGTTTAGATGTATTGACAATTCGATGCCCCTGTTTTGAGCGAGTGTGGTCTGTTTTGTTATTAGGAATGTAATTGGAGTTCAGAAACCTAGCGGTCTGTTTTGAAGCGATATGGTGCTTCCGTGTCTTGTCGAAGCAAGGTAACACTTCCTGCGAGAGGAATATACCTAGCGATAGTGCTTTTTTGAGTAGATTGATGGAGTATCAGTCCTGTTTGATGTTTCGAATGGAAAGAATTGATCAAGATAGGGGCTAGGTAGTAACCGAGTTATATTCGAACAAGTGAGTTGCTTTTAAGTAGTTGACTGTAGGCTGTTCTGAGCGACTTTTGTACTTCATATAAAATAAAAAGAAGATAGAAAAAAACATTGGGAACCTGGCGGTATCTATATACCTAGGGAAACAAATAAGCTTTGGAATCTTTTCTCTATTCTTGACTCTAGATAGCGTTGGCGTCTAAGCATATCAACATTTGGTGTAAGTAAACATAGAATCTGGTGGCTATTTAGTCTCAGAGCAACGCGCCCCATGATGCCGGACGTAAGTTATAAAGTCAGTTAGGAGGCTCTCTAAGTAGTTAGGCTTCTGTGGAAATATATCCTCGCCGACATTTGATGAGATTATACCCGCTAAGAGTAAGGTTGGAAACCTTCGGGTGCGGCGTTTGTGTTAGTTCACATACCCTACAGTTTCTTTGAAAGGTACGCCGATGGATATATCCCCGTGACTTGAATGAAAACTCTATGCTGGCAAGTCCAATGGTAGAAAACATATATACAGCAGAGTAAACACCGGTTCTTGCGGTCTACTCAAGCAGTCAAGAGATATATGGATATACCTAGGTAGTAATTGGGCAGTTACCTACTTAACTATGCTATACCTAGTTGATTCATCTTGGGTCTATGTTGGCTTCGCCCGAGAAAAATAGGTATTTAGCAAATTTGTGAGCTCTACCTATCAGACAACCCTCTAACCTAAAGGCCTTGCAAGTTACATTAAACTGGTATAATACCACCCCCCCCCCAACCCCCCTGGGCCATGATACCAGTGGGTGTGTTGCTTGTTCGACTAAACAGGTAAGCATATCGATTCAGTATGAGGAAAGAACACCCATTGAGCCACAGTGATGGGTTAGTTTAGGAATACATGATAAAGATATGGACTAAATATATCGAAGAGGCCTCTTTACGGACCAATTGGCCCAAGTCCTTCTCAATTGGCGTCTCAAATACTCTATATATCTGATACTAACCGAATTCGGCTTTGCGAGAGTAAGATGTCGTTAAATTTGTGTTAGGTTAAAAGCGTTTACACTAGAACGGTTGATGAAAAGTCAATTCGCTCCGTTTGACAACAAAAGCTTACCCAAAAAATCGCTTGTAGCTGTTTTTAGCCCAGAAGCATAAATCCACACGATAAATTCAATTCAATTCTCTTCATGTGCTTTTCCAATGGCAGCAAGATACCACGCTGTTCAGGTCTTTACCTAGGTTAGCTAGGTATTCACTGATGCAAAGGTCACTACTATGCGTCATCTAGACAACTGAATACACTGAATGTAGGCGGTGATGAAGTACTTTTGTTTGAATTAATTAACCTAGGTAGGTATGATTGAACCTCAAGTGGTCGTACTGGGGCTGAAACTCTTTTCTGTTTGGATATACATGGGCCATATCCGATTGTTTTGCCAAACCCGGCATCCCATCAGACCAAAAGGCGGCGTCGGTAAGCTTTGAATAGGCTTCGGGTTCGTATTCAGACTCTGTACTATAACGCCTCGTGAGCGACGCGCTGCAAGATAAGTGGTCGGCTCGATTATCCTATGGCTGACAAGTGCAAGCGCCGGATACTTCTTGGACACAGTGTAAACCATGATCGCATACTGCAGCCGGAATCCAGAACCCGCCGTTGCAGACCTGGACTTGAGCCGGGTAGCCATCTGAACTTTGAGACGCCTAGACGTTAGTTGCACTCCTTCTATCCCAAAACCGAGGAGAAGAGGTTAGGAATATTTGGATCTATACAAACTTGAAGCATTGGTAGCTACCCGAGGAACACCTTGGTTGCCTAGGAGTGACATCAGCAAAGACTGGCATGGCGGTTAGAGCTAGAAACGTAATAGGCGTGTTGAATTTCATGGCGTGTGTTCTTCTGCAAGTTCTTGGATTTGGAGATATGAAGGTATAGAAGTATGTATTTTGTGTATTTTGTGTAGTAAAATAGAGAGTATTTCAATGCTGAAGAGGGGTGGTTTATCTTGGATGGTAAGATGAAGAGTAAGCCAATGTTGTAGAGAAGTGAAATTGATACAAGATAGTTGAATGTTGACAGGAGTTGATTCAACCTCGAGGGATCGAATCGTGTCGGTAGATTGTACCTGGGTGTTGAATGTTTTGGCAGTGATGTCATCATCAACACGTTCCTGCAATTGACATCGCGTAGCGCTTGCATCGCCGATTACCTTCCGTAGTAGAGTATCAAGGATCATGGTATTTACCAGGTAGGTACAGGTAGACATGAATTGAGGGTAGGTACACTTCGAGCCCGGAGTAGGTATACTACCTAACCTAGTAGATACCGCTGCTACGCCATTTATGCCGTTTATGCCCGTTCATCGTCCAGACGTTTTCTGTACCTATACATCGTGAGCCGGTATCGTCCATGTCTAGTTTTAGAGCTTAACAATTGAGACCTCCAGCTACTAGGTACTATAGGTATGATGGAAACCCTTCTCCTTATTATTACAAGTAGGTGCTATTAACCTTGAAAGCACTCCAACATCTAAAAACAAAAACAACACCCGACTACCATTTTCAGAGATTTCCAGGGCTTGCTGCTTCCTTTGGGGAAAAGGGGGCGTTCTGGATAACCCCTAAGATCCAAAATCGGCCATGAGAACGGGACGGGGGCGCTTCGCTGTTTCTGCGAATCAGAAATTGGGGCATACCCCGATATGGCAAGTCTACCTACCTACCTGACCTAGGTCCTACTAAGTAGGTATGTACTCCTACCACTCTGATCATTGATGTCATCCCCCCCCCTGATCCATGTACATTTATTTTTATACCCTCCGATCATTAAGGTAGTTAGTCGATGTAACGCATGCATTGGATGAAGCCGCGCTTCTTAAGACCTTGAATCATGGCTATTTTTCTAAAGTTGCGATTTTCTTATCATTACATGGTCTTTCACTTCCTACCGCCATGCCATACGCCACTTGAATCTTTCATGATGGGAATAACTCATGACATCATTCTCATAAGTATTCTACAAGGTTGTCAAGACCCTCACATATTTTGCGGATCCGATCAGGTACAGCTCCCCCTTTTTTCACACTTCCACAAGGGTTAAATTAAGTGAAGCATCGTATCAGCCTATGAAGAGCCCTCAGTGCAGACTGGAATGCGTGCGATGAAAATGCTCATCTCCAGTTATTTGATTCTTCGCCAAGGCCAGTTGGTTCGATTCTGTGGTTCGCGCCATCCTCTAGGGTTCCATACTCACGGCGGCTACCATTAGTACCGTCCCGTCCTGCGGCTGGGCCATCCTCTTCGTCGATGATCTGGTTTTCGAGAAGTCCCTCATTGGGATCCGCACCAACACTCTGTGTGAGGCGCCTGTATCCGAGTCTAGCTCGAGCGCCTCCAGAGTTGCGTAGTCTGAATAACGCAAGATGAATCAGCTAGACCCAATGTCAGTACAAAAGGTCTAAGACGACTTAATCGCGAATGATAACTACCTGAAGTACTCCAACAACTACAACGGCAGCAAATCCAAGCCCCGCAGTTCTCTGCTCTGCAGCGAGCCATGGTTCAAGGCAAGATGTTGTTCTGCTAGGATATGTCGTGAGGCATTGGTGGGTCCGCGGGAAATCGCGGTCCCGAGTCGAACGAAGGCCACAGCAGTTGAAAGAATCTTGAATTCGCTGTAGAGCTTGATCATCTTTGGCGCTGTAGAGGCGTTGCCAATTCCCTTCTAGGCTACATTCGAGCAATTTGCCCGGCACGAAACCTTGGGCAAAGAGAGTCGCGAGGACCACCTCCAGTATGCCTTGGATAACTTGCAGCGCAATAGGCAGAAGTTGCTGCGTTGCCAGCGATCTGGTTCTAGACTGCAAGAATCGGTGGAGCAGCGGGGTGTAGAAAACGTTTGCGACTGCGATAAAAGGTAGGATGATGGCGAGCACGGTCGTGCCAATCGATAGGGGAAGCGATAGACTGCCCGAAGTAACCTGCACGTAACTGAGGGCCGTCAATTATTTGGTCTGGGGGGTCTGGGGGGTCTGAGGGGGACCGGACAGTCGAATATGGATGGGTAACTTACATTGCAACTGCTATTGAAGCTAAGAGAAGCTGGTCGATCATGCGTTAGTTCGAAGACGTCACCTTATGCGATCATGTAATGGTCACAGTTCACCTACAAGAGGATAAGCAAGTGCAAGATTCACCATGATGGGCAATGTTGCTGCGGTAATGTCAAGTGTCTTTCAATCAGCCAATATTCAGGTGGCACTCAAAGAAAAGACGATTGATATCTTCATGAAAAAAAGATATCTAGATTCTAGGTATTGTACCTATCAGGTAGTAGGTACTAGTTATATGTTAGAATTAGATACGAATAGGCGGTGTCCGGTTTCCGCAGTGGTTTCCGCAGTTGAAGAACTTGGAAAAAGACGAAGATGGGTGAAACGACAAAGAAAGTTTATTTTGTTTTTAAACTTCTGCCTGCGTGATGCTGCATTGTGCCTTCTAGAGAGCCCTGGAGCCTTGCCCAACCTCGTCCCTTCTTCGTAAGGCGCGTAGGGTGACGTGGATGCAAGTTCCCGCACCTACCCCTCCTCTTTGCAGGTGCAATGCTACCCGAGTACATCCTTTTTTCTGACCTGTCACATTGACTCATTCAAGGTTCTCTCAAGTCAACTTGGAACCATTTCGCTACCTAAGGTCCTAAGACTTACACAAGTACTTCACTGCCTACTGCTCAATAACGGATCCATGGATGCTTCAATCGCCCTGTCTTGCAGCGTGTTTTCCAGACAGTCTTCGTCATCCGTCCGGCGTTCGGGTTCCTGCTTGAATTTTTGCGCCTCTCCGAACCCCTAGCCCTTAGCCCTCAATTTCCAAGCCCCTACTGCGTAGTAGAAAAAGATCTGCGTTTCCCTATTGATTTTGAAGTCACCACTTGGAATCTGTTGCTTGTACTCGAAAGCAAAGATATCTCCAGGGCTATCAAGCCTCACAGGGAAAAAAAGATTGATGGCCCTCTCATCCATATCGGATATCGCCCTTCATGGAGATACGGAGGATCAAATGATGAGCATTTCCATGACCTCAAATATACGACCCTAATTTGAGCTCTCCCTACAGTCAACAATCTCCCGACCGCAATCTTCCGTCTGTGTAACGACAGTATAAGCTGCATCCGTATAATGTCTACTATTCACAAATCGGCCCCCAGCACCACCCACACACCCTTCCCTCCTAGGTACCTAGCCAGTCAGCGCCACGAAGCCACCGAAGTCGCCGGAGCTCGGTACGCCACCCACGCTCAAGAATCCGTGATCGCACGTACCCTGATACGTCCTCGTTAACGACGTATAAACAGCATTGTACTGCTGCTTGAAAGCGTCGAATGTGTATGCCGTCGCGTTAAAAGACGCCTTCAGGTCTGTGCTGAAGGCAGCGTCGTAAGCGGCTTCCCATCCGTCTTGGTAGGTATGGGAAAAAGCCGTTTACATCGTCCATTACGAACTGAGCTACCTCATCGGTCGCCTGGAACCCGCTAGTGGCTCTAGCTGGGCAGGCGGCGTTCGTGGCGCCCAGTAGAAGGAGACTTGGAGCTATAATTACAGGTAAGTATTCGATGTTTAGGCTGTATTTACAAGGAACTTACCTGCAACGCGACCGAGGGCCACGCATACTCAGCCGGTCTGTCAGGCAACAAGAAATACGCTATCCACTGCGAGTTGCTCTATGAGGATTGCCTGAATCAGAAATACTATCCCTATTGCTGTGATAGTTCCATGGAAAAAGCAACCTCTAAGGTGACGAGAACTGTTGGTGAGAGAGAGTTGAGTGCTTGAAATCGCCGATCTTTCTATTCTAATTTCAACGCCATCACCACCAAAAACCTCAAGATCTCTTAATAATCGAACACGAACAGCGATCGGAGCCAAGTGCAGCTTTGAGATTAATCGGGCTCCCGTGCATCTCTTAATGCTCGAAACTCTGAGCATCCATCAATCTCTGAAGTCAGTAGCTAAAAGCGGCAAAGGTCTCAATGGCTTCTCGTCTTCCCGCTCTCGCACGAATCTCAGATTTGTACGAAGGCAGCGGATTACAAGCGAGACTTAAAGATCTCGAAGAATCAACTTTCAAGACATTATACGTATTAATACTAATGACCCTAACAACGATAGAGTCTGTAGATCAACATGTAAACGGCATATCTAGTCAAACGGGGGGGGGGGTTGGATGTTGGACATCCAATGCTAAGCCTCTCCGGTCAACCATCAATACTTAAGTCTTACATGGGCTTCGATGACATAGCCTCACACTATCATCCCGACTTCAACCTGTCAAGACATCCTCTCCGGCATCTGTCAAGTTCACATGTGCCCTCCACGGGATTTTTAATCTAGTGCCTAGCATTCAAATGCAAGGGCCCGCATGCCGCCAAGCGCGTATCCCTGAAGCGAAACGAGGGTTCCCCCCTAAAAAAACCATCGACCTCGAATTTCCGGAGCGCGGTACATGTCAATCAATCTCGTCTTGGCGATTGCTTAACCTTCCTATCCGAGGCTCTTGTCATCTGCGCCGAGAGTTATTCGCGCCGTTTAGGGCCGAACAACCAATGTCGTATAGAATTTCAGCGATAGCAGTAGTGAGGAGTAAATCGTACTAGAGGAAAGAAAAATGGCTTGGCTATCGGGATCGTGGGCGGAAGATCGCTTTGTTTGTGGAAGCTCAGATTCCCCCTTTGGGTCCTTTGATAGGGTAGACCGCCGATCACAAAACCACGCGACTTGGCTTAGATTTCTCTGGGGAACCTATTCACAAGGAAGACAAGACGCCATGCAATTGATGTAGCTTTTTGTGATACGACTCTGGCAACTTAAAATTAGAGACCATATGTCAATCATCCAATCGTTTACGGCCGGCTCATGATACAGCTCCAAGATAGACTAGATGACCCGCTCCTATCGGATCAATGTGAAAGCAACATTGACTTCGATCGTATATAGCAGAAATGGAAAAGAATGCGGGGCTATAACATGGGTCAATTTGCTTTTCTTTGAATGGAATGATTTCCTGCCCGAGAAAGTTGAACCTCGCGCGCCTCGTGATCGTCGACATTGCATGGTTAGGCCTGGCTAAGGAGAGGCGCTACCTTCCAACATAAGAAGCTTGCTGGAATCTCATATCCGCGTATACCATCGTGAGCGGGTACATAAAGGCTCGTGGGTTCTTAGGATAATTCCTACCTAGATCAAGTCTTAGATTTCTCCTAGCTCGACCACTTGCTTCATAGATTTGACAACGACGATCTCACGTTCGCAACATGGTTCGCTCACTTTTTGTTGCGGCTCTAGCTGCCACGACTACAGCTCTTTCCACTACCCGTCATGCAGCCAGGAACGCAGAGCTTTTCACACTCGACTTTGGACTCGGTGAAACACAGATCGTGACCGAGGAGGAGAAATGGGCACTTAAGAAAGTCAGTACCTAGTCAACACACCCATCCTCTCTCCTATACTAACTCTCCTGCAGGCGGGAAGAACCTTCATGGACATAACCAACCACCCGAACCTCGCATCCTCCGCATCGCCCAAGTGGGCCGTCGCCGCCGTCCAGTACCCCACGGGCATGGCTTACGAAGACGCCGTCAAGGACCTGATCAGCAAGCTCGACAAGACGTACGTCGAAGAGCAGCTGACGACCTTCTCCAACTTCTTCACCCGCTTCTACCTCTCGGACGAAGGCAAGCAAGCTTCGGAGTGGCTGCTTGGCGAAGTCCAAGGCGTGATCGAAGCGAGCGACGCCAAGGGCGCCTCCGTGAAAGCGTTCCCCCACAGCTGGGTACAGAGCAGCATCATCGCGACGATCCCCGGGAAGTCTACCGACAAAATCGTGGTCGGGGCGCACTTGGATTCGATTAACCAGAACAACCGCACCGGAAGGTCTCCCGGAGCCGGTAAGGTGTTTCTTCACATACCCACCCAAATACGTATAATTCGTAGTAAATTTCGAAACGGCCGACTAATGCGCGATAGACGACAACGGATCCGGGTGCATGACGACCCTGGAGGCTATGAGGGTTCTTCTCAGCGATCCCAAGATCGCAGCTGGCGAGGGCACTAACACGCTAGAGTTCCACTGGTACTCCGGCGAAGAGGGCGGCTTGCTTGGCAGTGCTGACATCTTTGACGCGTACGCTGAAAACAAGACTGTCGTCAAGGCGATGCTGCAACAAGATATGACTGGCTACGGATCAAACCCTAGTAAGTGCTGAGTTTTGGTGTGAACATATAAAATGTCTGCTTACTAATCTGACTTGTCTTGCCCAGTGGGCGTCATCACCGACCGTGTTGACTCGGGCCTTACCGCATACATGCGAAAGGTCATCGATGCCGTAAGTAATTCAATTTCCTCCAAATCGCATCCATCGTAGCTAACTCCCTTCCTCTTAGTACACAGAGATCGGCTACGTAGACTCTGAATGTGGCTACGGCTGCTCGGACCACGCATCTGCCATGGCAGCGGGTTATCCGGCTTCCTTCGTGATCGAGTCGGCGATGGACATCACGAACAAGTACATCCACACTGATCGCGACTCGCTCGATAAGATTAATTTCGACCACGTTCTCGAGCACTCTAAGATGGTCATCGGGTACGCCTACGAATTAACGTTCGCGGACCTCTGAGATATGGGGCTCGTCTGTTTCTTACCTTGAGTAGGCTATAGATAGAAAAAGTAGGTTAATAATTGATATCTGCTACTAGGCTGGTTATATGTTAGCGGTTGTATATTCTTGTAATGTTCTTCCTACCTACATAGATGTCTAGAAAAAGCTGTTAGTGTATACTTCGAAAGCTTCCAGGTTGTTAGAATCATGAAATTTCTACCTCATTGGAACCTCAACTTTTTAACCGAGGCGGACTAATTTATCCTGCCATAGCGTCCGAAGCCACAACTTGGGCCTTTTACTTCCACATTTTAGCACATTAGAACATTCACGATCCTGACATCACCGAATATTTATCGTAACAAAAATTCCCATTGAGTGTACATAACATCCCGCATGCAAAGGAAAACCGGCCGTGACAATCGTAAATGCCAATTGGGAAATACCCCAGCAAAGCGAAAATATGTGCAATAGGCTAGGCAAGTTACCTAGGTAACATCGAGGAATTAAGGAAGTGTAGTAGCAACAAGGTTGAGAATATCCGGAGACGTCCCCCATATCGAGGGGGCCATATGTTCTGCCGGCCATAATATCCCAACTAAAGACATCCATTTTCACCCAAAGACGCCTGAACTGATGTGATTGAGGCAAAAAATGGATATCTTGCTTGACAAAGGTGACGACGTGACGAATGAAATGATCCCCTAACTCCACGAACTATAATGTATGTTAGACTCGGACTGAATAACGCGTGTAAATTGTACGCAAACATACCAACTAAGGACTTCGTAGGTAACCCAGAAACTGTGAATTCAAGACCTTTCCTGATGCTCGATAGGCCATGGAACGCAGTATGGTCGGAGTCCCCAATCGAATTAATAGTTAGGTCGTTGTACAGCCTCCTTGATCTGGCTAGCCATACTAGTCATCGAAGAGAGACGTGCGACAATCGGATCGTTGGGTGATCGATTGGCAATTTGGACGAAGAGCTTCTCAAAACGGTCGAGGTATGAGGTCATCAAGTTCGGAACAACATCGCGAACCTGAGTGTCCTGAAGAGAATTCTGGTTAGAAGGGTCATTGGTTGGGTGAGATGTGAGACTAACGATGTGTGATAGCTGGGCAATCAGGATGTGAAGCACCGTCTCTAGCCAGTTCAGCTTCTCTCTAACAAGATGAGGGTCAAGAGTATCGATGACAACAGATCCCACCGAGAGCGAAACTAAAGTGGGTACGTCCTGGAGGAACTGAGGGTCCAGTTTGTATAGATACTCGTCAAAGACCTCAGCCTGGCGACCTTGCTGAATCCATCGAACCAAGCCAGTCTCATACTCGCCTCGCTCGATATATGATGCGACACTAGCGACCATATGCTGTAGCTGTGGGTCTCGAATGACCGCTGGTTCTCTAGCATTCGAGCTGTTGGACTGGAATGGGACAAGTTGGTGAGCGCCTGAACTTCCCGTCGGACTCCCATACATGAAGGATTGGGATTGTAGAGACGCAGGATGATGAGGCTGAGTTGGCTGAGAATGAGCGGAGTGCGTAGACTGCGCGGTAGAACCACGGTCGCGAGCAGTTTGATGCTGCAACTTAAGCAGTCCATCCTGGAATTGAGCCTGGGTAGTAGCCATAGCGGTAACTGTGTCAGAGAGGCTGGTCACTAGGGCCGTGAGCTGGTCAATCTTATTACCATCCGCGATACGTCGTTGTTCCATTTCCGCAATCAGACTAGCAGTATGGTCTTGCACATCTTGTACGACTGAGCGTGAAACGTCCACCGCCGTGTTATTGATCAACGGGGTGACATGGCTAACCAATACTTGACGAACAGTTTTCTCAATGTCGTGCGCCACAGTGCTTGAAACCTTGTCTGAGATAGCTTTAGAAATCTCGGGTTTCTGTAAAGCCTGGTTGACGGCGTTGGGAATAAGTTTTTGCATCTGATTTTGGATAGAATGCGAGACCCGACCGACCATCTTACCATCAATCTGTTCCGATATGGTCTTCGTGATAAGGCTGCTCAGAGCTGGGACGACGCTGCTCTCAAATTGATCACTAATCGTTTTAGTGAGCACGGCCTGGACATTCATGTTGAGGACGTTGGACACTTTCTCGAGCAATATTTGCTGGTTCTTGACAAATGTCTCGTCTCGAGTACGGAATTCCACGTCGACATTATCTCGGTGATCCTTGAATTCACTAGTGATCACACCAGTTAACTTGTCACCAAGAGAAGAGACAATCTGCTTCACAGTAGACTGAATCGACTCATGCGACATTATCGGCTGTGAGGACTTCGTCTCTTTGGTAGCATTAGGTGGCGACTGTGAGGTACCATTCGATTGCGCATTTTCGGTGTTATGCTTCTCCGCAGCTGCCGCTGCAGCCTTCTCGCGCTTCTTTCTTGCTTTCTTCTCCGTCTTGTCTAACTGACTGATCGGCGCACTAGGGGCGACAGCTTCTTTACGGTCTTGTTGGACCACAGGTGCATTCTCATCACCTTTTTGAGGGACCAAAGCATTAGACGGTATCGAAGATGGCGCTGGCGGAGGCGTCTCCTTAACGGATCGGACTCGGAGTGGTAGCGGCGCATGCTCATCCACAGGCTGCGGTTCGGTGACCAAGGGACTAGGCAGCTCCTTTAGTTTTGCGATCTTAATTAGGCCAACCTCGGAAGCATCGGCGCCATCGAGAACCTTGTTGTCCTTTGACCAACCAAGCTCGTTTTGTTTAATAACAACACCAGTTACACCCTTCGAGTGCATCGCGTACAATTCAAATAGGCTCGGTTCCTCCACATCAGAAGCGGTGGCAGGGTTAACTAGTATATCTAAGCTTCGGAGCATGCCTTTATTGGCGAATGAGTATTCGCGCACACCACTAATGACGGCGGTGGAGTCTGGCTCAGGAATTGATGAGTCCTTAGCTACCAATTTCTGGATGTATTCGACTTGGGACAGACCCTTCATGGTGTATCTGGGGACTGATAGGTGCAAGAAGTAGATGGAGTTGCGCATTGGATGGCCAACTACGATCATACCCGAAGGTGGATGATACATCACGCTGCACACTGGATCCGACTCCTTTGTATGTGGCAAGTTGAATTCCTGGACTGGTTTGCCCAGACCAAGATCCCAAAGTTGAAGGGTGTGGTTCTGCTTCATGCCCACTATCATGTAGCGTAAGGCCCAACCCTTCTGGTATGGCCGTTGCTTATCCAGCAATAACACAGAGGTTGGCCACGCTTTTTCACCTTCTGGGGTCGTGTTTAGCGTCATTAGAGGCTCTTTCACCTCAAGCGACGTGTGAGCAGGGAGAGGAGACCAAGGATCCGAATTCTCATCGGCTGCTGTCAAATCTCGCACGTCCCAGAACTTAACACGACCGGACTTATCGAGTGAGACAATAGTGGTATCATCCTGGCTGAAGGTGAAGTCTTTGCCGGCTTTGCCCGTACTGATTCTAAGGGAACATTCCTTATACAGTCTCTGGGTGTCAACGACGCGGTCATGGCCGGATTTGAAGATGCCGTTCTGCATAATGTACGATGGCCAGATGATATTGATGGTCTTCCCACGGCCGACAGCGAAAAACTCTGGATGAGTAGAAGAGGTCCTAGCTCGAGTCTTCAAAACACCTCCGTTATCGCCACCTCCCTCATGTGAAATCGCAAGGGGTGGGAGAATGAATCCATACTGCTCCGGGTGGGCGTCTTCCAAATGATCCTTCTCACCATTCTTGATCTGAACATAGTAGACGGTGCCACTGATGCCAGTGCCAATGATGCTCTCTTTGGGTGTGGTAGGGAGATCAGGTGACGTAGATGACATTGCGACGTTGAAAATGCGGTCCTTAGTGTCAGTGAACAGTTTGGCGTCCTTACCGTCATCCTGTCGAATCACACGAAGTCCACCAGCCTTAGACATGCCATAAACCATGTATGATTCACTCGCAGTGACAAGATTACGATCAATCTGATCGAACTCCTTCTTCAGTCGAGCAATATCAAGGATGATCTCGTCACGGAACTGAGGACGAGGAATGTCGGTATCGAGCATCGTGATAGAGATCCATGGTTTCATGGGGAAGTTATACACCTTCACCGGATTAGGGACCTCCTCAATGACGACAATCTCATCGGCCTCAGCGCTTTCCCAGCTATCTGCAACTGGACCGTGTGCTGCATCATCAACGATATCGCGAATCGTTTGCGCAACTTCGGGTGAATATGTGTCTTCGAGAACGTGGGCGTTCTCCTCTTTTTCTAGCTCTGCGCGGATGTCTCGCGCCGCAGCCTCGGCCGAATCCTGAAATTCAGCGTCAGTCCTAGCCTTCATCATACGTTCGAGTTCGGCGCTAATCTTAGCTTGTACCTCTTCATTCTCGGCCCTTTGTAGTGCCTCCTGAGCTTCTTTGTCTGCCTGTTCGGCGAGAACTGTGATCGCGTCCGATACCGTCTCTGTGCCTTTATCTTCGGGAACAAATTCTGGAGCGCTTCCCTGTGCTATACCATGCTCCGTGATAGATTGAGGAGAGGTGGCATCAAGCTTTCGCCTGATGTGCTCGGGGCTCAAGATCGGACTACGTTGGCTGCTTAACCGCTTATGGTCCTGGCCGAGCCCAGAAGAAGACGCAACACTAGGAGTCTTCTTTGAAACTCGAAAACTAGACGAAGCAGACAGCTCTGCCGGAATTTGGCTAGTGTAAGCAGATGCTCCAGGTGTCGACGATTTGGACGCATTGTCATGGGGAGAAGTAACACCAAATTCTTCAAGAGAATGGATATAGTCGAACTTGGAATGCTTTCGGCTCCCATCGAATTGGGAATGCTGAGATGACGGCGAGTTGTACTCAAACTTGGCCGGAGGCGAGCCGATGCCATCATGTGATCCGAAGCGGAAAGGCATAGACGCTGTCTCGTGAGGATCATTGCTAGGTATGGCCGGCTTCGGTGGCACGTATTCTTTAATGTGATGTTCCGATGCTGAGCCATTGGCTGACTGAGGGGTGTTAGACAATTCAGTAGCAGGGATATGGTCGGTTTGAGAAGGCTTTGGTCGATGAAGTAAGTTGAGGAGATATGCTTGAGTATCGGTAGGAGGCGGGCCTGCGTTCCAAGTCGCCGGAGCAGGCGCTTGAGTGGGGGGTTGAGTCTCTGCTCGAGCAGCCTCATTCTGCAAGTTTCCCTTCATAAGGGTTGCTAGGAGACCTTGAGGATCAGCAGGCATAGGTACAGGCGCGTGGATGGGGGGTTGACTGTGCGGCTGAGACAGGTTAGGAAGTGTCTCGAACACACCAGGTGCCTGAGTATGCGTCTGGGTATGAGCATGTCCAGGCGGTCCAGGAGGTGAGGTATGTGACGGGACTTGTGGGTGAGGTCCACTGTTTTGTCCGCCGTTCTGGCCGCTGAACTTGAGAAGATTCAACAGGTTCGCGCTCTGATCGACCTTTCCCGAAGGGTTCGAGGGCATCGTGCCAATCGGACCCAGTCCCATCGGCCCCGTCGGATGATGGGAGTGGCTGAAGTTGTTACTGGGCGGCGTGGGGGCAGCAGGCAAAAAGTCGTCCAGAGGGGAATCAGTAGTGGAATGACCATAATAATCTTGTGGATTGGCGCTCTGGTTGTAGGAGTTAAATCGAGACAAGATATCATTAGCGGGCGCAGGCTCATCATTGTTTTCGCCATTACGTTGAGCCTGTAAGCGAGCGAGCATCATGTGCAAGTTATTCGGGTTTGTGCCGCCGCCAGGCGGGTTATAATCCGCCATGATGCGCTTCGAAGATGAGGTAGGATGAAACAAGCTGTCCGTCTATTTACCGAAGTAAAAAAAGATGCTTCAGCTTTTGTAGCTTCCTCCACACTTGGTATTGCGATTGCGCGTGGTTCGTAATTGATGACCAAACTGGGCAACAAATTGGGGTATCAGACAGAAGTGTTTGTGGGAAAGAAAAAAAAGAATTAAAAGATGAAAATTGATATTGGGTACTCTAGGTAGGTAGGTAAAGGAAGGAAAGAAAATATTATGTCCTTTCCTCTCTACTAGAGAGCTTTTGAGGAGGTGATGATGTATTGCCTCGCGAGAAGGACGAGAAAAAAAAAATAGGTGGTGAAAACGACCAGGTACCAAGCTTTAAGCTCCTATCGGCAAATCTGACGAATCGGGGCGGTTAACAAGGTGAAAGCAAAGTACTTAGAACAACAAGGTAACAATTGGCCAAATTGAACGATGACCTATTTTATTGTCACGAAGTGAAGTCGTCTTGATGAACGTGCATTAGAATGAACCATATGCGACAGTGTAAAGGATTGATGATTTAGGATTTTTGTGGGTGGAGGAGAAGAAGAAGCTCAAAAAATAAAATGTTGTCAAACGGAAAAGTTAAGTGATGTGTAACGGGTAGGCTGATAGGTGCACTACGGACGGCGGGCGAACACTGAGAGCGGCGAGCACGACCAGAAGTTGGCGTTGGGCGGCGATGCAGCTGTACGCTAGCTGGACGATTACACCTGCCAATCGACGAGGACATTAAAGTGGCATGTATTGTAAGAATTAGTTAACAAGTGGAGGCCCTAGCGATACACATGCATGATATGTACCCATACAGAAGATAGAACCTAACTCGATGGAGGGGACTTCTGCAGCTCTCTGTAATGCACCGATTATCTACATTATTTGCATGTACCCCAGCCTCAAGACATCCCTACCGGCTTGTATAAGTACCGTCCGAAAGTGGGGATAAGGTTTCCAGGAAATTCATGTTATATAATCATCAATAGAAGTAAGGTACCTAGGTACATACATAGGACCAGGTACCTAGTAGTACTAGGTATCATTCAAAGTTCAAACATTACATAAGTCTGCAGCAATTTCAACCTTCAATTAGTTCATCAACTCGGCGCATCGTGATAGGTAATTCGATATTTCTCCCATAATCATTTTCAGACATACAGTAATACACTCAAGTACATAACCGTTTTGGTTTCCCACTCTCCTTAACTTTTGTACTTGTACTTATTTTGATTTATTGTAAGTCTACTGGGCTACCCACGGTAACGATAAATTTCAATTACCCAATTCTCTGTTTGCCTTAAATAATCGGCATTTGGCAACAGAGAGTGTGATCTGGGATCCGGGACAAAATCTGTCAGCATCCATTGTTTGCTGCCTCCGACATATCACCGGCGCTTCAGTCAAACGTCTCACTTACAATACTTACACCATCAACCCACTAACAACCTAAGCAAACGCCATCCGACAAAACACCATGTTCTGTCTCCGAAGGTATGGAGCCTTTCATCTCAATTCATTCTCGAATATCCACCCACGGGCATGCATAGACAGACCATTCATCTAAAAATAGAGACTAACATGATTCTCGGTACAGTTGGCTTCCTCTCCTCTTCATCCCGACGAATGCCTCCCCTGCATTCATATTCCTCTTCTTCGTCTGCACATACTTCCTAAACCGACCCTGCGTCTACTGCTCCGTCCTACTCCTCATACTCTTCGTGACATCCTGCTACTGGTCAGATCGATGTTTCTTCGACTTCGGTAGTAACTGGTTCGCCCCGCGAGCTCCCGCCACATCATGCTCGGCCAACTCAACAATGCTACCGGACCCCGTCGCCGATAGCTTCAACGCGACCGCCGTCGAGATGCTCAATACCACGGCGAACGCTCTCGCCAGCGTTGCCGCCGAAGAACTGGCAAAGAGGAAGGAGGAGTGGACTGGTCTCGGAGTCGAATGGCTACGAAGCCTACTAGGACGCAGGGAGTGGAGGATCGAGTGTATGGATCTCTATATACGACTATGATCGATACACGTCAGGTACGAAACTGCGGTCAATACCCCTCATTTTGTTCTCCGAGGCTGTATAAAGGGGACGGGCGGTGATACGATAGCATAGTGCATGGCACCGGCGTTGGTTGGACTTGACGATTTGGCCTTGCCTTTCGAGCATATATACACCTCACACTGTTTCGCGTTCCGGCATATGAATCGGAATTAGGAGAAGACTGCCTGTGTTTTTTTGAGCCACCCTAGGCTTGTACCATCTTCAGGCGCATGCAGGAGTCCGAGAAGAACTTGGCAATTAGACCCCATAAATCAATGAAATAAGAAATTGCGAAAACAACTGCTATATGACAAAGGGGTGTTTCATTGCTAAAGTCGCAGAAAAATCCAGGGTTGGTTCTAGAAGTGAGACAGACATATCGCTAGCTCATGTACCTAGGTCCTAGGTGCTAGATCGACACAGTATATTTCCAAAACAGCGAGACCTCATCGGTCTGTTGATGGTTGGTAGTCACCTAGCGAATTAGTACGACAGCAGAATAGCTTCCAAAAAAAGTCGTGATGGCATCATATATTACTATTATATCAAAAAATCTTATCTATATCCAACAACCCTCACCTATTTTCTAGTCTCGACGAGCTTCATCTACGCTTTATTCAACTTCATACTCTTAACCCACGGCGCCCAAAACCCATCCATAGTCTCTGGACTTCTCCAACCACTCCAATCATCATTCGTCAAGCCCCAAGTATCAACCAGTCCCTGCACGCCACTGCGGATTCTGTAGCTTCCCGCCAAGCTCCACATCATCCAGCTGATCTCGTGTTTCTCCGTGAAGCCGCGGATGCAGTTCAGCACCGTGTTAGTGTACAGCGAATCGTCCTGCGCGTTGCCGAACTCGGAGAAGATGACGGGGGTGAGCCGCTGCGCCGGCGGACAGTCCCCGGTGATATTGCACGCGGGCGGGGCGTCGATGCCGAGCGCGTTGAAGCCGTTGCGGTACAGCCCCGCCTCGATGATCTCGCAGGTCCCGACGTCGATGTCCTCGCTCGACGGGTACAGGTGCAGTTCCCAGACGATCTTATCCGCCCACGGCTTCGCGCCTAGGTCGAAGTATACCGGGTCCCTCCTCAGCGCGTCGCGGATGGCCGTGCATTTATAGCACGGTGCCGTCAGGATATTCTTCTTTGCTGTGAGCGCGGACAGGTCCTGGTCGTACTGCATTCCGGACCAGGTAATCAGCATGTCCGGGTTCGCGTCGTGGATGGCGTCTGCGCCGGCGCTCATGTTGCCGACAAGCGTCTCCCAGTTATAGTATAGGTCCGTTCGGTTCCAGCTCTCGCGGAGCTCGTTGCGCAGGGACATGGACACGACGTTGTCGTGGCCTTTAGCCCAGTTCGCAACGTGCGACAGCCCGCGCAACCAATTCGAGGCGTCGAAGTTCACGTCGTCAAACCAAGAGTTTCCGTCTACGTGGCTGCAGCACCATTGCGCCTTGCCGACGTGCACGTCGGGGTGGATAAAAATGCCCTTAGAGCTAGCAACGCGTGCGATGTCAGACCAGATTTCGAAGCGGGTCGTCGTGCGTGTCCAGGATGGGTTCTTTTTTACGATTTCATCAGTGACTTTCGTGCCGTTCTCGTAGCCTAAAGCCATTATCATGGCGACTTCGAGGGGCACGTCTTCGCCGCCTCGATCGTAGATTTGGTCGATCATTTCGATCGCATAACCCCTTTCTCAGTTAGTTGGATGAAACGTAATGTTTGCTGCATTTCAAGTGTCTCACATGCGGATAAAATTGAACCCAACGCTGGCGACATCGCTTAAGATGTCATCAACAGACTTCCATTCTAAACCCTCCGGAATCATAGTCTCACCTATCTCCCAATTAGCTACTCTGTCCTCAATTCCGCATTTATTCTTAGTTATCGACTATGTAGGCACTCACCGCTCAAAGGCCAATTCACACCGGCCCAGGTGATCGCCTCACCACGGGCATTAACCACATCTCTGCCCTTTGTGCTGAAAGGTCCATACGGCCACCCGCTGGTAGATGTATTTTCCTGGCGACGATTTATACTTCTCTGCCACCGCGGCTCAAGATCTCTCCCGAGCGGTTGCGACGTGGGAACCCACGAAGCACAGGCCAAGCTGGCGCCTAGTGACCACAATGTAGCAGACACCTTCATCTTGTCACGTAGGTCGGCTGCAGCAGACGTAAATTGAAAGTAGTCCAATTGCACGAACGCGGTAGGGTAGCAACCAAACTAGCAAGATGCGAAGCTACCTACCTAGCTATTATATACTCCGCCTGGCGGCTCCATCTACATTATTGCAAGGGAGAGCAACTGGCCACCGACACCACGAGATCAACTCCAACCAAGAAGGATCTTTGTTCCTCGGCTTCGGTGCCCACATACCTACCTACCTAGTCCAAGCTACCTTTAATAGGAAACATAGTTTCTTGGATATTCCAGTATTCCCTTGCTACAGGGTTAGAAGATATAAGAGAGCCATTGATATCAAGACTTCAATCCTTCTCGGTGAGGCGCCGAGAGCGTGCCTTGCAGTGGATGATGAGGGGATACGAAGACAGAATTGGGGCTCCTGGGGTAAACATGGGGGAAATACTCCACCAATTCAATGGTAGGGAACTACCCCAATCCCCCGCGGATATAGCGGGTTGTGGGTATGTCGCTCTCCATTACTCCGAAAAATTCCACTATGGGGCTTAGAACCGGGAGAATTAAGTTAACAAAGAAGCCATCGTGGCGCCGGGCTTGATTATGGAGATACCGCGGTTAAGCTTTACTGTTAGTAGATATTATAGTTCCTTAGCTGCGAAGTGCATAGTTTGACAAGAGTCAGTAGCCACCACACCTACCTACACTTTCACAGAATGACTTTAGCTTCAACTAAAGCCACCCGCCCTTTGAGAGCTGGGCAGTTCAGATATACAAACAAAATCATCACTTTAACATTTTCTTAAACGCAAATTGTATTGACATGAAAGCGCGTATATGTACAAGCCAAAGTGTCTAAGAGCTCGCCTTAATTTCGCCTTTATCCATGAAATTCTCATTGTGACTCGTTGGTATGCTTAGCACCGAAAAACGCCATGCCGCATAAAAGCTCTATCTTCCAGCCTCCACATTGAAAGGCCCTGTCCGTTGACTTGTAATATGAAATAATTCAAGAATGCCTCGAGAGCCCTACAGCTTTGCCTTAACAGCTGATTGGGGAATATTCGAGGCCTCCTCGTTTACTAAAACCGAGCCATTCTTCGGTCCGTCGCCGAAGAAGATGACTTGCACAGTCAAGTCGTCCCTATTAAAATGTTAGCAAAAACTATAAGACAAGGTAATTCCGTATAGACTTACCTGTAACGTCTCGAAAATGGAGAAACAAGTGTGAGCAAGGCACACACTTGCTCCTCATTCTTACCACCAAGAGCATTGCGGATAAGGTGAGTTGCAACATTGCTATCTTTCACGACAAATCGTTCCTTCTCGTCAGGTGAGATACCCCATTGGCGTAGTCGAATCGGGGTCTTCTGGCCGTCTGGTCCAGCTTGGTCACCGGCTTCGACAGGTAGATCTTGGCTAGGGCCAAATAGTTTGGACCATACAGAGCTCAATTGCGAATTCGAGGATGGGGATTTGGCTTGCGATTCGATCCACTTGCCAACAAGTCCGACCACTTCTTCGTTGGTCAGCATCTCCCATAGCCCGTCCGTAGCCATGACTAGGAAATCGCCCTTTTCAGGTTGAATCTTAGTCGTGGTGACGACAGGCTCTGCTGTCACGTAAGGGGGTGTTTTGAGATATGGCGAGGAGCTTCGACCAAAGAACGAAGCTCGGAGCCGGTCAGAGACCTCTTTGCTCCATTTGTAACTAGCATCTCCAAATGCCCGGGTTGGCTCAAGACCTCCAAGGACTCGGCCATTGTAAATGACACGATCTTCCCCTGGGTGAGCTTTGCGCATTCGTCTCTCCTCATTGGGGTTGCGACCAGTTTGATCTTCCGACAAAGGAGTTGCTGTCCATTTCCCGGACGAGCTGCGACGGCCAAGGACAGCTCGGGAGTCGCCTGTGCAAGCCACGCGCAGCGTCTTGGTGCTACTGTCGTAGAAGGACAACAGGGCGCAGGAGCCAGATAATGCGGGGCCGAGAAGTTCGGCTGCGACCCGTTTGGAGTTGGACTTTAGGACCTTCTCCACACTTTCGTGCACAATCTCATGGTCTAAACGGGTAAATCCTAACTTAATGGCCGTATCGATGGCTTCCGGTGATGGCACCGTTCCCAACGTTCCGGCAGCTTTGTAAGTTGTGTTGAGTTCCCGGGCAACAAAACTGATCAGGGTCTGTCTAAGCTTCGCTGACGTTGTCCAACCCCTAAGAAAAATCAGTATCTTCAAACGCCGTTGAAGGGTGCCCAGATCGAATATAACAATTACTTACGCATGGCCGTCAAAGACACCCCAAAACATCCAATCAGTGGTATTCGTCTGGTCTCCCTCTCCAGAAACCTCGACAATTTTTTCGGCGTGATCATCCTCGATCGGATTGTTACTTGCGACTTGGACAACGTCGTAGCGTAAGACGCCTTGTCCTCGATTGACTAAGAATGAAGCCTCGTTCTCTCGCAGTTTCTCGGTTGCTTGGTCGGGAGTGAGCATCTCGAGAACGTTTCTGCCGCTGCCGTCGAAGTTTTTCGCTATCGGACCTTCGCCAACGAATGTGCCAGTGTGGAGTTCGTCAGCTCCCACTACGAGCACATTACGAGTTGTGGCAGCGGAATTCGACACCTGAGTTGGTGTTGTGGTGTATGATTTAGCCCCGACCTGTTCTAGGGAATTTCCTCCCTTGTATGTATACCAGGCGCCGTAGCCAACTAGGCTAGAAACCAGTGCGACAGAGAACCGGCGGATATACATTGATGATCGTAAGGGCTCGCTTACAGCATAATTGTGATGTGTAGAAGAAGATGATGATGCGTGTGCGGAAGCAGAAGCGGAAGCGGAAGCGGATGAGGATGCGGATGCGGTCGATGCAGCGGAGGATGAGGTAGCGGATCGAACGCCCAGACTGGCGTTAAAGTGATGGTGGTGGGGGAAATTAATGGTGCGTCGCGGACGACTAGTACGAGTGAGGCCCCGGACGGTACATTGAATCGTCGTCCGAAGGGCTCTAACAGGTACGCGACGCATTTGGGACAAATTCGCGGTCTGCGTAGAAAACCGAATCTAGCAGTTCTAAGTAGGAAGTCGTCGTCGCTAAAAAGGAACCAGAAATCAAAAAGATTGGGAATCTGGGCTAGCAATAGAAGTGGAGCTGGCACGAGGGTCGACTTGCAGAATTGAAAAAATTACCTAAGCTACTAGCTGCCCAGATGACCCAGTGACCACTTTCTGTTTTCGGCAGATCGCGGGAAGATGCGGGAGGTAACGGGCTGGCTGGCTGGGCAAGTTTTAAGGTAGCCCTTGACCTTTATTCGGGTTCGGTCCCAGGTTTTATTCGTTTGATCTATGAGGTAAGTGAATCCTTAGTCACATGTCGATTTTTAAGTTGTCGATTTCCATAATGTAGTACAAGGAAGGATGTACCTGTCCAATCTCCACCTTCAAATTCTCAACTTGCAACTTGGGAAGTTAAACGGTTCAAGCGCTCGAGGTCCCCGGGCTTTCCTCACGTCGTTATCGATACGGAATCCAGCCTCGGCTCCCGAATCCTATGAAACAGCCCTAGGGAACATTGAATCAAATACTCGATCAGTCAGAACTCACAATAATCTCATATTAAACGTCCGAAATCCACAGCCAAGTTGAGTGAAACATGTCCGGACCGGAGGTAACCTTGGCCGATGTTCAACGTCGTGCTGCCGATAATCCTAACGCACGATACCGGGCCTTTGACACCTACCCGTGGGCTAAAGATCCTGTGTTTACTGTGAGTTGGAATTGCAACCCACCGAGTAATAGATGCAATACAATAGCTGAGTAGAGGCAAACAAGGAACAACTTTCAAACGCTCTGAGTGATGCTACTTCAAACGGTCTCAGCCTTTCCGAGACTGCTCTTCAAGTTCGCATCCAGAGATTTATACAACAAACTCAGATCGAGATTGAAAAGGAGTCATACAAGCAATGGCTCACCCAAAACAATCTACAGCCACCAAGAATAATATCCGAAGAAGCTGTTGCAGTAGAAGTGATGACAGTGGTATGTTATAGACTGATAGTCGCGGCTCTCGATATTGTAGAAACAGGTTATTAATTCCAACACGTTGCAGCCGAATCCTAAAGACAGGAAATTCGCACATCTTCTAGTAGAGCAAGGAGACGCCCTCGGTCAACTGGCTCTTGACCAGAATGTCCCCGCATCATCAGCAGTTCCTGTTCCCAGTTGGCAAAGTGCTGCACCCACGGCAGAGCTTTACATCAAGAAGGATGCTTCATCAACAGATCCCAACAAAGAACCATATCCGAAGAAGTTCGAGGAGATAGTTGAGTTCTTACAGAGCGGGAAGGCGATTCCTGGAATTCGACAGATTCCCGACACAGTGATTGAGGACCCATCATTTACAACCCACGGTCGGCTTGCAGCGCCACCAAAACCCTGGGAAATCGGGCAGACGTCTTCCACCGAGCAGTTCGAACCGTTAGCTAGTGAAAGCAAAACGTAAAGGCATAGGAGACACTGTGCCGAATAAATTTAAAGTAAACGCCTAGTATATTACATGAAGCAAGCCACTGTCATATGAACGCCTTGTCCGATCTTTATCATCATTAACATCATTTCCCTAGCTAAGATCCATCTCATCCGCAGGCGCAATCTCCATGGAACCAATATTCTTCGCTAGCGCCTGATTCTCAAGCTCCTTGGCCTTCGCCTCCTTGACGCCTCTGACGTGATTTGTTAGCCCCTCCAACTTCTGGACTCCGTGCTTTGTGAGATTCATTAACATCTTCTCAGCGGACTTGCGTGGCGGTTCTCCGGGCGCTCCCGTCATTACATGTAGGCAATTAGTGTGATTAAACCCCTGCGGTACTTCATAAGGGCCCCTCGCAGGCTCGGAACAGAGCGATCTGATAAAAAGAATTTCGTCCATCTCCATCGCATTGTCGGGCAGGCATGTGTCTTCTCCCTCCGCAAGACCAGGTTTATCTCGTAGGTGACGCGGGAATAGAGCTTCTCTTTGTTTGCATTCTTGCTGAATGCGCTTCTTCTCTCGGTCAATCATATAATATATGTTATCCTGAACGGCGTCTGCATGTTCGTCGATTTGAGAGAGGGCCTCGCCGCGCAGTTGATTGAGATCCGACGGTAGCTCGGGTGGCGGTTTTGTGAAATCAGCCTGCGCAGGGACAAAGATGCTAGGGGCTATGCTTTGGTACGCCGGAATGTCTTCTTGCTCCTCGAGTACCCTACCTGCATCGTGCGTATTTGGCATGTTTAACGATCGAGCTAATATGATTGAGACAGGAATAAAGCTTTTTTCGGTATGTAGAATTGGTTTTACTACTGAATGTACGGCCCCGAAATGCGTTGCTCAAGGAAAATGATGCTATTGGGCATTTAGCGATCCGCAAGTGACCATTCGATTGAATATCTTGGCTACCTGGATCTGGATATTGACACCGCTCGAGAATCAAATCCGATTAGTCAGAAATTGGATCTTCGAGGAATCATTGAAATAGGAATCGAAATATCTACCTACTTGATGGTTCGCTGGTTAATGTTTGGTTTGTGATAACGATTTCGATTCTGGCGGCTTGTTAATCCCCATATAATATGTACTAAGCGAACCAAGATCCCCTCGCTAAAAACCTACTTTCGCTTATACATTTCTTGAAGGTTTCGTCCAAGCAACCTACCCGACCGGACCCAGGTACGTCTTTCTACTATACACCAACATTGAAATCCTAATTATGAGATATTTTATTGATGTTGCTAACTGGGCTTTCTATATCTACTTGAGTACTCATTGATCGATCCTGTCAGCCGATGAGTCCAGGGTCACGTATCGCAACACGCTGATTCGGTCGTGCTAAAGGATGATTTCCGACCAACAAAACTATGACTGGTACTCTATTTACCTACACATAAATCAAATTTACAAATCTCACATAGAGAGTTTGGTGTGGTATATAAAAGATGACAAATCTCATTACCTAACGGTGGAGGAATATCTTTATGACGGTGTTGTATATGCCAGAATGGCGGCGCAGCCGAAATTCCAAATTACGCCGTCTAGTAGTGAAGGTTGGCTTCTTGGTATTAACTCATCCCCCAAAATGTGTGATAGTCTGACTAGACCTTTACGAAGAGTATATCGATAGGGCTGTTCAAGTGTCAACGCCTACCTTCCGAGATGACCCGGTCTTCACGTGGCTCTTCCACAACCACCCTCCGTCAAAATATCAGACGTTGCTCTCAGTGCTTTCTAGGAGCTTCTTCCTCCAAGCCTCGCTCAATGGGGTGATCTTCATTGAAGTAAACAGCTTCTCTTGCAGCGGCGTTCTCATGCCCTCGGAAGCTATACTGGATAATCCGCGGACCAAAGCTGATTCCCAGCTTTTTCACCATAGGTCCAGCACCCTTAAAGGCACATCATGTTACCCCATTTATCTACCGAGTACTGGTGGCTATGCGACTAGTTAGTGCTTGGCCAGCGGTTTGGCTTTGCCAGCAACGCTGAATCTATGATGGAAAAGAGAAGAAGCACCGGTACACGTTCATCATGGGGACAGCAGTGCATCGCCGTCGACAAGGATTTGCAAGTGCCCTTCTTGTGCATATGCAAGAACGCACTAGAAGTGATGGATGGCCACTTCGGCTCGAGGCTGCCACCCCGAATTCTCGGAATATTTATTCCAAGCATGGCTTCATCACCGCAGGCGGAATGGTTCTGGGGAAAGGCAAGGCCAACCCTGAAGGAAAAGGGCGGAAAAGGAATAACGATATGGGCGATGTACTGACGACCTTGAAGTTGAGGACGCGGCGTAGACTGTACTTAATGGCTATTTCGTGAACAGAGCATAACAGTTTTTTACTAAAATTTTTGAGCTGTTAACTTCCATCTTCTTGGATACTTATAGGTAGAAAATCAGCTATCGACCGCGTATAGAGGTACTAAACGATAGACTCATTTAAATCATGGGCTCCCCCATATACACCAAATCTAGCATGGAGAAGTACCAGAAACGAGTGTGCCTAGGCTTAAACGCTAGGATCTGTCCAGCCTTAAACTTGTTATCTATGTAGTGGAGCGGTTATGAACCAGTGCTTAGCCAAGACTTTTAGGAGTTCGATCCGATCAATGTGCTGGATGAGGGACTAGTTAGTATTAGGTTCGATTCCTATCAGCGCTCTTGGTATTATTCGGGTTTTAACACCTTCATCTCAATGAGGCTGATCTGTGGGTTAGGTATTACATTCAGTGTGGCGTTCATCAAAGCTATTGCGGCACATGTAATGACGGTTACGTAGGTGGTGTTCAGGAAACTTGACAATTGGGCAATGGTTGAGTGATTCTCACAAGATCTAGTCAGCTGGCACAGAAGCCAAGATTGTCTCAATTTTGTTGCCTCTAGAACTTTGATGCCATGCTCAAATAGGTAAAACTCTAGAATTCTTCCCAATACGAATTCGACGTTACGAAGATCGCGGTTTTTTTGACGAATTTGGTATTGACATTCGAGATGTAGGGACTTGGCTACTATCGAAAAAGCCTCTCGAAAAGCCTCTCAGATCAAACCCCTGGATATTACCGAAGCGAGCTTCTTGATCTAGCAGTTATCTGTTAAATTGCATTGTAAACGTGGCTCGTCCATGTAAGTTATATCATAGACGTCGGGCGTCAAGAAGGGTAGTATTAAGGGTTGTCTTTGAGGCAGTGCTAAAGTCACGTTCACAGCTACCTATTTGTCGGGGAGGATAGCCTGTAGATTCGGGGGATTTTGATTTGACAATTCCTTAGCTCCGTACTTGGATAGACAGTACCTCTTGTGCTAAGCGATGAGAATACTGGCCTCTATTGGAGTTGTGTCAGCTAGATTTGGCCATCGGTAAGTAAGGGAGTCTACTACCATGGATATATTTATGTCTGCTGTAAGTAGTAGTGGAAACGAATTATCGCCGCTAGTTATTAGAGTCAGCAACTTTCGAGCCTTTCCAAATACACTAAGCTTGGCCATCTTCCGACCCCTAAAATGTCGGAAATCGGCACGTGCTTGGTGCTGCTAGTATCTGCCGCATCCGCTTTCAAAGTTTCTAGGTACCCACCCATTAGCTAAAATGCCCACCCGGGCGGTACTACTAGGTATGCGTAGGTGCTGCACGTAGCGGCTAGCCCTGGAGGATTTCTTAGCTCCGTAAGAGCTACTACCTAGGCCGAGCATTGCCCCAGTGGATCTTACGATAATCATTGAGCTGCTGACTTGCAAATCGAAAACATGATTCTCGGTGGCCATATCTGTATCCCGTATTCTAGGCAAATGGTGGCTAAATTGATTCCATGTTGAGTCTATGATGTTGATCTGGAAGATCTGTTTGACAAATAACGGGACCCACTTCAAAATATAAAGACTGCTAGATGTCAACTGATGTCTCCTACTAATATGGATTGTTTTCGCCCCTTTGTTCCTCCCCGTCAGCTTGTCTACCTCGTATAGTTTGCACAGGAGCACCTAGTATTATTACCTACCTAGCTTCCCCAACTTTTAGAAGTACACCGGTGGTCCCACAACCTTACTGTGTTACAAGCTTACAACTCGGTCCGGCCAATTGAAGAGTTTCCCCAAAACCCCCCAAACTGCAGGTGTCATTCGGAAGGCCAGCTACTTCGTACCCCAGCAACCAATTTACAACCTTATTCACTGGTATGTCGCACAGCCCTCCAACGGATGAATCAATAGAAAAACCTAATACATATCTCAAACACCTAAATCACCTTTGATCACCTAGATCACCTATTCTAATAATCCCCCGCCTACCTAAACTTGTATGACTATTGATTCTTTCTTCTCCAACTCGCAAAATCATAAACTGATCCCGTCTTTCATCGCATTATTGTTTCTAACATTGGGAACAGTAACAACGTTCACTCGAGACACAACTCGACTACCTAATCAAGCCAATTCCTTGAATCCTAAATACCCCCGCATTGTCACATTGTCACATTGTCACACTGTCATCATGTCTGCGAGCAAGGCTGTCGAACAGACCAATGGAGCTAGCTCCAGCCAAACCGGCTTCAGATCGCAGCCAAACATGACTGTGGAGCGTCCCAGACAGGAAGATCTTCAAGCCAGCTATGCGTCTATCGTCGGAAACGATGCCAACCCAAAGGGCTGGTATGGAAACATGGGTACGAATCAATGCGAGCCCCAATGAAACCAGAGTATTTATTCTAATCCTGCATATAGTCAACGCTATCGGCTCTTGTATGGGCTCACTCGGAGCTATCCCTTGCATCATCTGTTGCCCCAACCCCTATAAGCAAGTGCACCAGGGCAATGTAGGTCTTGTCACGAAGTTCGGCAAGTTCTACAAGGCTGTTGATCCTGGTCTAGTGAAAATCAATGGTAAAGTCTAACCCTTCTCAATATCATTTCTGCTCTTAAAGAAGCAATTACTGACTCCATTGTTATAGTGCTCAGCGAACGACTCATCCAAGTCGATGTCAAGATTCAGATTGTTGGTATGTAAAATCTTTCCAAATCCTCTAGCAATGATGTCATAAAACGATAAGATGGTTTCTAACCAAGCATGTGCTACTCTCAGAGGTCCCTCGACAAGTCTGCATGACAAAGGACAATGTCACCGTTGACCTAACATCTGTCATTTACTATCACATCACCTCGCCACACAAGGCTGCATTCGGCATCGCAAATGTGCGACAAGCCCTCATCGAGCGCACACAGACGACCCTTCGTCACGTTGTTGGCGCGCGTGTCCTCCAGGATGTCATCGAGCGTCGCGAGGAGATCGCATCGAGCATCAGAGAAATCATCGAGGATGTTGCCGGCGGTTGGGGTGTTCAAGTCGAGTCCATGCTGATCAAGGACATCGTCTTCAGCCAAGAGCTCCAACAATCGCTATCGATGGCCGCGCAGAGCAAGCGTATCGGAGAGAGCAAGATTATTGCCGCCAAGGCCGAGGTTGAGAGCGCCAAGTTGATGCGCCAGGCCGCCGACATCCTATCGTCCGCGCCAGCCATGCAGATCAGATATTTGGAGGCGATGCAGGCCATGGCCAAATCGGCTAACTCCAAGGTCATATTCCTGCCCGCCCATAACCAGACCATGAGTGGCCTCAACGAGGCTATCCAATCCGGAAAGTCGTACGACTTGGGTGAGGCGAGCGGATCGCAAGGCGACGATTCCGGCTTTAACCAGGCCGTGAATGCCCATGTCATCGAGAACATCTAATGAATGACCTCAACATTTTTGGACTCGAAATTCCTTTGCTCGTTAGGATCGCAACTTGTATTTTTACGTGTTGGCTTTGGTGGGGATATGCCCGTAATGGTGGCCATGATGTATATGACCTGATTGGAACGATGGGGAGAAAAGCTACTCCGAAAAAGCCATATAAACCGAAAATGACGAGGACACATGTCTTGGATGAATTTGGGACCGCGAGATGGAGCTGGCTGGGCGAAGGAGGGCGTAATTCGATACCCGTTAAGGATACCCAACATCATTCGCTTGACACTGCAAATTCTATTTCTATGGTCTCATACCCACAAACTTGGAGCTGTTTTTATAATTGGGTTTGGGAATCAATAGGTACTAGTCTAATTTTCAAATGAACTTTCCTGAGCTTCTCGGAATTATGGATGTCCTGTCGCAATGATATTGATATGCGTACGTTCACTCAGCACGAAGCGTCGCTTCTTCTTAACTCCCGAGGTCCAATATTGAACGGGTATATAGTATAACCTACCTTCCTAATCAAACCCCTCGAATTCATCATCGTCTCCGTTTTCGACACCGGCACCAGCGGCGTATTTTTCCCTATTCCTTCTCCTAACTTCCTCAAGCAAGCTCTCTAAATCCCTCTCCTTAGCCTTTTCCTCCTCATTAAGTCCCTGCTTCCGCTCCGCCTCGCGCTTCCTCCTCTTCTTATCGCGGCGCTGGGACCTCAGCTCTTCCTTCTCATGCTTTCCGCTCCACGCCTCCGCATTACGCCTCTTCTTCGCCTTATGCGCCTCGGCGCTCTCTCCACCAGCCTCCTTCTCTTCGTTGTATTTCTGCAGCGCGGCCAGGCGCTGCTTCTCGCGGTCTTTCTTCGCGTACGCGTACGCGTCCCAGTCCATTTCCACGCCGAGGAACTTGTCGCCCGTGAACTTCTTCAGCTCGGGCATCTTGGGGAGCCGGAGGAGCCCCCACCCGAGCCCTAGGTCTGCCCAGTCCTGGTCGCCGACGCGGAAGATGGAGCTCGCGGTGTGCTTGCTGTAGCTGCGGACCCAGCTCACGAACGCCTTCTGCGCCTTGTCGTGGAGGGCGCGGTCTGCGCGCACTGTATCTCTTATCCGTTCTGCTGTTTCGCGAGCTTCGAATTCGGCGATGATAATACGAGGGAATGGGAGCGGAGCGATGGGTGTCTTGCGCACATCGAGGAAGGGGATATAGTCTTCTTCGTTAGGCTGTAGGAATATGACGCTTAGACCCCGACGTCCGGCACGCCCCGCGCGACCACACCGGTGGAGGAATGATTTCGGGTCGGAAGGTGGGTCAATCTGGACCACGAGGTCGACTTGTGGAAAATCGAGACCTCGTGCGGCAACATCGGTAGTGAGAAGCACGGAGGGCTGGGCTGAGGTGAGGAATTTGTTGAAGTTCTTCTCTCGTACCTTGGCGTCAAATTTGCCGTGCAAAGGTACTAGGTCGAAGCCCTCCGGCAGCAATACGGGTAGGATATGTGAGAAGTAATCGACAGCGGCGCATGTAGACAGGAAGACTATGCTCTTTTGTGGCCGGGGATCGAGCTTTCCAAGAAGCTGGACTAGACTTGGCAGTTTGTGGCTTGCGGGCGTGGTTAGGTAACACATCTGCAAACTCGCCGGAGTCCGCCGCTCTTCAATAATGCCACCGGTCTTAAGGCTTTTTACTTTGACAGCCACTTTGACGGGGTTTCGCAACCCCACTCTGATTATTTCGCCTACAGCTTCGCTCACACTAGCGCTAAACAATCCTGTCCGCCTCTGCTTCGGAAGCCGCGAGAGGATCTTCTGCAGGTCCGCCTTGAAACCCAGGTCTAGCAGCCTATCGGCCTCATCGAGAACGAGGACTTCGAAAGATGATTGGGGACAGTGTACATGCGGTGATGAAAGAAGTTCGACTAGTCGACCAGGAGTGGATATTAAGATATTCGGCGATGCGCGCAGAAAAAAGCTAAGATCCTGCGCGGTCGTCGTGGTGCTACCTCCTGATAGCAGTTGTGGAACGACTACAGGAGAACTAGTTTCCGGTCGCTTTTCCTCTCCTGAGAGGAAGGGAAGTAAATCGGCGGATGCGGGGTGGAAAGCGATAAGCGACGTCAAGGCGCCATGGATCTGACCCGCGAGTTCTTTCGTAGGCGCAACAACAATAGCGGCGACGTGGTGTCGTTTTGTAGGTTCTTCCTGGCGCAAGATTCTGTGAACGAGAGGGAGGAGGAAGGATAGGGTTTTCCCACTTCCCGTTACTGCCTGTTATGAATCATCTAGTTAGTAAGAGCATAGTTGATCTAGAATCAGTGTTTTCACACCTCTACAACCACGTCTTTATTCCCTCCTTCGAAGAGAGGCCACACACTGGCCTGGACGGGAGTGGCTCGGGCAAAGCCCATACTCGAGACAGCATCAAGAATCCATTCCGCTAACGGCGGCGTCAAAGCATCCCAAGCCCGGGGATCCTTCTTTGGAGCTTTATTTTCTGGTGCCATCATCTAACGTGTCGCCGCAAGCAATGTATTGAAAGTTGTAGAACGAAACTTTCCCAGGATATCTCCAGCTAGATGTATGGGTGTATGTATGTGTGGGAAATTTTGGAGATGTTCAATTGGAACCAAAAACTCTTATCTTATCATATTCAATCTTATCTTAGCGGGACCCGCATTACTAACGTTTTAATGTATACTCGGTACTTATTCTTCAAAGGAGCCTTACATAATAATGCCTCTTCCAACATGTTAAGTGCATAGCTCAGTTTCTTAGTAAGCCGTAATTCATCAAACGCCTCAATACCAAGTAAGAATCGCCAACTTTACATCATTCCACAAAGATGCTGCGCTTTAGTTGGATAATGTCTTTCGTACACGAATTATATCATTTGCATTCCATATGGAACCAGCCTAGATCTAAACGTTATCCCATCTAGGCGGTTATTTCGACATCCATCTTCAATCGCAACATCCTATGAAAATGAGTATACGACTCGACGTGACTCGATTGCTCATAAATTGGGAGCCTAGAACTCCTTTAGTTCAAAGTCCAACTTGAATAGCTTTCTAGCGTTCCCGAACGCGAAGTTATCCAAGTCTTCCTTCGACAGGGAGCTTTTCTCCGCAAGTTCCTGGAGATAGTCACAACCCTGGGTGTTTTTGCTAAACGGAGTGTCGATGCTATACATAACCCGGTCCTTCTTAGTTACCATCAGAAGCATCTCCAGAACCCTTACACTGAAAATACCACTCGATGTCACCCATATGTTCTTATCCCAGACGTCAAAGAAGCTGCGACCATTTTGGCTCTTCCGGTACTTACCTAGCATAGTTTCTGCTCTGTCGATCATTATGGGAAGCAGCTCTCCCATATGGCCGATGATGATCTTTAGCTTTGGGAAACGGTCGAACAACCCTGATGAGTAAAGCTTGAGAATATGCAGCCCGACGTCTTCGTGCCAACCCCAGGCAGCCGAAGACAACATCAGTGCAGCCGTGGTAGGATAATTGCCACTGTACTTCTCTTCAACGAAAGTCCCTGCGGGTGGGCCGGGGTGGATGTATATCGGTACATCAAGGCGTTCAGCCATCTCAAAGACAGGCCAGAAGCGTTCATCGTCGTAATGGGTCATATCGTCGAGGTGACTGTCAATCATAGCCCCTTGAAAGCCTAGTTCCTTGACTACTCGCTCTAACTCCGCTGTCGCCTTATCCGGGTACGCCATAGGAAGGGCTGCAAGGCCACCGAAACGAGTTGGGTGCGTCTTTATCGCGGCAGCCATTTCGTCATTTGCCTTCTGGCAGGCTTCCGGTCTGTTATTAGCCGTACCCGTTACGTGAGATATTATCTGATAAGAGATGTGACCCTCATCCATGGATGCGACACGGCCGGTTGAGTGGTCCTCCGCCTCCTCTTTGGACTTTGGAAATAGTTTCCATATTTCATTGAAGAATGGTATGTCGCTCCCCAGGGACGGAAACACGGCGTGCTCTTCAAGGGTGATCGAGAATGAAGGTGCAGGCATCTTGTATTGCTTTCCTCTCATCGAGTTGTGAAACTCCGAGTTGCTGAGATTTTGATTGTAGTATATTGGAAACAAATACGGGCATTTAAAGTCGCGCCAGCTCACGCAACTGACGATAGACGAACGTCGATTCTTTACCCCGACGGCGCCGGCACCCTAGATGTGACAAGGACTGTATAAGGCTTTGGAATACATCAAACTCGACTATCGATTCTCAAAGGTTTTAAGGTCATTGATTCCTCTCCTCCTGGGAGTAGGAATCTAGTAGGCTTATTTATGCCTAAAGTCTGAGGTACAATAGGTATACATGTTGAGCGACCAACACCTCCGTGTTCGGATGTGTTCGGATGTGTTCGGATGTGAACTTCTGACAAACAGCTTCCAATAATAAGTGATGATAACCTCTTCACAGGATTCCTACCTGACCTGTGTGCGACCGCACTGCCAACTGCGTGACACTAGAGGCCCACGATCTCGTCATCGATAAGGTAAAACTATCGGAACGCGTATGGGATGATCTGAATGCCACTTCAAATATCACGCTAAACGCTATTTGCCAATCTAAAGGCAATTGATAATCTTATCTTACGATGAGTTACCAGGAGCCTTATTCTAACGTGTAGGCAAAATCTTGACTCAATCGAGATTGCAAGAGCTTGCTCCCTGCCAAACGCCAACTCTAGAATAATACTGTTAACAGGAATCGGCGAACTCGCAAGTCTGAGAATGTACTAGTATTCCACTCATTCATTGTAATCCAACTGTGACTTGCAGCTCTATCGACCCCGTCCTGCGCGTCTGGTAGGTATCGAGAAATAAAGGAGATTTCGATTTCCTACGAGTACCTACTCACAATGCACAATGAATTCAATACCAATGTTCAACCCGCGGTAGGGGGAACCAAGATGGCCGGCCATGAGTGTATCCTTATGATATATAATAAACCATTGGTTTGTGTGTTGAAAGGAAGGTAAGTATGACATAGGGGCTATGAATTACGTAAGGTATGTGGATGTTTGCTTACATAAAGGTGATCCATCAATGGCACATGGAAAAAGTAAAAAAAGTTAAAAAAGCACAGGCCACGTGGGGTTGCGATGTGCCAAGATTTCGTATGGCGTCTTTAGATTTCTAATTGCTAACAGAAACGAAAAATTCAATTCATTAAACCATTTTGACATTTCGCATCACGCGAGCCTATCATCTGCATCCCAACGTTTCCTGACTGCGCCGTCTGCGACACCCGACGCCTACCACAGGACCACAGGGATACCATCAGGTCGCCCTAGACCACCGCCACAGTTTATCACAACTTTGACCAGGCTGCCAGGCTGCCCAGTTTAAAACTGTCCGGACGGAGATTATCTACTTCCTCTGGGTGCGAACATTCGCCCGAACCCGATTCCAACGCTACCTAGTATCCTGTACCTACCAGCCTGCCAGCCTACCTACCTAGTACCTTTCGGCCCACGGCCTAGATTATCGAAGCAACGAGAAGAAATCACAATGCGGCAGGGCGCGACTCTGCTGCATCACCAATATTCTTCAACCTGGATTCGGTAGCGCTTCTCGCCTCGTCTTTTCACAGCACTCCTTTGTTACCAGCGCATGAACGTGGCCGTGAACGTGAACGTGAACGTGAATGTCAATCTAGAAGGGATAAGCATACGCAAATCTACTCTACTCTTTGGCCTTTGCGATTCTACAACTTGCGACAGATAATCACTGGCACCATATCTTTATCACCTCTGCCTCTGTTTCCCTATAATATGGCCTTTCGCGGCAAGCCCATCATCCCTGCCCCTCCTCGCGTGATATCACCGAGCCCTACACCCTCCGAGACGCAGGACCAAATTTCGCAAGATTCATATCTTGGTCCAGTCACACGTTCGGCAGCGAGGCGTCGACAGAATGGGAGCGTTGCGCCCCAGCTACCTCTCCACGAAGATATCGACGAAGAGTCTGATCCGGAACTCCGGAGGGCCCGGACTAGATCGAGAAGCCCAATAAAATCTCGTAAGGTCGGTGGCCTTACTTCCGCCAGGTCCGGTCGCGCCACCAAATCGAAACAGAAAGATAGCAACGAGGTAAAAATTAAGGAAGAGGAGACTTCTGATGGTCATCTGGCGCCTCCTACTCCGGGATTTGCGCCCACTCTCGCGGGATGGGACTGGCGTGATTTCAGCCGTAGTCCCAGCCCTCTCGGCCTGATACCGATACATCGGCATTTTAAGATCTTCATTCACAAGCACGAGGTTCCACGAAAGGTTCTGCATGTATCGATCGGTTTTCTTGTGTACTGGCTCTACGTCAGCGGCACGCAAACCTCTTCCGTTACGCCCTTTCTAATGGGAGCCTTGATCCCCATTGCGACCACAGACTACTTGCGCCATAAATACGCTTCCTTGAATCGCCTCTATGTGAAGTGCCTCGGCGCACTGATGCGCGAATCTGAGTACGCCGGCTGGAATGGAGTTATCTTCTACCTGCTTGGTGCCTGGACCGTCCTCTACTTCTTCCCTAAGGATGTCGCAGTCGTGGCCGTGATGCTCTTGAGCTGGTGTGATACCGCCGCTAGCACTTTTGGCCGATTATACGGAAGATACACGCCAAGACTTCGACGAGGAAAGTCTCTAGCCGGATCTTTGGCTGCATTTATCGTCGGTGTAGCTACCGCTGGCTGGTTCTGGGGCTTACTTGCTCCGAAGACAGGCCCGTTTCCCGGCGACGAACAGCACCCTTTTATGTTCCAGGGTGTATTGCGACTTCCCGAAATCGCCTCGAATGCGCTCGGGCTTTCTGAGTCGCAAAGTGCTGTTAGTGGCCCTATCGCTCTCGGGCTGTTGAGTCTATGGTCGGGCTTCGCCGCAGCGGGCAGCGAGGTAATCGATCTCTTCGGTTGGGACGATAATCTTACAATTCCAGTACTTAGCGGTATCGGGATCTGGGGGTTTCTCAAAATTTTCGGATAGGCACCAACTAGTTACCTAGGCAGTATAGCCTTTGACAAGGCTTCGGGGATATTAGCAAGGCATCCGGCGTTATGGACGGTTGATTGGTACGGGAAGGCATACATTCGATTGGTCTTGGTAGACAGGCTATGACTAGATATGGCGGTTACGGCGATCTCAATGGCATGGGCTCACTCATCTCACGGTTGGAGTATTTCTAGAAATTTCTCAAGATATTTCTGCTTGGCAACGATGGGATCTAGAATCAGGGAAAGGTCACACGGTCTTTGGTAATTTTAGCCGCCCCCATGAAGTTTCTTAGACCCAAATTCAACAAGTCTTTAAGAGTCTTAGACTAGCAGGTCATATTAGGTCACTTAAGAAGGACCGACATATTCTGCAGGTTTGCCACGGGCGTTGGCTAGATCTGTAGGATCAGCTTGCGGGAATGTCGTGCATGCCTTGCTTGGACTTAGTACAAAAACAGAAAGGGAGGAATCGTTGCGCAGACCCTAGGACGCGACCAGCATGCTGTTTACCTCCGACTTACACAACATGACCGACGAACTGTTGTCCAAGGCTTACGATCAGTCGCGTTCAAGATCTGAGTAATTTGGGACGAACAGGAGTGAAGGTATTCGATCCTTTATCTCATTACACAAAAATGGACTGGACCCCGTTCCTATGGATGGTGCGAGTTGGAAAGAAACCTCCCATGATTAGGAATCCGCCACTTTAAGACGCAATCGAGCCTTTAAGGTACCGTCGAGGCATACTTCGGCTCATCTTCCACCCTATGAGAAGATGCCCCATCATCATCATCGGCGCGAAAGTCCTGCTCGACTGCATATCGATCCAGCCACGGCCTGTCACTCATTTCCATATCCAAACAATCTGTGTACATTGGATACATGTTACCCACACTCTCCGTGCCGCCCACGCACTTATCAGGTACATAATACTTACATACTTAGTACATACTCTTTCTACACTTTCACGTTTTCCCATACGACCATTAGTCTCTTCTGGGGTCATTATTATCTTCTTATTTGTACTCCCCATCGCTGATCGGTCCGTTGGCAACTCGGATTCCTGTAGGTCTTGGGACCCACGATGAGTTGTCTCGTGGGTGGTGTAGTATCTAAACCCGACCCTGCATATACCACATATAAGCTACCAATGCGCCTCACGCCATGTGCAACCGTCTATATCCTCGATAGAAAATACATTTGATCCATGCTACTTCAACTAGAAGGCCTCTTCCCCAGGCCTTTTACTTGAAACATTATCATCAGTCTCTCTCGATAAAGCCGTTTCGGACTACTCCAAAGCAAATACGAGCGCAAGTCGTCACCGCTAGATCGCCGTTATCGTCGTGCAAACAGGTCATTGTCTACCGGACGCAACAGAGCTAGTTGAAACTAAGTAGTTCGCTAGCCTGACGTTGGCTCGACCCAAGCTCTTGGGATATTCCCTGCGACTGGTCCGAGGTATATAGCTTGTATAGCCTCCCGAAGCCATTCGCATCCCGTGAAAGTCACGCCTCTCCACACCACCTCCCTCCGGAAAAAACTGTCATGTATGGATGAGACACTCTCTAGACTTGATGTCGTCTTAGTCTGCTTATCCTTATCCTAGCTTCTCCATATTGAATCTAGAAGAATTGCCCCTCTGCCCCGCTCCCTGTACCTCTCCGTACTCATCGTGAAATTCAAGGATTCCGGCCTTGAATAGTCTCGAGTTTCATGAATCTGAACAATGTACCAATACACAATCTACGCGAGCATAATTGACCACGCCTAACCAAGCCAATGGTCATGGATACGGACTCAAGAATCAACGAAACCCATATCTTTCACCGAATGGCAACTCGGTTCATCGCAATTCGTCTCACTGATGAAGTGTCTCTCCGGCCATACCCTGGTATCACGCACGGCTTAGTTACTATAAAATTTCATTCCGACTACCACACACACTTACACACACGCATACGCCTTTTTGCGCCTTTAACGCTTATCCATTAAAAGTCCATATGAAGAAATCTGCAGCCAGGTATCTCGGTTTGTTTCGTAAGACACATAGATCAACGGAATCTAACCCGAACGGGTGAATTGCTCTTTTCTTACCCTACGCATCTGGACATCCGTGCCAGCTCATCATGCCTTATTGTACATATACGTACCGCGCCCCAGTCAGAGCCACTTACACCGGAGCTTGCCTATTCCTTCGTCCATACTATATTTTGTAAAAACGGAAAGCTTCGGTGAGTATAGGGTAATTGGTAACATACTTGATACCAATTAGTCTCCTTTTAGTCCCAATGGCTTAAATTTTAGACCATTGAGTCCTACGAGAAGAAAACCAGCTATCAAGACATATACCTACCTTGTATAACTTACTATTATTTTAGGATTATGTATGCCAAGATTATTCATGATAACCAGGGTGGTGGGGCAATAATGCATTTTCTCTACCATCCATCCAGTATTCAATGCCCCCCTTCAGTGGTCCCTTCAAGTGGAGGGGCAAGGCGAGGCAAGCAAGCGGAGCTCTCCCCCTTTCACCGTACCAAAGAATAGAACGCGGGTACGTAATAGCATGTATTCTCTCTCCATCAACTATTCCCCTTACCCTCTCGATCCCAAGCCCATGACGGAAATTCTGTAATTTTCAACCAATGAGAAAATTGGATTTCCGATTTCCTAAGAATTTCTGTCATAATTCACGATGCATATTCCTAATGCGGAAACATAAGGTCGTCTCAGAGGTATTTCTTGCATGACGGCCCCAGCTTCTGGAATTTCGGGAAAGAAGAGGTATGATGAAAGGGTTAAGTTTCTTCGGAATAAAAAATAATGAAAAGAAAAAGAAGAAAACGAACAGGCGGAAACACAGACCAAAGAGGGAGAGCAACAAATAAAATACAAATAAATAAATTTGCTTCCCAAATGACGCTCCTATTCTCATTCGGCTGGTCCTGGGGCTTGACAACACATCATCACACAAAATGCCCGACCTTGCTGCACTTCTGCCTGACTGGCCAGTAACCATCAACGTCGACATCATTCGAACGTTTGTTTTCTGACCAAGACCACCCTACGCCCTTCCCTCCTTTCGACACTTTGTTCTTCTTCTCTTGATTGCCCGGTCCTTCCCAAAGAGAATTTTTTTTTCCCATTCCACTTTCAGAAAGCCGATTTCGACCAAGGAGCTCGTCAGCCTAAAGCTGCAACGCGCAGTTATGGATGCAATCCGCTTCCCACGCTACCACCCCCCCCCTTCGCCCCCAGCCGGAGCCCGCTTTCTTTTCTTCACGAGCCATGGATCGGTGGGTTGTTGATGAAACCTGTCGCTGCTTTTGCGAGTCCGTTTGTGTCTGCCATGTTCCTGTCGTCAGGTACTACTTGTTAGCGTCAGCGCGCTTGTTGTCCGGTTCTCTAAATAGGCTTAGACGGTACACCCGGCTGGGCGAACGTCGAACAGGAGGGCGGTCTATTTACACTATCTACATAGAGGACGAACCGCGTCAAAATAAACGGGTCCAACGGTCACCACTCTATCTACACGCCCCCGGTTCAATGACATGAGGGTATAGACACTTGTACATGCCACGTCCAATCCCGGCCAGCCAACGTACACCCACGCCCACCCCTGAGAGGCTAAGAGCCTTCTCGGTAGAGTTCTGATATTCCGATATATTCAAGGATGTATTCCATCATCTAGATTCTAGAAAACCTGCCACCTTTCTACTTACTAGGCTCTTAATCTTCCGAGGACAGAAGCAAAATTTCTCTTCCATGACTACAGTAAGATGTATGATATCTACATGTAGAAACACCTTCCGGGCTCTGATCTCTTTGTCATCATCCTCTCATGGTGCTCTACAGTCAGACTTAGTAGTCTGCTTGCCCTAGCACCCAGCATTCCGTTCTTATGTTAACCATGATACCCTTATTCATCCTTTCGTCTTACTGCCGCAAGAAGCCGGTTGATCTTATTCGTCGTTTACGCAGCCGCTTCCCCGATATTCTTGAACCCCCGTGTCCCCACATACATGCGTATACATACGTCCACATCCGCGTACATACATACCTACATACATAACTACATACATTACCTTTACACATACATATACATACAATACATTGGTCATTTTTGCTTCTCTTGTTTCCAAATATCGACACCATAACCCTGACACAATTACTAAACGTACGAAGGCTTTGTATTTCCCGAATTACTAGTCTGTCTGCCCATGCCCCCTGTCCACAGCGCAGTAGCACGTCTCCCAGATCCTCCTGCATCTTATCCTCGCACTCCCCCTACCATCGAAGGCTGTCTTTCCATGGCAGGAAAGACATATCCCGTCTTGTCCTGCCCCCCACCGCATGTCGTTCCTGAGTGGAAGTGATAAACGTCTCTTTTCGGCACATGAGCCAGAAGAAGCCTTCCAAACTTCCGTCGTCTGTGAATGAGTTATACCCTAAGCGAGGAGACCGAACCGATGGATCCCGATCTAAAGCCTACACACTATGTGTTGTTGTTGTCTTCATTGTTGCCCCCCAGCTGGACCAAACCTGCATACGCCCCCGTGGAGATCTGCCCACATTGACACAGCATGAAGATGGCCAGACTACCTCATCACGTATGCGTGGTCTTTCCTTATACATATCTTACTTTTATTTTCTATCTTTTACCTTGTTTCTCTTACGCTCTTCGTACCTTGTCCTTCTCTGTGACTGGCTCGCTCACCTAAACGGGGTGTGGTTCACGTAATCCCGTACTGTGGTAGACCAAGACATATATACATAGTACCTGGTCATGTCAAGTATGTGTCTATATACCTGTGTATATATGATGTTGGTAAGGATCAGGGCCTATCGGAAAGAAGGCACAAAGTACTAGAGCCCATTGTAGTTCGTTAATACATACATGCCAATAATCGGTCCCATGGTATTGTACATACGCCATCAGTCTACTATGTAGTCAGTTGTACCTGTCTAGTCTGTCATTCTCTTCCTTGAGAGTTCTCCCTAGTCCATCAGTTCGGGGAAGCTAGAGCCCTTGCCTCCCGCTCGCCTCCCCCATCCTGACTCCCTTTCAACCAACAACACTATAAGGAGCGGGGTTACTCAAGGACTCTCCTCGATCGACGAATAATGTCGTCGGGACTTATCCCCTATGGACAGGACTAGAGATGGTCCGTTCACTCGTCGTTTGATCCTGACGAGGGAAAACTGCCTCGAAGATGGAGGAGGAAAAAGTATAAAAGGGGGTGCTGTTGACGGGTTGAGCTCGTCTTCTTCTTCTTCCTCTTTTCTTTCTTTCAAGCAACTCTCGATTCCTCAAGTCTCCTCGATCGTGATCTATCCAGAAGCTATCTTCCCACCAGCGACTTACCTTGTCAAGACTTCTTTGCTCTTGACTCACATACAACACATACACCTACCTGCCCTCATATAAACAAAGGACCTAGGAGTCTGACCTAGTCACACACACATACTGTCTTGCAAGTTTCATTGCAAACATCATATTGCTGTCTCATTTATCTAGAGATTATACTCAACTACTTCCCACCTTACTATCATAATCCAGACACAATGGCTTCCTACAGCGCGCAATACTACGACACGGCAGCGATGCCCATCCCGTCCAAGGCGGAACAGTACCAGCAATACTACCAGAGCGGTGGCAGCAACTACTCGGTCTCCCCCACGGACGACGACCAGCGGGAACGAGACGCCTCCGTGACCTCCGGTGTACCTTCTTACGGCAGCAGCACCAGCAATGCCGCCAGCTACGCTACTAGTTATGCGAGCGGCGACTACTGCGACGGTGCCCAAAGCAGCGCCTCTGCCAGCGGTGTTGATTTCAACGAATACATGCAAAACCGCTTTGACGAGTCTTTCGACCCCATTCCATTGGACCGCAGCTTGGCTCGCCAAGCACAAACGTGAGTTTCTTCCCTTCAATTCCCAAACCCCAATGCTTAGTTTGCGCATTTCTCAACTCCCAATTCCTCGCCTAAACGCGAGCCGGGCAAGTGGGGGCGAGGAATGAGAAAAACAAGCAAATAAGCAAATCAACAAATAAAAAAATGCAAAACGGCCAAGTTTTGGCTAACATGAAACTGCAGTTCTGGCAAACTCAACAACAAGCACCGCGAACTCCTAGAGATGCAAGCGGCGGCGCAAGCCCGCCTCGCCCGCTCGCGCACCCGGTTCCAGCAGGGCCTGAACGATGCGCGAGAGGTCCACGCAGATCTCGAATGGACGTCCAAGAAAGTCTCGTAAGTACCGTCAAAATCCGAATTCCCCTTACACAACCCCCAAAATCGCACAGAGAAGACCAATGAAATCCGCACATTTCTGCGCCTCTGCGAAGAGTGGAGAGAAAAGAGCCTCAAAAATCCGAAAGGATCAAAATCTCCACCCTCACAACGCAATCTTTGCGAAAAACCCTTACTTTCAAACCCCTGGATTTGCAAAACGACCGGAAGAAACCCCCAGAACCAGCAAGCTAACAAACCGTGTAATAGCTCCCTAAAGAAGAAGGCGGAGAAGAAGCACGCCAAGGAGTATGAGAAGGCGCGTGAGCGATACCCTTCGCCCGACTACTAAGCGCCTCGTTCGCCCCACCCTCCAAACCAGTTCGCGCGCTCTATCCGCATACACACATATACATATTTGAGCCGCAACATGGGGGCGACGCGATCACCTGCACGAAATTTCCGATGAGCCTCATTCGCAAAGCAAGGGGAACGTCGGGAAGTAATTTCCCGCATGACACACACATATATGAACACCCAACCCACGTATTTTCTGCACATGTCGTTTATTTAACCTTTTTAGCGGCCGATCGCCTCTGCATTCTGGCCCTTTCCCCCCTGTTCATGTACATCATGTACGGGGTGCGGTTGTTGCCACCACGCACCACGCGAGATCCGGGGTGTGCTGCTGTGCTGGTATATGCGAGATCCCTCCGGGATCAATAAATGTCTCTGATCGCATATGCACACTCCCCCTCCCTTACCGCAACCTTCACTTCTCATATTTGTGGTTCCCAAAACAAAAATTCCATTGCTGCGCATACCCCTAACGTTTTTTTCTTCATGTAAGTAAGTTGGTGGGAAAGACAAAAAAAGGTTCTCACACGTGGCGGAGGACGACGCTGGTTCGACAGTTCTGGGCGGTAAAAAACAAAATAGACGGCCATGATTTTTTATGCATCGCTGCTTTACGGCCGGCGGCGTGGTACGTATCGCGAGGTGTGTGGATAGGAGACGCAACGTAAATCCCGTTCTCTGTTCCTGCATACTTTGCCTGCTACCCACGCGAACCGCATACGCTGACGCACAGCGTGGCGGGCCGGCGGTTAGCTAGTCGAGCAGGGCTGTTTCACGAGGTTACGAGTTATGATTGGATGATTTCGGACGGTTCGGGGGTGCTATGGCTGAAAAGCACACCATGTTTTGCCTCTAGCAGGGTATGGGCGACGGGATGACGCACGTCTGACCGGTGAAGCGGTTCCTGCAAGTTGGGTCGACCGGGGAGATGGGGGTCTTGGAGATTTAGAGTAGCGGCAGTCCACCCAGCTTCCTAGGGCCACACTCTGGGGCGCGAGACCGAGGATGTACTCGTAGATAGATCGCACACTACACCCATAACCTAGCGGCTGGGACGACACTTGCCCGCTTTAGGATATGGATATTACCCTTTTTGTAATAAGTCGGCGGCGGCGTAGGCGGTGGCTGTCCATTTCAGGGCCAAGAATTTTCTTAGAGAGTATTATTAGGTCGGTAGCGTACTTCTTCCAGACATAGTATGTAATACAATGATTCCCAGTTCGGTGACCTGACCCAGCGGCGTGTATGTGTGTATGTACCTCCGTGTCTGAGACACGGTGGATCGTAGCCGCCCGTAGACCGCCGTGCTAATGGAGGCTAGGGGAGGTACATCAGTTTGTTCGGTGGTGTGGGACGCTGATATGAATCCACCGTAGACCGAGGTAGGTAGGCACCTTAATGTATGTCAATGGGGGTCACGTGATGTAGTGATGCCCAAATGCTGTTGGGTGCTCCAAGTTCCTATAGCATGTATCATGTCTGGTTGAGTGTTAGTATACTTGCACGAACACAAGAACTTGTTAGGTACCTAGGTAAAGTCACGATTTCCCTTCCCCATTATCCCCATCCTGAAATAAATGATGTGAATTGATTAAATCAAACCTTGCCCATAGCAGTTCAACTAGCTGAGGCCCGACCCGACCGAGACTTCGCTTCCTCCCATGTCATCCAATTGCCTACCGGCTCTAGGTTGCCGGCCTTCTCAAGTGACTCCCATGGGTTAGTGTTCGTACTGGGGTCATAGTAACCTTCCCACCACTTGTGACCCGGTTCGTGCCCTTGCCCGCCTCCTCCTCGTCCTCTACCTCGTCCTCGACCTTGACCCCGACCTCGATTGCCTCGATGACCGCGGCTATAGCCATCCCGATAACTTGCTCCACTGTCGTTGCTAAACGATGATGATTGAGCTTCCCACTGGTGAGAGGGAGCTCCGGTTATAATGTCAATCTTAGACTGGACGTCATCAGTTGAGTCGGTCACAATAGCTGTAGGAGGACGTGATGTGTCCATGTACTGTGGACCAGGTTGATCACTGCTGTCATTGTTGAGACCACGATGGGCTTCACTTTGAGGGGCGCCCGATTGATCACCGTCTTCCCCAAGGTCAATCTCATCCTCATTCCGGGCTCGTACGCCTAAGGGGGTCGCATTTGATCCGGATTTGGCCTCTTTGATAACACCTGTTTGATGAAGGGGAATGGCGGAAGTTGAAGCAACCACTGCTTCATCAGCACGAGGGTTGAATTTGCGTCGCTTGTTTGCATTTTGAGCACCGAAGCTTGAGAATCCCATGGCCTCTGCCATGGCGGCAGTTGCGTCTTCAGCTTCTTCCATGACGAGCTAGTCAGGGGTCTGTTACCCGTGAATATTGTGAGGACGAAGTCGATATATGTGAATTCCTCAGAAATGTGTGGGGAAAGGAACTTAGGTCCTAGGACATTTGTTGGCAGGGTTACATGGGCTAAGTGTTTTAGGGTCTACTCTCTTATCTGGAGTTTAGGGTCAATTGCTTGAGTTCAGGTTGACGTCGTGGGTTCTTTTTGGATAAGGGAGATGAAGTTGGAAAAAAAGGCTTTACAAAAGAAACATGTCTAAAGTTAGCAGCTAATTTTGAACGAGCTCTTCACTAACTTTGAATAAGCTTAAAATGAGACAGGGCATTGGCTGACTCATCATGACGGCATTTGATTACTCGTATGACCTGATTGATGAATTACCCGCTTTCTATAATATAGCTTGAGACTGTGAATAAATATCAATCTATCAAGAATATCTGCATTTAAGCAAGCTTCAAGTACTGCTTATCGTACTTCTTGAGCCCCTCCATGAACCGTCTCTCTTTCAAAGAACATCTTATTGATCCCAATAGGCTCGACATAGCCTTCGCCAACTCAGAATGCCTCTGTAAGTACCCATTATTGGTTTCTTATGACACTAAGTACTTCACTTACACATACATTTGTAGTCACTTGCTAGGCAAGAAATCATGGAACGTCTACAATCCTAAGAACATCGAGCGCGTGAGGCGCGACGAAGCAGCAGCCAAGGAGCGCGAAGAGGCCGAAGAGCAACGCCAACAAGAAGTCGATGCGGAACGCCGTCTAGCCATCCTACGAGGCGAAGTCCCGCCGCCTTTACCTCCTCCTGAACCGAGCGCTGTCGACGATACTTCTAGCCGGAAACGCGATCGCGACGAGGAACCGAGAAGAGAGCGTAAGAAGCGAAAGCGCGTGGGCGAGGATGATACGGACTTTGAGTTGCGGCTTGCGCGCGAAAGGGCGAACGCTGCACCAAAGACGAGTGATACACTGGTGAAGAGGAGCGACGCCCCACTTGTTGATCACAGGGGCCATATCGACCTATTCCCCGAAGAACGATCTCGCGTGCCAAATGAGAAGAACGCAGAGGCTGAGCAAGAGGCTGCGAAAAAGAAGAGGGAATATGAAGACCAATACACCATGCGTTTTTCGAATGCCGCGGGCAAGGATGGACTCACTGGTCCTTGGTACGCGAAGGGTGGCGATATGAAAGACATCGTGGACGGTAACCTAGAAGCTCCGAGCAAGGATGTGTGGGGTAATGAGGATCCGCGACGGAAAGAAAGAGAAGCTGCACGAGTTGTGGCTAATGACCCTCTGGCTATGATGAAGAGAGGCGCTGCCAAGGTCAGAGAGGTTGAGAAAGAGAGACGGCAATTGAACGAAGAGAGAGAACGGGAATTAAAACAACTTCGAAAGGAAGAGAGAAGGAAAGAAAGGAGACGGAAGCGAGAGGGAAAAGATGATTATGATGATCTTGAGGGGTTCACTCTTGATGGTACATCATCGAGCAAACCTCGGGGCCGGTCGAAGGATCATGATGATGAGCGACGGCGTCGGCATCACTCATCGCGAGACGAAGATGGCCGGTCTGGGTCGAGAAATCATTCCGAGTATAAGGAGCATCGGCATCATGATCATCACCATTCTCGATCGGACCATCAAGGTCATTACTCAAGTAGCTCAAAACATGACCGTCGGCGTTCAGGACGAGCGGATAATTATTAGCATTGCAATATTGTTCGGAAGTATGGCGTTCATCATTCAGACATTAGATACCCCTTCGCCTTATGGAGGCACCGCTTTGAATTGAAAATTGCTTTATGGATATCGTCGTTTTCAAATTTGGAACTATGGCCAGGCAACTATGCCTACTTTCTCTCTTTCCATGGCAAGTTGATATCAACTTCCTGTATGCTCTTCTCAACCATTTCCACCACTTTCGGTGCATCCTTCAAATCCTTCAGTACCTTGATAATCTCTTCTGCCGTCTCTTTGCTTAGACCCTTTTTGCGATCACTGTATATATCAATGCCTTCCTGCGTAAACAGCGTCGGCGCAAACCACGTCACAGCCCAGCGCTCAATGCCTCCTTCTCCCCCTTCACCACCGGCTAGCGGACGTTCACCCCATCCCAAAACCTCCCAATGACTACTTGCGATAGCCAGCAACCCTTTTCCGCGCCAGGTCCAGGCCCCGGGAATAATTGGATCCGGTTTCTCGATCCCAACGACAGTCTTTACACCCCCTTTTCCATTCCGCTTCTCGTATTCGACTAAGTTGTCGTTGGCGCCAGCTATCGGCTTGTATGGCGCGTATGTGATGCGCACGTTGCGCGCGGATCGCCACATGGACAGCGTTGAATGCGTTACGGTCCATGTGCGCTGAAGCCATTCGAGGGGTGGTGTAACGAAGGGGGCGCCGGAGGTAGTGGTCGGGTTAGATTGAGAGGAGGCGGAGAGGTATTTTGAGGGTGCGCGTAGGGAAATTGTGGTTGGAGGCTGAGTGGAGGGTGCCGGTCCTTCTGCTGGTTCTGCCATCTGAGTGGGAAGTTCTCGTGGTGTTTCACAGCTAAGGATGGCTGTATGGGAAATGAAACGGGTTTGTAGCTTCTGTCGAATACTGCATTCGAAATACCCATATACCTGTAGTTCGAGTGTTTACAGAATTGCCAGAAATGAACTGTTGGTTTCAAATGTTAGATGTGCGGAAAAGCAATTGATGGTTTAATAATTGAAGCTATTGGACCAGGGAGCTCCTGTTCGTCATAGCGATGCGTTAGAGCTCGGGGTTCTGCTCATAACAAGAGAACAGCCACACCAGGACATGGTCCGCGCCCATGTATCTGTGGGACGGGCAGTTTTCGAAGGATATAATTACACACTTCGTAAATACTTCGTACACTATTAAATTTATACATGAATGCAAAAAAACTCACCCATTGCTACTTTTCTATCATTCAAATTTAGCTTTTAAGAAATATTTTTCGAACTTTTGAAGCTGATTTAACACGCTCGCCTGTTTTCGTATCCAGAAATAGCAGACTTATGGTCTATTGTGGCGCAACACGAGACTGATCTACATCAGTATTTGATTTATATTGTTGGTAAAAGATGTCGAGAGAGATGCAGGAGCACTGCCATCAGAGTTCTCCTTATGTTAGAATTGGTTAAAAAGAAGGGAATATTTGCTGTTACTACTCGCATTAGAAGCCTTGTCATCCTCACCGTGATGATAATCAATGGAATCGGAGTTGTCCGACATGCTATCATTAAGCCGATCATCCCCGGTATCATTGATCCCGAGACTGGAATATCCAAATGATTGAAACTGAGAATCAAATATTTGCGGAAATGGTGAGCGATGTGCGTAAGGTTGCAATCTCGAATCATAGTCAGGGCCACCACTGTGAGCGACATATTGTCCTTGGCTCATAAACTGGGATTGAGATTGATATGAAGCGTCAGATTCTGTTTGATTGGATGTAGGCTTGATAGCCGAAGCAGGCATGTGATGAACATCGTACTTCAAGTTACCATTCCGATCTGCCACCGTTTTGGCAAGGGGAAGAACAGGACCATTGTTTATTGGCACCAGAATTTTCATTACGTTTGGATGGAACAGAGACCACGCGAACCTAACAAATAGCAAGACCGGATCAACCCAGGGGATTGGCTGTATCCTTCGATTGTGATACAATGTATGAGCTTCCAAACCGGCTCTAACAGATCGCGACTCGTTGGGACTAGGTCTTAAAAAGTGCAACAGAAGCTCATATGCTACCTCCGTTCCATCTTGACTTCGGTGAACAGGCTTAGGCACCAGTGTAATAACACTTGCATCGAACATTTTATGAACATCAGGACGCAATGGGATAAGATTCGATTATCATCGATCCCAGCTCCTCGAGCGCAGCCCATGTGCGCCGCGCTGACATTGTTAAGAGTGTACCAAGAATGCTCAGCTTTTGGGATAATGTGAACTGATTGTAGATGACTGTAGCTTCCGGTGAAACGACAACTATCGTGCGACAAAACACTGTCGAAATCAAATATGTCTGGGTGATGTAATGATGCCCAAGGTCGAGGAAGTTTATCCTGGGGCAAATTCCAGTTTTCAAAGTTACCAACAAATGGATAATTGGCACAGGCTCGGTGTTGACAATAATGAAAGTAATACTTTCGTCCCCGAAGGATATCATCGGCAGGAGGCGAAACAATGTCGGTTAACAAGGTCGGATCAGGGCTGAGAGAAAAGAAAGGACGGCCCTTACAAAGAGGACTCCCAGACGGCACACTTAGTGCTGAGCCCGCCGTAATATCACGGTGTTTCGATTTCAGTGCCTTTTTGCTAGGCCGCTTAGGCTGAACAATCTTACGTGAAGATTCAGAATGATGTGAGAAAGATTCGTCATCGATACTTGAATTTCCAGGAGGCGGCATGGAACCTTGCTCATTAGAAGTTGCTGAAGGAGGGAGGGACACGCCGCCCTGTGAAGAAGGTGGTTGATTCCTCTCTTCATCTTGTTGTCGTTTCTCCTCCAGTCGCAATGTCAATTCATTACGACCTTCGTTCGGTTGCCAGATATTGCAAGCAACGATAGAACAAGCATAGTACGCAACATTCCAATGGATGCCACCTTGATCAGCTCTTCGTAGAGATACGAGGGGTTCCAGTTTACTGAAATTAGCATGATAGAAGGGTACTTCCCCGAATAATACCTTCCGGCTAGAATTGCTCGAATAATCCCGTGGAGCGAAGGCATGCCTGATATGGATAGGAACATCTCTGGTATCCTCATCATAAAAGTTTTGTGGTGGAGAAGGACGTAGAGTTTCTCCAGCGTTCGAATTCTGAGATTGAGCAGGGTCATTGCTAGACACAGAAGGAACAGATGTATTCCCAGTGCCTTCCGAGATGGCAACTCTGGGCATATTCCGAGAATGAATCAAGTACGACCGGCCATAATGTGCAGGTTCCAAATTGGTGGTGGGGGAATCGGCTATAGTGGCATCAAGATAGCGCACTGGAGCTGGTAAGACTGGATCTTCAACATTAGTCTCGGGCATAACCTCCGCTTGCTTCCCTAAGAGATTGCGCTTCGCTGTCATTAAGCGCCTCTCTTTTTCCCTTGTGATTTTACGGCGGTTTTGTCGTTGCCATTATAAGCAATATATATACATTAATGAAAATGAAAATAAAGAAAAGGTGAATGGTAGAAGAGCTAAAACCGGTGTGACAATGAAAGTAAGATTTGGAAGACGTGGTGAGTCTGGTCAGTGCGCGCTTATGTAACCGAATGCAAGACACTGTAATCAATTTTTCTTGTTAGGCCTTTTAGCGCTTTAATCACTATGATCTAGTGGATCAAGTCGCTAAAATTTAGTGGGTATTCAACTAGGGCTACCTCATTAAGCCACTGAAACAAGCAATCTCATAATCTTACAGCATCCATACACGTTTCGCTAATCAATGCGTAATGCCCCTCCTACGGGGGGGGTGCTTTCGAGAATGATGGTAACCTTGGAAACAGCACTGGTAATGACGATTTCATGTTGCACCAGTCTAATTTAGGTGCTAAGAACTAAGAAAGACAAAGTGACAGAGGGAAAGAGAAAATAAACTTCGACCTTCTCAACCTTCTCAACCTTCCCAATACCTTACAAAAAAACGCCGCGCAACGAGATATATCATAACTTCGTTTATCCTGACCTGCTCGTGTGGCCCTCGAGCCAGATACATTTCACCCATAATGCATGTGTCTTATCCCTAGCCCATCGCCGACATCAGCTTCCTCCATCTCATGGTTATACTGCATAATCTCTTGTTGATCTATTGAATTACCCCTCCGAGACATCCTGTCTTCTGTACGCCTCCGTCGAAGTTCATCCGTACCATGGGATTGTGCTGCTCGGAACAAACGCGCGATATTCCGTCTCATACCCAAAATTTGGCCTTCATCTGGGTTTTGCGCGATGTCCGCTAAGGGTCGATTTCGTAGCTTGAGCTTCTGTCTAAAGGTAGGGCTCTCGCTTACAATTCCGGCTTCAGAGACATCGTCCCCGCATGCAGGTTTGTCGTCATGTCCCCGAGGATATTGCACCTCGGGAATCCAGACCCATGTGATGAAAGCCCCTAGAAGCATGGCCGGACAAAATCCTAACAGAAGTGCCGCAAACTTCCAATGGCTGAAATCGCCTTTGAAGACTGCGAAGTTGGTGATCAGCAGGATTGTGATCGCGCCAAGTTTTCCCGATGCCGCCGCAAGACCGTAGAACGTGCCCCGGTACTTCGTTGTGAAGAGTTCTGCCGGAAGCATGAAAGTCATCGTATTAGGGCCAAGGTTGAAGACGAATTGCGCCAACACGTATAGAGTCATTGTGAGAGCATGCGTATCCGTTTCATAGGTGACGAAGAAAGTTCCACCATTGATCGCAAAAAGCGCTGCCAGCGCAACAAACATCCAGCCCATCCAGGTGGTTCGTGGCAAGTAGTCAACAGCGAGCAGAATAACGATGCTTCCAGGTAAGGCCCCACTCGAGATAGTCATGATATTTCGCAAACTATCTTGCTGAAGCATATTATATATTGTAATATTTGGTTGAGCCGGGTCTGACCGCCACGCAGCATTATTACACCCAGCCTCGTCTGGTGATGCCGAAATATCTGATTGAGGTGGCGCATCTGAAAGCCAGATCGTGGAAATAAGCTTTGGGTTGTCAAGGCCAAGTCCATCTAATATTCGACGTCAGTGCCTGCTGTCCTCAAAAAGGAGAATTGGAAGATTAGTTGATGTCACCTACAATAAGCCAAGTCTAACAACCACCAAGTAGCCATAACGCCAAGAAGAGCACGCCAACGCCCTTTCTCGACAAGGTGTTCTTTGACTCTATGAACATATTCAATAATGGATGCCCACCGACCTTTTCGCTGTTTCCTTAAATTGGATATTGGCCTTTCTGGTGACTGGGCCACGGGATCGTCATGGTCGGTGGGCTGGAGAGTTGCGTCAAGTGGGAGGACTCGGCTAACAGCGGCTATAGCATCCGCGAGCTGGCCTTTCTTTACTAAGTAGTGGGGTGTCTCTGGAATTGTCCGCCTCAAGAATAGCGAGATGAGGGCTGGAATTGCTCCGATTCCAATTGTTGTTCTCCATACGACGTCAATGACGGGTGATGCGACGTTGAAGTCTGTCTCATCGGAGGACAAATTGAGTCTACTACTGGTTCCTCGCAATATGGCCAACCCAAACCCATATGCAGCAAGCTGGCCTAGAGATTGCATGAGGAACACGGCTGCTATCATCCTGCCTCGAGATTTTGTTGAAGACCATTCCGCAGCTATGATAGCAGATAGTGGATACTGTCCCGCGTTAGCATGCTCGAACATTTAGTCGGAAGTACAATCTGGTGTTTCTAACCTCTGCTCCAAGCCCAATGCCCAACAGAGCACGCCAAAAGCCGATCCATCCATACACATTCATCGAGTTCAAATGGCCCGAAGATGCCGTCGTCATCCCGACTGTTGCAACCACAACAATGCCTAGCTCCAGACCGTATACGGCTTTCCGACCGTATCTATCAGCCAAATGCCCGAATATAAGCATTCCAAACATTGTCCCCGTCAATGTAGTCAGGTTAATGGTCAATGAGTTCGTTGACCACGAGTGAGTACATTCTGGATAGACATAGCTTAGGGCTGGGCTAATCACATTCACGGCAAATATACTGTAAGACGTCGTGAAAAAGCCCGAGGCAGCAACCCACCAGACTTTCCATTGGAATTTATCTAAGCCTGGGTAATCGATCACAGACTGCACTGCCCTCTCTGGATCGTGTAAGTCCTATATTAATTAGTACCAGTAAGTTAGATTAAATTCAAAAATCGATAACAGTCAGGATACAAATACGTACACATTCGATCTCATCCGCCACGCGACCTGTGGTGGCGTTTAGACTGGAAAAGTAGCCGCCCATTGCGTGTATCAGCGCCCGTAGGCGCTTCCAGGTGCCGTAAAGATATCTTCAATTACCCACATTACAATTCAATCATGGTCAGTTCGCATCTAGTCAAGTTATAAATATTACATCTACCTACCTTTGATCACGAGGCTTCGTATATTAAACTACGCCTAGCTAGCTCGGTTAATGCCATGGCATCGCCCTAAACATTACCTTCGGTGAAGTTGATATGCCTAATATGTAGTAGGGTGTATTACTTCAAGATCTGAGATGGAATTTTAAGCAGGTTTTAGAACGACTCAGCCGCATCGATTCAAGTCGAAGGGTGCCTCGGTGAACCCTTGGACACGCCGACTACAGCCTGGCAAGCTTCCCAGGCCTACTTTTGGATCTTGGTACGATACTCTTCTTACATACCTGCTGCTCGGTTATAGACCCTTGGCCAATCGTGGGCGACTCCCCATGACATGAATAGCACCTGGGCCAGGCAGACATCGTATCGGATTGAACGATCCCTCAATCCGTCAACAGTTTGAAAGCCCTAAGCAGATCCAAGCTAGTGGAACGTGGGAGGTCACCTAGTTAAAAAGATTCCTCAGTAGGGCATAGTGCCTCCTTTCAGATTCATATTACTCTCAAATGAATCGCCCTACGAATCCACCTAACTGCAGAGCAACGTGGCAACGTGGTTGAGTTGATATAAATTCTCAGACAGCTTCTCAGGAACGTGGTCAAATCACGGCTTCTAATTGGACATCTTCAATAGACCCCTGTTCGATCTCCAAATCACTAATTTGCTACATATGCTCGCTTGTTCAGACCCCATTAGAAATAGTCCATAGAAGGGCTATCCCGTCGTAGATCCGGACAATGATACCGGTCATACTGCAGGTAACTCAAAGCTTGGGAGTGGTTTTGAGCCGCCCCCACATCAGAGCTCCCTTATGTGAGACCGGGTTCCAGTTTGTTGAACGCGGGCTCGCGTGGTGTAGTTCCTTTCTCTTGGGACTAACGGACCCCCTCGGAAAATGGACCCCGGGACAATTTTATCGATCGTCCAACTTTCATTGTCTGCTTTCGAGCTTGGCTCAAAGATCGCACGCGAGTTCTTGAGTAAAAACGACAAAGTTCCGGACAAACTCAAGCGTCTTAATGAGCGTCTTGGGCGATTTCACATTGTTATCAAAGATATAGTACAAGAGCCCCAAAAACATGATGCATCATCTAATCTTTCCTTCCCGGGGGCTGATGGTATTATCGAAACCCTCTCCGAATGCAAAGAATTTCTCCGTCAGTATGAGTCGGCATTATCCTCACGTTCCACGGTCGTGGGCGCAAGCCAACGGGTTGCCCTACTTGTTGGCCCGGATAGTTCCAAAGTAGACGAGCTTGATAAGAGAATAATGTATCACTATACGGAGCTCCAATACTGGAAGACTGTTGCCGTTGAAGATGCTGTCAAGAAACTTGGCGAATCGTAAGTTATTATGCTCTTACAATGCTTTTTCTAGCGCTACTAAATAGACCTATACTCGCACAGGATGGTCGCGATGCACGTTTCACCACGAATTCCCGGAATGACAGGATCGCCACAACTAGAATCTGCAGCAAGATTTGCTGGAGGACAACCAAATGAAAATTACATGGCCCATAACGCATACCAACCGGGCTTTCCTAGGTCGCCTACCCTCAAAGCAAATCCACGAAATCCAGCTCTTCCTCCGATAAACGAACTCGAACTCCCCTCTCCTCGAGCAGGAAACAACTACGCCTTCGATGTAGCGGCGCAAAGGCAATTTTCCCGAAGCCCGGGAAGTGGTCCGGTCATGGCGTACATTAGCCATAACCGTCAGGAATCTATCGGTTCAGCTTCGACACTTCTCGAATCTGAGTATAATACAAGCCTGTTATCACACTCCCCACTATCGACGACACCGCCGCAACAGTGTCTGGGGGAAGGCCATGCGGTTGGATTGTTTGTCTCCCTTGTCTCTTCTATGATAGAATAAGTAGCTCGGTTAACATTATCTTCTCCAGACACATTGGTTCCCGGCATTACCAGTTCAATACCAACTGCTATAGAGTATTTGATAATGATGGTAACAGAGTAGTTGAATTGTTTAATACTGACTCTGGCGTAACAATTTGGCATTACGGTTAGACTTATTTCAAAATCGCATGGAAAGATCAATCGCTGACTCCACCTAGTTCCAAACAGGTGTTTGATACCACATACAAAACCGATGGACCCGAATCTCAAAGTATTCTTCCTGCCGCTCAGCACCAAACACCATCTTAAAATTACGGGGGCCGATAACCGAACGGAGGATATAAACGAGCGGCTAGAATATCAATTTGCTCGTAAGACAGACAGGGAAACATTTCAACAAAAGCTGCGAGGGTATGATTCTTTAGAAATGATAAGAACTGTCAAAATACACGTTGCCGGAGAAAAAGACATCGCAAGAGCGCAACACTTGAAAGTGTGGCGCCAGACCGATCACGACGACAAACCGACGTTCTCCTTCGCAGCTGGCCGTCCACTCCACAATGAAGAATTCTATATCCGATGGTTCAAGAAAATCCCAGAGCTAAAGGGAGATACGAGATTGATCCTGAAGTTGTATTCCAAAGGGGATGGTCAAGAAGACGGAATGGACGTGGAAAAATCTAGGAGACGGTCTTCTACATTTGGTGATAAAGTCAGGAAGCTATCCGGGAGTTCAAGTCATGGGGGCTCTCGTCCAAGCTCCCGGTCACGGTCGTCTTCAAGTAAATCGCCCGCGCCGGTACTCTACGAGTATTGTCAAGGTATAGAACCGCCGAGCGATGTGAAGAACTTAGGGCATCTTGAAATTGAGTTTGCGAACTCGGAATGTAGGTCATATTCTACCCTCCCCTGTCTAATGCTAGCATTTTCTAATGGTGGATTTATAGTCCGGAAAAACTTCATAAAAGCATGCTACGAAGCCCACCGTCCCGCCATGGACGCCGCGAGGAACACTACTCCGAGTCCCGCTTTATCTCAACACACATTTACGATGCCTCCTAGTCTAACACTGGGACCGCAACAAAATCCGTACGAATTAGAGGACTCGTCTCGAAGCGAATTAATGGGAGACCCTGGGGGTTACGAAATGATGGGAAGTTCAGGGGCATATGAGATGGGAGGCTCGAGCTTCCAAATTCCATCTCCGAGTATAACGACGCCGTATTCGCCCGAAGAGGTTCGGTTTAATACAGAAACACTATTCGAGCCGTCGAGGAAATATCCTAGAGATCAAGAGACGGCAAGTTACAGGAGCGATGATAGGGAGCCATTTGGTCGTGAACCGGGATGACACCTATCTCGGCGGAGATCAAGAACGACTTGTGATTTTGTGTTTGGGCCGTAACATTGGATTATCGTTGTAGCATGGCGAATATCTTCTATTGGCGCAGGAGCAGTTTTGGACACGGGAGCAGCATCGAGGCTATTCATGATTGGCGTATGTGAAATGGACGGTTCAACCGAAATTGATACCTGATGGGCTATGATGCGAATAGGAGATATGACAGTCAGATTATAGTATCTTAGTTCCTGATGAAGATCATGAGATGGAATTGCGTATGCGAAAACAATGATGAGGTTGTAGATGAAATACCATACATCATGACTCTCAACTAACCGAACTATAACTATGGTCAAACACCCTTCTGAACTCAAATTAGTCATAAGGCTCAATGTGTGATTGACTCTGAGGCGAAAGTTTCGCGGAACTATCATCTTCATCTAACCTAATAACTACCTATTGACTGGATTTAGCATAAATGTTCTCTCACTAAAGAGAGTAACCGAGATAGACACTGGACTTAGGTCGATCTTTCGGTGTTAATTTCGAATACCCTAAGTTAACCTCAACTTGCACAAGTTTTCCTAAATAGGAAACTCTGTATAGCTTCAACTAAAGTCATCTCGAGTGTACATCACTTCACCTGCTTTTTGTATGGAGCTGGAAGTATCTTTTATCGTCCAATGATCACCTAGAAAACTTACCCCGCCCTCCTAGGGTGCCAGGGCAAAAACGTCGCCAATCCATATTAGGCCTAGCGCAATCCAACGCACTTTGAAACGAAAGCTGCGACGTAACCGACCCGCCAGCCTGTCAGTCCGCCTCACCCGCTGACTTTAGGTTCATCTTCACAGCCCTACAGCTAACAAACAGAGACTTGGCAATTTGTCTTTTTGACTTTTCAACTGCAGCCTGCAACTTCTACAATTATAAAGGAGGAGATGCCGTAGGATCTGGAATTCCTACTACTCTTGACCCTTTTTAACTGGAACATTATTTTCTATGAGTTTGCGTGACCGTTGTACATTAGGCGTGTACTCTTCCGTTGACGTAGCCGAAGCCGAAGCCAAAGTCGAATCTGACGTCGGTGACCCTATCCCCTATCCCCTATCCGCAACCCATGCTGACGGAACACCTACCGTAGCTACTACCGCTATTACCTACTTAACAACAGCACTCGATCCACCTCTAACGACCGCCTTTTAATCGTAATACCGCAACCATGGACATGCGAAACAACCTCTTCGGACGAGGGCCCCGCGGCGGCTTGCCCGGGCGCCCGGTCCAACAAGACCAAGGTGGCTATAGCCAAGTTCCGCAAAGCCGACCGACGCGCGACTATGCTGGCCCCCCTGAATACGATCCTCGAGGTGCTTACGGAGCGCCGTCGCCGGGCTACGGTGGCGGGAACAACATGCCACCCCAACAGAGAAACACTCGACCTAGCGCTCCCGCTGGCCGGCCGGTCCAGCTTCGCTTAGCGAAACTAGAGAAGGGCGACTTGGCCCAGCAATACATCTTCAGCAACCTCTGCGCCGTCTCACCCCAAGACTTCCCCCCCGACCCGTATGGAAAAGATATACATATTATGTTGAATGGACAGTTCGTTATCACCGCTCGCCCAACTGAGTACATACCCCCAGGATGTATAAGCTTGTCCGACCCGCAGCGAACATGGTGTGGCATTAGTATGACGGACGTGGTCGTCGGTGAGCGATACGATCACAAAGTTCCCCTTGGTGCCATGGATATCGAAGTCGGGTTTGCGTCCCAACGGAAGGTGACAGATGTACCGTACGACCAGGACGAGCTTGCGGATAACTTTACGAAAATGTTCCAAGGCCAGATCTTTGCCCCTGGTCAACGATTGTTGATGGACTACAGGGGGATACCGTTAATGTTCGTCATCAAGACGGTTCAACTCCTAGAGCTGCTTGGTGGTGAGAAAGGAGAGACTGGCGAATCGTCCTCGAGGCCTGATACGCGGGGTTTGCTGGTAGCAGAGACGTCCGAGATCAACTTCTTCAAGGACGCCAAGAATCCCATCAAGTTAAAGGGCTCAACGAAACGACCTGCTACCAATGCTATCCTTCGACCTGATTTCAAGTTCGCCGACATGGGCATCGGTGGTCTAGACGAGGAATTCAGCACAATTTTCAGACGTGCTTTCGCATCCCGTGTCTTCCCTCCCGGCCTAGTTGAGCAGATGGGAATCTCCCACGTCAAGGGTGTTCTACTCTACGGTCCCCCAGGAACGGGTAAAACGCTTATCGCCAGACAAATCGGTAAGATGCTCAACGCTAGAGAACCGAAGATCATCAACGGTCCGGAAATCCTCAATAAATACGTCGGTCAGTCCGAAGAGAACGTCAGAAAGATGTTCGCGGACGCGGAAAAGGAGTACAAGGAGAAGGGCGAAGAGAGTGGCTTGCATATCATTATCTTCGATGAATTGGACGCCGTCTGCAAGCAGAGAGGCAGCGGAACAGGGGGTACCGGTGTCGGCGACAGCGTCGTCAACCAGCTTCTATCAAAGCTTGACGGAGTGGACCAACTTAACAACATCTTGCTCATTGGTATGACTAACCGAAAGGACATGATCGATGATGCATTATTGCGACCGGGTCGTCTCGAGGTGCACGTCGAGATTTCATTACCTGATGAGCATGGCCGAGTACAAATTCTAAATGTGAGCAGCCACTTATTTCACATTTTCCCTTCCAGTTCAATTCATATTATGTCACACGCTCTTATCGAAATTGGATGGAATTTCCCAATGTCTAGAATTGCACTTCTACCCTGTCTACGATTTTTACTAATTCGGTGCAGATTCACACCTCTAAAATCAGGGCTATCAATAAACTAGGCGACGACGTTAGTCTAGATGAGCTTGCCCATTTGACCAAGAACTACTCAGGTGCCGAAATCGCTGGTCTAGTCAAGGCGGCTCTTTCATACGCATTTACAAGACATACAAGGCTTGGAGATGTTACAGGCGTTAGTGGAAACCCCCAAGATGTCATGTTGACACGGGCCGACTTCATGAGAGCGCTGGAAGATGTCAAGCCAGCCTTTGGTGTATCCGAGGAAGAGTTGAGTGGGGCTGCGCCATACGGAATTATCGATTACAGTCCACACATTCAATCAATCCTGTCGACTGGTCTCAGCTTCGTGCAGGCTGTCCGGACATCCGAGAAGTCCCCTCTCTTCTCTGTCTTAGTCCATGGGCCACATGGCGCTGGAAAGACGGCGTTGGCTGCGGAAATTGGCCTGAAGTCAGAGTTCCCGTTCGTCAAGTTGGTCAGGCCAATTGATGTCGGCACTAATGAAGGCGCCAAGCTTGAGCATCTGCGACGCGTCTTCTCTGATGCTTATAAATCTGCTCTGTCCATCGTGATATTGGACAGCGTCGAGAAGATCATCGATTGGAACCCAATTGGCCCGCGCTTCTCGAATGCGGTTGTGCAGTACCTGGGTGCTGTGCTCGAGACGAGGCCACCCAAGGCAAGTAACATGGGGATATTCTGAAAACTCCGTGCTAACACTTTAATAGGGCCGTAGACTTCTCATCATAGCGACAACGAGCCAACGATCTATGCTTGACCAGCACGGCGTCTTTGCGTGGGACAGAGAGATCGCGGTACCGGCAGTCAAGGACCACCGTGAATTGCAAGCGTTGTTAGCTGCCTCCGGCAAATTCAATGACCCCGTCAGCATCAACGAAGCCCTCAATGAGCTACAGACTTTGACGGGAGGACAGGAGGTCGGCATAGGCGTCAAGGCAGTGTTCTCTGCGCTCGAGACCGCCGCCGTGAGGGATCCGCTCCCGATAAGTCTGGCGGAGGATATCAGCGCCATCATGGCGGCGCGGAATCCCCAAGGGTACTAGGAGGTCTGCTCTCAATGGTGGGCTGACATCAAGGAATGAATTCAACGTCGATATTGATGTACATGCAGACTAATACTATGCTCGATAGAATATAGATGACATAGAATACCTGTCTGTGTAAGGTATCAAGGTAACCAGGTACATTCTCCCTCGTCTGAAGTATTGGGGCCAGGTCGTGAGAATCAGATGGGTCAATCGGTACCCTAGCCCTGCTTTGAAGGCAATCCTATCCAGCCTCTCCTTCTACTATGGTTGCTAGCTGTGGTTGCTAGCTGTGGCTGCTAGGTAGGGCCTGAAGTGTTCCCTACGATCACAATTGCACACTACCCACTGTTTGCTTCTGGACCGGTACGAGCTTTGCTCCTTCTTCCTGCTGTGCCCCTCTCCTTTCCTTCGGTGAAAATCCATCGCCCAGCCCTACTCCAGAATTTCCAAGTCCGTTCCGAGCATGGATCCGTCTGACCAATTGGTAAGTGTGTTGACCGTCTAAATACTGTTGTTTTCCTGTTCCATCTCCAAGCTTGTTGCGCAATTGTAACCCCCACTACACCAGGAAGACAAAATGAGGAGGGGGCATCAATTTTAGACTAGGAGGTACCCCTCGCCTTCGATGTACTCCCGTCTTCACTCTGGATCTCCGTGGGAATGCCATTTTCACCGTAGCGATCTTCTCGCCCTCGAGAACCGCGCATACGAGGAAACCCATTGGAAGGCGTTTGCTGCCAGCCTCTAGCTAAGATGACCCGTGGCAAGCGTGAAACCGGGCGACGTCAAATAGCCTGCATCTTCGAACTGACCTTGCGCTGATGCAGTTCCCAAGCGAGTCTGGAGCTTCTGCTGTGGTTTCGCATCAGGCTTCATTGGCAAAGCCATGCTTCATTGTGCTTGCAGGCTTGGTATACTCGACCAAAGCACATCTCGCTGGGGATTAGGTAATACATACCCACCCATACACAACCATCTAGCACACGAATCATGACGGTTGGTGCATTTTCATAGTCTTGAGATTGAATACCTCAACGGTTGCTCGTCGTCATAGCTATTGCCTGCCCACTACCGCCCATGGCAGAGTAGTGTGCCGGTATTGAGGTAACGCAATATTACTGGGCTCTCGACGAAATCCTGGATGGGCGCCAAGTAGGCAGCGCCTCTATGCAGATTCTCTGGGTCTCTCTGTTCGTGGCCCAAATTATCTGTCATTTTGTAAGATTCAGAATCCTATTACGCCACAACCTTTGACTAGGACCATAGGGTCTGTTATGTCGGTCAACTGGCGAATGATTCATCGCCCGCCACGGAAATGCCACCGGCCAGTAGGGCCTAGTCCGGTTGATTTGCGAAATGACTCACCCCCAACAGGGCGCGCGTTCATGCACCGGTGCCATTTGCGATTGTCTTTCGCGGGAGTCCAGGTGCCACGGCGAGGATGTCGGCCGGTTCGTGTCTTTGTCGCTTGTTACAGCAAATTAACCTCTTCTCCTGTGAAACAGCCACTACGGACTTTCGGAGAAATGTGCCTTGAACCGCCAATTTAGAGGAGTGGGTCGAGAGCCACAATGTTGTTTGTGTCGACCAAACTTTTATTGGCAGCAGGACTTCTGTTGCGGCAAATATATCAAGGGGCCAATCCTGAATTTGGTGTGTCCTGGTTTGCCGGCAGCCAGATGAGAGGTAGAGCAAGCCGCCGGACAATCGACCACAAGTCGAACATCCGAACCGAGATTGGGTTAAAGTCAAGTGATAGACTATCGTCAATCAAGGTTTCTACGAAACGGTTAGTTGAAATAGAATAGGGGGATGAAGAATAGCACCTAAATAAACGACACTTACTCTTTGAAGGGCAACAGAGGGGCGGTGGTGCGGCCGCCATCTTCGAAGAATATCCACGTGAGGGAACGTGCCGTTCCCGTTACCGGTTGTCATGCGTCATGCGTCTGATACAAGAGCACAGCCCTTCAGGCTCACCTTTGTCGAGTTTCCTATCCGGAAAACTCCATATCTCAACTCAGTCCCTACTATGTCGGAGTCTGTCCCATGATGAGTCGTCGGAAGCCAAGTGAGGCGCGCGTTGATTTTGGGCGTCGTCTCCGAGTTTCTCAAGCTCGAGGAGGTTACACTCCCCAAATCCTTGATAGATACTACCGTCATGGCCACCGAGAGCTTTGTGAAGGGCGGGCAGTCGCATGTTTTTAACATTGAAGGCATTCAATGCCAAATGTCTCAAACCCCGCATGATTCCCCCCCTAATGCGAGACACATATGGTGTTCTTTGCCTTGAGCCTACCTCTGACTTCTCCATTTCGCACAGCATCTTTTTTCTTAGAACCTTCATTGGGGGGGAGGTACCACCACCTCCGGTTCTAGTAGAGAAGATGGTCGCCCCAGATGGGCTCAATGTAGCCATCAGCTGGCAGCACTCGAGATCTGTGGACTGATTCGTGTGCGCTTGCAATTGTCTCTTCTGGAATCGTCTCAGGCTTGTTGTCGGAACAGGAGGAATAGTCGGAGCAGCGGCAATAGTTAGAACAGTTGGAACATAGAGGGTCTTGCCGCATTTGTTTGTTAGGTGGCTGCCTCAAGTTCTGAACTACCAGTTGGGCAATGCGAAGAAGACCTCTTCAATTTTCGCCGTGGAGACTCCTTGCCTTCCAGGGCTAAGCAGCGCTCGTTGTTGTATCAATATACCGCAAAGAATTTCGGAGTATCATGTTCGATGGCTCCTTCCAAAGATAGGTTTGTCGTCGGTGCGTACAGTGTTAGATCTCGTACAAGAGTGCAAGGGGAGTCGGAGCAAGGGTGCGGTCGCCAGCTCAGCGAGACCAAGTCTGGCTTCAGCGAGAAAGACACGATCTCTTGTCGTTCACGCCTGTTTGCCATTGGGAGGACCAACGGCTAAGACAGGCTAGCTTTGTAGGGTGATGTCACAGTGGTACTGGACCCAAGAATGATGTTTCCGGCGATTGAACCGATGGTTCCAATCATGATATGCCTCATGATATGCCCAACATCAGACGTGCAAGGGCTCCAGTCTACAGTCTCCGTATGGTACTCTCCAGACCATTGTACATGGCGAGAATGTCTCCGCTCTTCGCTCTTCCATCAGAAGAAGCTCCGGTGCTCCCTTGACTCACAGAGTGAAAATGAGCATATCTTCTAGGAATACTTCGAAGTGTTAATCAGCTGATACACGTATAATACACACAAAAGAGAGATACAAGGACGTATCCGATGCTTATCTCTACTTAGTAGATCCAGATGAGCCAACTCCACTAGGGGTATCCTGAACACAGAATCCATGTCCAAGGGCGTGATAAATGGGTAAGAGACGGGATCAAATGAGAGGAGAAATGGGGGAAACTTACCATCAAAGAGGCAGGCTACCTAAGAGAGTATCGTCCTTGGCTTGAAGCCATACACGACTTCATTGGGTGACCGCTTTAAGACAGAATTATACGCGTTGTTGATATCGTGCTGCAAGGCTGGCATGATGTCAACCCATGGTATGTCTGTCGCAGAGCAGTGATAACGAATCGCCAACTCGACCTCTTGGTTCCGTCTTTCGCTCTGGCCATCCGTTTGGGGATGGTAGCTGGTGCTTGTGGCCAACTTCGTACCCATGTGAGTAGGTATCTGTTCTAGTGGCCCAAGGCTAATTATAGGAATAGCTACCCGTCGAACTTGATTATGAGCCAACTGTTATTGTCGACCATGTGTAGAAATTTATTGATCTCTTCGTACTACTTCGAGAGATAAAACGCTTGTACTGATACGGTACAAGGCTTCATTGTTAAGTCGCAGGATTACTTGCCTAAACTAGGATATAGGCTTTAGGCTTTAGCCTAATTCCAGGCTCGACTTTCGTCGATATAGACGTAACTGTAGGTAAATTGAAACAACAAACCATATACAAGCGAGTATGATGTAGAAACTGCTTAAAAACGTTCAGATGATGACATTCTGTTCGATTCTTCTTCAACCTGGCGTAAAATGCCGTGGTTGTGTCTTGGAGAGGGGAAGATATCCTTCTTTGATGTTGTAGAAGAGATGAATTTGCTGAACCAGCTTTTATTCAAAGATATCTAACTCATACTCAACCTCCAGATTATCTAATATTTACCTCAATTGAAGAGTAGCGTGATAGAGAACATTATGACGACTACATGTATGTATTTAGACTCTGAGCATCCGTATACCTGCTCTATAGGTAGACTATACATCAAGCGATATATGAGTTTTCTATATAATTATACATCTCATACTTACCTCCTGATCAAGTAGATCTGTTGGAACACACCTACCTGCTGCTAAATTCATTTAACTCAAAGGAAATGAGGTGGATTTTGGTGGAGGGAACGGCGAGGAGGAAAGCTTAAAGATCTGGAAGGAGGGCCGAGCTAATAGTATCAAGGGTGTGTACACAGACCTAGTATGTAGAGATAAAGCCTTGGGGGGGTACAGACAGTCTCAGGGGAGTTCTATATGCCTAATCAGAAAGTAGTCAAGAATACTAGCTGCCTGGCTATCTACCTCCTATGTAGGAAATACTGGAAAGAGAGAATCAAGAGGTTTTCTTTTTAATCTACTATTTCCTGCTATTTCTATGCAGTGTCTGCCATCTTACAGCTGTGTAGCAAGTTTCCAACAATGATGATCAATAGTTCTATCCACTGAGGCTAGTGGGATATGTGCCTACCTCTGGGCTACTACTAGGTTGCCATGAAAAAGGTACAAAAGAGGATGAATCCTATGACAAGCAACTTAAGGTTTAAGGCGACATCATACTTGAACAATCTGTGCTTGCTTTATGAGTGAATTCCCTTTCAACAGACATACTTTGTCGTCGGTTCCTTCTCGAGCAACTATTATATCACTTGGAAGGATGGACATGGGGTTAGTCATGGGTGATAGGTAGTCTGGTAGTTGCTACTGCTTTGTGAAAACTCCCTCCCCTGATCTAATAAGTGTTGCTTGGGAGGGCCTAGCTCTCAGTACTGCTTGTGCTAGATGGAAACCACCTGCCACTTGCCATCAACCAATGTTGAAAGGGTTCTAAGGTTACTATCATGCAAGGATTAACGGCAGCTTCAGCTAATGGCATAGATGACCCGCATTCTATACGTTTTTTTGAAGATGGTAATTATTATCACGGCAAGAGGTGTTTTCCTCAACCGTGACACAGTGAACCATGCTGTGTATTTGCACATCCACAGGAAGGGAACAAGTTGGCTGTAGAGTTAATGGTAGAGAGGCTTAGCCACTGCCCATGCTCAATGATTTGCTTCTAGTGTCCCTTTGCTCCTCTAAATGGTCCAGAAGGTAGGTACTAGACCCGTTTTGGAGGAAGTTAACCGGCGGGTGACACCCTCGTACATGAATGTTAAATTATTTCTAGGGAAGCTCCCGCTCAAACAATGACCTATTGTTGCCTCCGCAGAAATTGCTCCCACTGACAGAGAAGGTTTGGCAAATCTAAGGTAGGCACATAGGTAGAGGTAGATGTTCTTGGTATGGTACTTAGGAAGACACATCGTAGGTGCCACAAGTCTTTCATTAAGGTCTGGCAAATACGCCGTTGTTTCCTTCTGAAGTAAATACATAATGCATGTGCTATCTTGAAGAGCTTCCACCAAGCTTGTAAGTACTTCTTTCCGTATGTAATCCTGCAGGGCCAATGAACTGGCCACATGCCTGCATGAAATCGTTCGCACTAGGGATTTCCGCAGATGATTTAGGTTTATTGTATCTTTCTGACAGATGTTCGTCGACTTGGTGTGACGAACCTATACTTAGGCTTAGTAAGTATAGCTTCATAAGGGGGTCTTGATTTTAAGGTAACAGTAATCGTAGAGGTCAAGTGTAATCAATCAAATGTGTTCGTCAGAGAGGCTTGGAGTCCTCTCCCTACTCGTTGTGAATAGACTTAGATTGATAACTAAAGAGCTGAATGAATGGCTAGATACATGAGGGCCTGCCATGTTTATATAGATATCCTCCTCCTGGCTCATTTCGTGATGTTCTGTTGGTCTCTGTAAGTGTCGCAGAGACACTCAGAGATCTTTTCTGCTGGTCTCTGTGGATATTGTAGAGACATCCAGAGGTCCTCTCTGTTGGTCTCTGTAGATGTTGCAGGGACATTTAGCCGAGGTTTCTCCTGATACGCTCTTTTGATTGGCGTTGGTTTTTTTTGGATATCCTGGGGTTGTAACACTTGGGCGGTTTTTGGCTTACAAGTTACGGGAATAGTACGTCTTGTTCTCTCGTAGACCTAAAAAAGGCAGAAATTAGTGCCAGAACGGTTAATGTAGTTCCAACGGTAATTCCAACAACTCCACCAGTCCCTAATTTAGGTAGGTAGATGTAACAGATGTAACACCGGCACTAGAGGTTGTCGATGGTGTGGACGTGGGCGAAGTATTGTGAGACACAGTACCTTAATTAGCATTTGGTCTAGCTTCAGATTAGATTTATTGTGTTATTGTATCTTGTTGCTGGTGATGTGGTGGCAATTAATTGTTGTTGGGGACGTTGAGGCTTGTTAAGGACGTCGATGAAATAGTTGTTTGTGTTTGTGAGGGTGATAACGACGACGAGGACAATGATAATATGTGACATCATCTGTCGTAAGTAACACTACATTCACTCAAGTTTCGATTAATATCGCAGATAGAAAGATAATAATTGTAATCTACACTAGCGAGAGTCCATGCAAAAGTCCCATTGTTACCTAACCAGTGGTATTAGATGCTATCGATGGATCCGTATGTCAGATCCTATTAGGCAAGAAACGTTGTAACTAGGTATGAATTAACCTACAGATGAGGAACAACGGTTATTCTTATTGTGTATGGCTGGCCGACGACGACGACTTCGTTCGCTACTGGAGCGCAATCACCTATTGGGTTAGCCTAACTAATGTCGGAATCGTCCTTCTTTCCTACCAAAACTCGCCTGTTTTGTATTGAATTTTAAAAAGTCGGATAAAATGGTGAAAATACAGAGACTTTTACTTATGCTACAATATAGGGGATATGAGGGATGCAAGCGACTAAGGTTGATTATGAGTGAAGAGGGATGCTGGGCATGTCGAAGAATGGGATATGGTAAACTTGTAAAGACGCTAGGTACCTTCAGGAGTTGGAACAGAACTTGGGTAGGGAGCAATTTGCACACAGAGCACCAATATGTAGGTACCTAAGTTGGTGACTTATGATACCTGAAACAAAAAACAAAACTATGTCTGTTTTCAAGTTTACTCAAGTGTGTCTTTAGCTAGTATTGTTCTTTTGCGAGTTCCTTTGCACTTGGGGGGGCGGGGGGTATTGTGGAGTTTGGCAGAGAAATAGGGGACTTCCACACAAGACTGGCAGATAAGTGTACCTAACCTAGTAATAACTACCTACTTACTAGGTAGGCAGCTAGGTTAAGTGGTAGTACTAGTAGGTAGGTACCTACTAGATACTTAGGTCCTATGTACTAGGTAGGTATGTTCGCGAAATACCTCCATTTTTAGGTAACCCTTTTCATCCCAAATCGGTTAATAGGGGCACAAACCCTGTTTGCTTGAATAGCTTCCTGTGCTGTCTTAAGCACCTCTCCTGTGCCCAATTCAATGGCTTTCTTTGCTGCTGGTGCGGGCGGCAACATCAAGGTAACTTCCTTGTTACCTATAGAAACGCTGTTGCATCGACATCTCAATCTCTCTGCGTTCCTGTGCCACCAGTAAACAAGTTGAGTGTCAGTGAATGAACGTTATTCCAGATGTTATAGGAAATAATAGGTCGGAGGAAAAAAAGGAGCTTGTAGTGTTATTGGTGGAAAGGCGGGGAAAACTTCTACCTGGGCGGAGTGTTTTTTGATGGCGTTCCGCGCCTCGAGACTCCATGTCTGTAGTTCTAATATAGATTAGGTACCCCGTACAACGGTTGGGTGCTTTTTTGTTCCTCAAAATGTCCAAGGAACATTACCGCTAGGTAGGTGCCTATGAAAGATAGCTAACCCTTGAACAATCCCCGGAAGGTCAATAGCTGGCAAAGAGGACGTATAGCTGAAAAGGTACCTCTGTCGAGAATGGTATTAGAATAAATGCAGCATGTGCAAAGTATTATGTGTCGATATCGCTATGATGTACTATGATCTGTCTAGGTATTCACTTGCCGCTTTAAACGAGATTTACTACTTGGGGGGGAAATGCCCCAATAAATCTGTCCAGAATGGGCTTGCTAACATTATAGCAAGACACAACTCCTATCCTCTGATATACAATACCGTTTATATTGTGCAATACTATGCCGGAAGCTTTCCATCCTCTTACTTCTGCTGGTTGCGTAGTTATCCAAAGACAGACAACCTGATCCCTAAAGTCTCCCTCAGTGTCGAATATGACCGTGGATCTACCAGGCCACGCAGGCATGTCCTCTTCGAACACAATGGGGGTTTCTCCACGAAGTCGAAACGATTTCACCTTATACTGGTTACTCGATGGGTCGCTGGTGTTTATAAGGCACATTGGTCCGTATAGAGTCAATTGAGCACCGATGACTTCGCGAGTATCATCTCCGCCGAGGAATTCCACGGTAGAACATAGAGGATAGCTAAGCTTCGATGCTTCAGAGGAGAATGTATTTGGTATAAATATCTGGCCGTCTAGACTAGCCCACGACCATGATGGTGCTCGATACTTCGTAGTTCGGCTAGCAGGAACGCCGATCCTGACGTACCAGGCCAAGGTTTCTACGAGGACGTGTTCCCAGAGTCCAGCGAGATATCGATGTTTGTCAAATCCACGGCTCTGTAACGATCTTCTTATATCTTTCGCCAAGCCCGAGACAGCCACAAGCTTGTCGCTAGGTTCGGTTAATCTGGTACTCGAATACACCGTCATTGCGGCGCTCCAGCTTGAAAATATTTGCATTACACTGTCTGAAGCGGTAGGTTGAGTTGTTGGTGTGGCAATAAGCTGCTTCCACAATATGGGGCTAGCTGAGCCCCCCTGTTCGTATGAGGGAGTCCCGAAGCCAGCTGGATGCGTCTCGCACGCATGGAGTTCCGCGCATTCCCAGAATACTTGATTCTTTCCGAAATAGAGAGTTCGAGGAGACATCAATCTTTCCTGAAGAACCCATCCCCGCTCGAGAAGTGGCTCGTCTTGGAACGATGTACACCATGCCGAGTCCTCGAGATCCGCTCTCAAAGTGATATCAGTCTTGTTGAGATTGATAGGCGTAGGGGCTACCAGCCGGGGATTTCGTGTATAAAAACAGCCACCTTCGTCATCTTCTGCGCTCAGTGCGGAGATACAAAAGGATGCGTTTCGATATACGTCTTGCATTGTACCAGCCTCCTTCCGCCAATCTTCCGGTGAATCTTGATAGATACATAGTCGATCAATCCAGATGTACTTAATGCCAAATCGGTGAGCTATGTACATTGCGTCCTTAAAGGTCTTTGGTAGAGTTTTGATTGGATTTGGCGTGCATAGCCAATCTGAAGTCTCCTTGAGGAGTCGAAGAGTATCGCTTAAAGGCTTGTTGCCCCAGCGATAACTGAGAGTAACGTAGGGTGAAATCTTGGGGCACTGGTGTCCGTGCACTATCCGAAAAGTATGGCCGTGTCGAGAGTGGCTTTGGAAATTTGCCTCTAGCAATCGTGTCGGTTTATAGTCGTTAGTGTGTGTGTTTCTTTTGCAATGTTCATGGCTTGATGAACATGTCCCCATCCAATTACAGATTATTGACCATGTCTCCGGAGAATCTGTCGAATTGCTAAGATTGAAGTTCAGGGTACTACCGCAGTCTGCGACTATCGTTAGCTGAACTAGATCCACATCCATGGATGATTTCCAGACTGTGAAGAAAAGTAAGTGCTCACCTATCTTTGGTAGAAGCTCTACTAGTTTTATCCCTTGGCTTGACTCAACAGTAATGGTAAACCTACCATTATCAACTGCACTATCAAGGCAGCCAACCGTCAGAATTGTGCAAAACCCACGGTTCCACGTGTGATTTCTCTGGTCGTTCTGATTGAAATCAAAGGGGAGTTCGCTGCATATGATACAACCCTGTTTTGCAGAACGTTTCAAAGAGAGTGAATTGCGATGGTGGCCAAACGGGTGTTGATCCTCTACACACCAACACTTCTCTGTAGGAATTCTTATATATCTACAAATGAAATGCTGGTCCACTAGGAAGTACCATAGACTAAACCGATCTAACATCCGTGGAAGACTGAGTGGATGCCGACTATCTGGCATTCCGAATTCCGCAAGTTTCAGTCTTTCCAATTCTTCTCTACCAAGTCGCTTGGTAAGAGGTATATGGTTTTTCAAACAACGATGCAAAGGTTTTCCTATGCTTTCAAGCCTATCCTTACAGACCTGGCAAAGCATCGTGTGATATCCCAGCCAGCCGTGGCTGTACCTAGAAGATAACTCGGGAGTTGGTTGTGTTAAATTGCCAATATCAGAGCATCAATATTTACGATGACGACATAATCGGTCATAAAATGCGCGAAAAAAATGAAACAAGACGGTGTGTTCCGAGGTTTTTATAAGTCGAAAATTGTCAGTAGCCTCATTTTCAAGTTGATTGAAGTTTATGATGAGATATCTACCCACCTATGGATGGCAGTGTACGGTGTCAGCCTAGGTACCGATCCAGGTTGCTTCGCCTCTGAGAGCGACGCTGTCATGCTAGCCCACAAGTTCGTCAATAGCGGTCCCACTGGTGAGGTTCTAAGCCTCCTATCCCCAAAGCAACAACAGGCATTATGTAGAGGCATGCTTACCACTTACATAGTACCTAGAAAGTATCGTCTATGTATCAGTTACTTTCTGTAAGCATTTAAGTACTTCTTAGAAAGAAAAGAAAAGAGAAAAGGGAAAAAAAAGAAAGAAGATTCCAAGTTAAACCAAAATATGTCAATTCTATTATCGGCTATCCATACTGCTGTAGAATGTACTGGAAGACGGCCCGCATTCATAATGTGGCTTGGAATTAGCTGGCATGCAGCGCCCCTTTTTAGTGGTTGCATCGTCCAAGCTCCCGCGTCTACCCGCTGAAGACCACCAAAAGGCTCTGATCAGCGGGAATCTTACACCCAGGAAAATCTCTCGCCGCTACAACTTCGTCACTGTTATCTTACTTTAGTGCTTTGCCCGCTGCCACCCCCTATTATCGTACAAAACACGCTACGATTCAAATGAAATCATATCGCAACTAGTCACTCGAGAAAAATAATTCCATAGATTTAGATCAATTTTTTTTATTTTGATTCTCCAGCTATAAACATCGCGTCGTCGGAAATCCTCCAACCCATCCAAAGTCGTCAACATGATCCCGTCACTCGAATAACAGTCATCGCACAAAGCAACAACACTCTACGCGAGAGTAGCGAATACCGTTAATCTATCCTTCAGGGCGTGGCGAGTGAAGATAGGTAGCCCCTTATGCCTTAGTGACTTCGGTGCTGCCGAGGATGACGGCGCGCGACTTGGAGCGGTCGATGAAGGACTCCTCGTCGGCGGAGATCTTGGCCTGGGCGTCGCCGGTGTGGGTGGCGGCGGCGTAGGCCTGGAAAGCGGCCTGGTCGGGGAAGGCGAGCTCGACAACGACGTCGTAGTCGAAGTCACCCTGGGTTCCGAGGAGGACGTGGGCCTGACCCTCGGCACGGTGGATGTAGTGGCGGGTGTGGGTCTCGGGGAAGGCGGAGCCGGCAACCGACTTGAGGAGAGGGATGTGGGTGTTCTCGTAGTGCTCCTTGAAGGCCTCGGGGGTAGTACCGGCCTTGCGGGTGGCGAGGAAGAGGACGGAGAAAGGCATCTTGAATAGATCGAGAAGGATTTAAAGTTGGAGATTGGGTTCTGATGTTTGTTCTGGAGTTGGTTGAGTGTTGTGAGATGAGATGATGATGCTGAGATAAAGTCCTGGTGATGAGTCCGAACGAAGCTGATATTAATACTCGAACAGATTCCCCACATACTCCAGACGGGACGGCATCTAGGCCCCGAATCGTACCATCATTCGCACTCGCTACCGTCGACGACATCGATGGGGATTGGTAGTCGAACAGAAACACCTAACTGTCTTGCCTAACTCGGCGTATAGTGCAGCGACGAAATAGGCAATGTTTGTGAATCGCATGAAGAGTCAGACCCATTGTTTCGAGACGAATTAGGCAATGTTTCGAACTGCATGAAATGGCTTGCGGCGTAAGAAACACTGCGATGTTAGACTGTTAGACCAGTCTTGCGAAATACCTAAATTGGTAAGAATGGATGTACCGTCGCCTTCCATTCAACCGTCTGATTGGCTCAGCCTCTGATGTGCATAGCGGTAAAATCCTTCGCGATACATGTAAGCTTACGTACATACCTATGTACCTAAGAACATAGCTGCCGAGGCTATTACTGCATCCGCTCTCAACCTAACTCATCTAGGCTCGAAACTCTTCAATCTAGTGTTTCTGAGAAGCGGTCAAAGGATTATAAGTTCATTATGGTGGTATTTACGTCTCCTGGTGCTTTGAGAGCTTCGTGAGCTGCCCTATGAGAGTTTGTGTGTGTAAAGAATTTCCTCATACAGTATTCTAACGGCTCCGTAGATCATCGCCGAATCTAGTAATCTAAAGACAACCGCAAGCCTCGGTACTCGGCCACCTTGATGGTCGACGTCTATTGGCGGTGTGATGGAGATTCACTATTGCGTTTACTAACACGCCATATTAGTGCAAGTAGTGAAATGATCACGATATAGTTATGGGGTCACGTCGCCGTTGCTAAGGTAGCGGCTCCTCTGATCTACGAAGACTACATGAATGAGTATGGAGAAGCACCAAGGACCTGCCTGGCTCATAAGTTAACTCATTAAGACTCGGTCTCTGATCGTGGGGGAACCATGGCTTTCGCTGGCGGATCGGTCGAACTCAGTCGCATCTCAGAGTGTCCCAGCGGCGGGCAGTGACTTCTACCCATCAACACATCGCTTGCTCCTAGGACATCATATTCTACCCTTGGCTTATGAATGAGCAACAGGTTGAATCGGAGTTACCATGCGGACTGTTAGAGACTTTCAGTTCTCGCTGGGGAACAGAACCCCTAATCCTCTGGGTTGTTGCCTACCTAGATATCTAGGCCTGAGAGCCCGACAATACTTAAAATCGGCTACCTCGAACATAAAAACCCCAGGACTAAGTCACAAACCCCTTTGCGTCGACTCCCTCCGCCATACAAAAGCCACAGTGTTATCTTGGACGGTGCCCACGAGAGCTGGCCCCACCTTTCCCCATGAATTCACTCAGCAAGACATATATATCCTGAGAACATTCCCAATTCTAAGAATCATTGGGATTAAAGGTCGGAGTGGCATGGTGGTGTGAGCATCGCTCCCATTGTTATAACAATGGGTGTGAAAGCGTGCACTTGCTCGAGGGTTCGATTCCCTCGCCGATCAGATCAACTTTTTTGCTCAGTGGTAAACCCCTTTTTGATTTTTTTTTTCAATGCCCTTCGTATACTGCCATATTTATTGTTTTTACACTATATCGACCTCTGATGACACCGGACCAACCTGTTTTGAGCCTATCTCAAGCCTTGCTGATGCACAGGATCATGCGCTATTGTCATTTGAAGACTTAGATTATACCCCAGGTTACCACCTGTCTACAGTTTCCTACTGTGTAGGAGAACGGAACGTATTGTGTAGAGTGCACACCTTGTGATAATTATCTATTTGAGCACTCAGTCGGACCGGATCGTCTTTCGCCTCACTGTCTGGTAAGGGTATTCGGAGAATTCGTACGATTGATAAGATCTTGCCTCCATGCAGTGGTGGGTAAGGAGGTGGGTATATCTCTATGGAACCGTATGGGTCAGCGGCAGAATACCGAGATCCAACATTATCAACCTGGATGCAGATCAATGTGAGAATGGAAAAGTGGAACGAGAAAGCAACAAGGGTAATAGTCCTATGCACCTATGGGGCCATTTTGATAACTCTATTCTAACTTCTCATACTAGTAACTATTGACATACCCCCTGCCCCTAAGCAACACGAGTCGCCAGCTCCCTAAATCAGTCCGGCATTTCAGAGAGAGTGCAACGTTGCGGATCAGCCCAAGAATGTGTCCAATATTTTTTTCATCTCTTACCCGTACGTTTCTACTTCTAACAATCACCGCGGATTGTGTACTAGATTCAAGAAGACTCGCGTTAATAATAGGGGTAAATCAACTTAAACATTATGCTATATTATACTAAGGAGTGTCCCTGTAACCCATACCATCACCCATTCCGTTTTCCATTCCCAGGAACCAATGCTAATGCAGATAAATCAACATAAACGAGAGTAAACCGCCAAAACACCACCCCCCTGAAGTTAGCTTATGTAAGCATCTAGTAGTACCCGACGCTCAACCCGTTGGGCGCAGCAGAGCCGACGACGTTGGCGAAGTCCTGGGCGATGACGTTGACGTCGTAGGTGCCGACGGCGACGCTCTCCCACTTGAGCGTGGCGCCGGCGGGACAGGGGAAGCTCTGGATCTTGGGGTTGGCGAAGCCGACGGTGTCGAAGTCGTAGAAGCCGGTGGCGGCGTCGTAGGCGACGCGCGCGAGCTGCTGGTTGCGCTGGTTGCCCGAGGGCAGGTCGTTCAGGTCCGCGAACAGGTTGTTGAAGATGTCCAGCTCGCCGGTGCCTTCGATCTGGTCGTTGGACGTCGCGTGGATCACCAGCGCGCACGTCTTGCCGCTTAGCTCCGCGGGGATCGGGATTTGGTATAGGGTGCTGGTCTCGAAGCCGTTGGCGGTCCGGATCGTAGAGGTGTGGGGGGAGGCGACGTTTAGGTTGCTGTTTATGTCGTGCACCTTGAGGACGCTGGGGACGATGAAGCCGGAGAAGCTGGCGCGCTTGGTGGTGGGCGCGGCGAGGGTGAGGGTGGAGGAGATGAGGCAGAGGGCGGCGGCGGTGGCGTACTTCATTTTGGATGATGGTGATTAAGATTTAGATTATCGGTTGGAGGTTTGATATTGGTATTATGGATTAAGGTATTGGTCTTCGGTCCTGTTTCTGGAGTGTTTTTTGAGTTGTGATGGTGATAATGAGGATCTCTCCCCTTTCGACGATGGGAGCCCATATTATATACTCATTCGCACGCGATTCAACTCTCACATATCATGCCATCATTCTCAGTCCTAGACATTTGGAGGTATCCCCATATTGGTGCTATTTTTACTCACAAGCTTTCCCGGCTTCCGGCTTACGCTCTGGAGGTGTTAGTTGCTGACATTGACACGGCGATATATCGCCCGTCTCATTGGACGCCTAACATCGCCCGGCTGAGTTGGATCTAGACCTTTAGTTCTAGAAATCAGAAACCAAGGAGCTAAGAGAGAGAAATTGATCAGCACTGCCACGGGTGAGGCCTGAGATGGTCTGATGGTGAGCTAACAGACACCGGCTGACCGGTGCAGTTTTTTTCAATCAGAGCACGACATCATGGCATTTTCATCAGTGATACCCCGGAAATACACTACATCGATAGCCTATACCTATCTTAATACTCCCTCTTAAGGATAGGTAAGATGGTAAGCATGCGTCTTGAACTTTCTCAGCCTCAACACCATCGGTATGGTAAGCCAGCCGGGTCATGTTAAGCCGGACCAACATCCTGCCAGAGGATCATAATCCGCGATCATATGCAGTGCTGGCACCAGTCGGGAGGCTTCATTACGCGAAAGTCCTGCATCTTGACAGGTGCCTGTTATAAATGGGTATTTTTGGTGATTTTTCTGCACTTCGTCGGCTTCAATTCAGAATCATGGCATATTAGCGAAGCGCGGTTACTGAGCTGACCAACGCAGTATGGGTAGAATTTGATGGCAAAAAAAATTGAAAGCTGAAATCATGCATACAGGTAGTCTTACAGAATATCGTATTCAATTGTCTAGTCTTTCTGGGCGTCATTAGACTGGTATAGAAGCGAGCGAGATTTTACGTAAAGAGTAAGACGATTATTCGTATTTCAATGACTCTTCCCCTAAGACAACGATTAGTATATATAATTTGTTGCGATTCGTTTCTATGCCACACCATGAAAACCCCTCACTACTGTCAGCAACTCGAATGGTGCTGTTGTTACGCTAGATGTGATAGGTCAGAAGGCATTCAAGTGTTCGGGGGCGGATGGGTGAGATCGAGGTCGCTAAGCGTCGTGATGAACTGCGGACCTTGAATATGTATAATCAGTTTTATTCATGAAGTCTTTCTCAACAGGTAATTGGTATCTAATGTGGTTATCGCGCGTGATTTCTCGATTCACTTGCTTCTTCTCCTAACTTTGCGAGCGCTGCCTCGTACGCAGCTACTTTCTTTTCAAACGCGTCTTCCTTTTCCTCAGTTATCCGAATGCGTTCTACCGGCTCTGTCCTCTGAATGGTGGTCTCACTGGCTACCTCATTCCAGAACCATCTTGCTTCTCTATTTGTGAAAAGTGTCCAGGCTTTCCCTCTCTTCCCAGCGCGGGCAGTACGACCAACTCGATGAACGTATGAAGCTACGCTTGACGGAATATCATAATTAATAACGTGATCTAGCGACGGAAGATCTATACCGCGAGCGACAAGATCAGATGCCACTAGAACCCGTAGTTTCCTCGCAAGGAATGATTGGATGGTGCGTCTTCGGGTCGCGTATGGTGTTGTAGAGGTGAGTGTACCGACGAGGTTGCCTAGGATTGGTGAAAGTAGTAATAGAAGACGTGACAGACGCAGAGCGGTTTCATTTGACTTGGTAAAGATCAAGACACTAGGTAAATCTCTTCCAAATTTGGCATTAGATGGTCTGAATGATTCTAACTCTGCGTCAGACTCGGATGCGGAATCAGAGGAGGATGTATCGTCGTCGGATAGGTCTTGATTAGGTTTAGAGCTGAGCGGCCCTAATACGTGCTCGCTCTGTACTAAGTCTAGAAGGAAGAGCGGTTTTAGGTTAGGGTCGCTGACTTTAAGGGCAGCTTCATGGAGCTTTTCTGGAAGCGCAAGGTCAGCCTTGCTGGGAGCATTTTCTTGCTCGTCGGCGACTCCAGATCCTTCGAGAATGAATAATTTTGGTCGGCGAAGTTTTAGTTCCTCTAAACGATCGAGATCTCTCGTCATTGTAGCACTCAGAATCACTTTCCGAACTCCAGATAGGTTAGAATGTCTATGATTTCGAGAATGCATATCGTTGGATTGCAGATGGGGCATGACAACATCTAACCACTGCTGGAAATTCTGACCCAGTAGCTTGTCGGCTTCATCAACAACGAGCCATCGAACGAAATCCAGGGAAAATCCGGGGGTACTTTTGATGTGTTCAACAAGCCTTCCAGGTGTACAGATGAGTAGATCCACCTTGGAATTGTAGGTGATTACGTGATTTGGCAGGGTTGGGATCTTGTCCTCTCGTTTGCGAATAGCTGCTTTCTCTTCATCTTCAGTGTTATAACCCTCGTCGCTATCCTCGCCAGAGCCATACCAACTTTCGGAAGCTAAACGCTTATTTCGTTTAACATAGGCCTCAGGGTCATATTTTTCCTCTCTCTCAATAAGAATCGCTTGTTCCTTCTCCAGCGACTGGCTTCCCATAGAAATTCCTATTCGAGCCCTTCTCTTCGATCCACCAAGAGAAAAGATCCCTGCACATTGTTCGGCTACTTGCTGAACTTGCCTGACAAGTTCACGAGTAGGGAGAACAATAATTGCACGCAGTCTCGTCATATGACGATTGCCTTGGCTAATATCTCGTATTATAGGAAGAGTGTATGCTAGGGTCTTTCCAGAGCCTGTTGCGGCTGATACCAAGATGTCTCCCTGAAATTCCTTGTCATGGCTGGGTAAAAGATAGGGTATGACTGCAGCTTGTATGGCAAATGCTGCTGCATACCCGTTATCAGTCAGCTTCCTCGTGACTTCATCGGGAATTGCTAGGTCTTTAGAAAGCCCAAAGCGATCGAAAGAACAAGTAAATCGCGGGGATACGCGAATTGGGTTTGCTAGCCAGGGAGGCAAGGTCTCATAGGCCGGTTTCGTCGCATCCAGGGTGATTGGTTCAGGTTGAGGTAATGGTTGAAGACCATGAACTTCTGGTACTTCTTGATCCAGATCCATCGCACCGCCAGGGTCAGCAACTGTGTCCTTGTCCCGCTCGGGCGCATCTTGCATTTCCGCATCATTCTGTGATTCCACCGGAGGTGGTAGGTCTGGAGCTCGTATCGACTTTGCGGCCTTTTCAAGCACCGATCGATGCCGTACGGGAATTTTGTCCTCTGTCTCAGTCAACGTTTCAGATTCACTCTTCCTTTTGGCTTTCTTCTTAATTTTCTTTTCCTTCTTAAATTGATCATCCAATTTAGTGGCATTCTCCGGCGGTAATTTCAGTGAAGCCTTGGGTTCAGAAACCTCTGATTCCGCCGGAACATCGCCATCAACCGGCGCATCTTGAGCAACCTTCTCATCGCTTACTTCGTCCAACTCCTCTGGGCGAGACTCTTTTTCTTCCCTGGATTTCTTGGATTTTTTAGACTTTTTTCTCGACTCCTGAGAAATTTTGTCTTCCTCTGCTAATCTGACCTTCTTTGCTGGAGGTTCATTATCGTTTCCATACTCATTCTCATTCTCATCAAAGTGGACATGACGAGATGATGCATGATGATTGGATTGGCCATTGGTGGATTTTATGGGTGGAATATATCTAGCATAGGCGGTAGGCTGGGAATTGACGGGCGGGTTTGATATTTCTTCTGCGCGTTGTGGTTCTGGTTCTGGTTCTGGGCTTGTCACAGCCCCTTTTGGAGGTGGCACGTATCGTGCATACATTGTGAAAATGATTTGAAGCTTGATGATGGAAAAGTTTATGCTGTAGATGGCGCAAGGAGCTTTGGATTTTTAGCACCGTTTAGCACGATTCTGCCATCGCAGAAATTCCGACCGCCTTCCCTATTTGTCATTATCTCTTATCAGTTCTGTATCGATAACCGCGTAACACCTCAGGGTTCCAATTGCCAGGTGCCAACTTCTAAGGTTGAATCTCAAGTGACGCGGCACAGTGGATGCTCGACCTTTGAAATAATGGATCCATGTCCCTAGCGCTCTAGAAACTTTAGAACTCAACTCAACCACCAACGCCATCCAATGCGACAACATGAATTGAGATGAATTATCTGATCTAATGAGCCCCCTCGTTTCTTATAGAGCTACTTAACACTCATTTATTGCCGTCTATCAGTGTTTCAAATACCGCAAATGATTCTGCCCAATGTAATATCATCTAGTGCTAGGCGCTGGTGATAACTTTCGTGGTCCTCGATCGTTTACCGTTCCACTCGAACACGTTTCTACGCTTAACGTCCCTATTCATACTTCAATCGCCTCGCCCTGACCGTCGTTCGCTACCACAGTAACGAAACTATAACGACCACAAATAAGCAAGACTGCATCATTTATAATCCACCGTGGACGCTTTTCCCCATTTTTGAATATGACTCGAATTTTGCTCGAAAACTGCGCTCATCACCCGACACGATGCCGCACCGAACGTATAATATCGCCATGGTTAGCGATTTCTTCTTCCCACAACCAGGAGGAATCGAAAGTCACATTTACCAACTTGCTACCAAGCTAGTCGACCGAGGACACAAAGTCATCGTGATCACCCATGCTTATGATGACCGGAAAGGTATTCGTTACCTTACCAATGGCATCAAGGTCTTCCATGTCCCATTCGCTGTCATATATCGATCTGCCACATTTCCGACCGTATTCTCCTTTTTTCCCGTTTTCCGAAATATCGTACTTCGGGAACGGATCGAGATTGTCCATGGCCATGCTAGCTTGAGCACCCTGTGCCAGGAAGCCATGCTACATGCTAGAACGATGGGACTGAGGACTGTTTTCACGGACCATTCGCTATTTGGCTTTGCTGATGCGGCAAGCATCTTGACTAACAAGCTGTTGAAGTTCACGCTCAGTGATGTAGATCATGTTATATGTGTCAGTAATACATGGTGTGTTATATTTTCCCCTTGTATGGACCTTCTCGCTTACACGTTTAAAGCAAGGAAAACACCATCTTAAGAGCAGCTCTAGATCCCCTCATGGTCTCTGTGATCCCCAACGCAGTTGTCTCTGAAAACTTCAAACCCCTTCCCCGCCCAGACCCGAACAGTTTGACATACGTTCAGCACCCACTACCCGCACACCCCCTTGGACCAAACGACACCCTTACAATCGTGGTTATTAGCCGTCTCTTCTACAACAAGGGGACAGACCTTCTCACGGCAGCTATCCCTCGAATTCTCGAAAACCACCCAAACACTCGCTTCATCATCGCCGGTTCAGGTCCTAAGGCAATCGAACTAGAACAAATGATCGAGCAGAACGTCTTACAGGATAGGGTCGAAATGCTAGGACCCGTCCGACATGAGAACGTGCGCGACGTGATGGTCAAGGGACACATTTACCTTCACCCCAGTTTAACAGAAGCCTTTGGCACCGTCATCGTCGAAGCCGCCAGCTGTGGTCTATACGTCGTGTGCACGGCCGTGGGTGGCATACCCGAGGTGCTCCCTTCGCACATGACGGTGTTCGCGAAGCCGGAGGAAGACGACTTGGTGGCGGCGACCGGGAGGGCCATCGCGGCGCTCCGCGCGAATAAGGTCCGCACGGAGAAGTTCCACGAGCAGGTCAAGTCGATGTATTCCTGGACCAACGTGGCCAAACGCACCGAGCGCGTCTACCGTGGTATCTCCGGTGATATTGGAGAGGCAGAATTCTACGGTTTTGACGTTGGGCATGATCCACATTGGCACGCCACGCGTGGTCGCAACTTTGCGCTCATCGACCGCTTAAAGAGGTACTATGGCTGCGGTGTCTGGGCTGGAAAGCTGTTTTGCCTGTGCGTCATTATAGACTACTTGATCTTTGTCTTTTGCGAATGGTATTGGCCCAGAGATAAAATCGACATTGCGAGGGATTGGCCCCGGAAGCATTTTGTTGAGGAGGAGGATTAAGTTAGATTTAGAGTATGAAGCGACTATCATTCTAGCAAGCGAGGTTCACACGCATTAGAATAGACGACACGGAATGTTTCGTGTTTATGTCCCGTTTTTGGTTATTAACTATGGCGCTTTTTGATTCAAATATTCGTTGAGGTATACCGGCATTCAAGTACTCTACTAGATGATAGATCAGATAGCCAAGACTAATCTTGAAATCCGCGTTCGCATGCGAAAAGCTCTTGATCACATCAGTCCACGAGATATTCGAATAACGCTACTGACGCTTAAACACCGCCTCGTCACCATGGTCCCCGTTGACCAGCTGCACCAACAACCTTGGAATTCGCGAGAACATAAAAATTACTTGACAGTCCCTACGACGCAGTCGGACTTGCCAGATGTATTGTGTGAATTATTCTTGGCTGAATCTAGACCTAGACATGTGTATTGCAGTAGAACGATCGCCACGCATCTATTATGTAATAGAAATCATTAGTCATTTTCCGTACTACGCCAGTCACGTGTCAGATCAGCGATTGTCAAAGCCGCCTGTCCTTGAAGGTTTCTTACAAATTCTTCCTTTTTCTTCCCTCTTACTACAACTTCATCAACGATACACAGAACACCCACAACAACGTCATCGAATTAGTTTTTTACATTGAAAATGTACTAGCTTCATGTTTGCCGGACAGGAATTGTCCAGAACATAAATGGAGAGAACATTGATACACGGAGAATTCATAACACATATAATCGTATTACCGGTTAGTAATCATGTCAATAGCCTTATTTTATTTCTTATTTTTCCTGTGATGATCTCTCTACTTCTTGTAGAGATGGGATTTGATGATGAGTGGATCTCATGTCCCTCAAATGATCCTTCCTATGCTGATGTATCTGAGGATGCTTCATGTCAGGCTCGGGCTGCATTGTTCACAGATGTATCGCATTGCTGACACTTTAATACATCATAGGAATCTACCTCGTATGGCGATACATACTAGGACGATGATAAGGTAACAAGAAATATAAATATATCATTAAGTTGTCAGTGATATGATTGGCAGCTACTTCATCTAAGGGTACGTGGCTGGGTCGACATAGGTCAGGGCCAAGTGTCTCGCTTATGGTTATTGGCCGGGAACCATGTGGCTTTGAGACATGTTTCCCATGTCAACTACCATGAGGTCAGTATAAGATAAAACCATAAATTCAATATGGGTTTAATTTCAAAGAGCCTACCTCTCCCGGATACGCACCTAGTTGCAACGGAAGGATCCCGACAGACATGACGTTTATTCCTCATAATACCTAGATCCATGATCACATCTATGTGTCGTATATCACAGCACCAAGCCCCCTTTCCCGTGTTAGACATGAGTTGTTTACTTCATAAACTGAGAGCGATTCATCCCCGATACGGCCGCACTAAAAGTCAAAGATTCAAAGACCGTTGGGTTTTCAACAAAGTTGACATCAATTTTATTTCCTAATATGCGCCAACCCTAATGGGCAGAAACCTTGCTATCCAATTAGCCACTTCATTAAACGAAAGAGACTTTGCCGAAGAAGGGCGTCATGTGGAAGTTTGACTCGTTCGTTGGGTTCCACGCGCCGAGAAGTTGGTCTGGATAGGTTTCTGGCGACACAACTGTGCGGAAAAAGTTCATCCTCCACTCCGTGCCCGTCGCCTGGCCATCATCGACGTTGAAAAGCCCTAGGGGAATCGTGGCAGATGATACCCAGGTCTGCGCCTCTTTGTCCAGGGTCGTTTCCGCTGTTAGACCGTCGACAAGCGGCTGTGTCAAGTAGGAGGTGTCCAGCGGCGCAGTCGCTGCGCGCACCTTCGATTTGTTATATATCCAAGCCTGGAAAGTGACATTGTTTGGGTTCACTTCGAATTCCAAGTAAGTTTGCGGGTCGTTGGTCCCGCGGTACAAGAATCCCTCCATAACCTCGTATTCCCAGATCGCATCATTAGTCGTCTGGCTGCTGTTGAAGTAATAGTTGGTTTCGTTAAACGCCGTAAATGTGATGTGAATTGACGTGTCGTCGTAGCAGATGTCAACTTGCGTTTTAGGGAATTCAGCTTTATCGGGTACGGACTTGTCGTATGAAACGCTTCCCTTGCCGGCCGAGCACGCCGGCACGGTCATACACGGCACGCTGAGGGCGCTTGTAGCGCCGGCCACGGTAAGCAGGGACAGGAACTTCATTTTTGACTTAACAATTTCTACTTTTCCTATGGAGACGAAGCGGCTGGGGAGTAAAGTAAAAATCCCGAAGAGAAGAGATCCTACACTGGGCAAGTTGGAGAATTAAATATTTTCTCATCGTACCGTCGCGCGAGTCACGCGTTTCTCTCCGCCGCAGGATCACGCCGCCAGGACTGTTGGCAACCCAATTTCCGAATGGGCATAAACTGAATCCTTCAAATCTCCAGAGCAGGATTGCGCGGCTGTGTAACGTAGTAGACCTAGACGAATTAACCTGGAGCGGTCGATTCCGTCCCCTGTCTGCTTGGCACCCATCTCATTACCACGTTGGCGAGATCCTGGACTTCCAGTACTGCAAGCCTAAGCGATCCGACCCTACGGACCCGAGATGAGCTGAGGCTCGTTTACCTAGCTCCCTATTGCGGAGATCAACACGCAGGATTGCGGGTGTTTGCTCCTAAACGAGACATCATGACCTACCTGCCTACCTATTGTGAATTGCTAAGTATATTATTTCATTATGACGGGTAGGTGGTAGGTTGAGTTGTCGCCTTAGGTTTGCATAACGACCCCTGTTCCAGCTGTGCCTCTTTTATTAGCGGCTTGTAAACATTACCTCATTGTCGCTCTATCACACCGTTGGTAACATTGACTCAGCTTATTGTGATGCTAGTGATGTTTCCTTTATACCTACATTTTACGATTTTTATATATGAAGTGTGTGGAGTATATTCTGTTTATGGTTTTGCTTGCTTAAATCCTCTCTGTGATGATATTCAAGTCATACAAGTCACAGACCATCAAACAGGGCTTAAAAAAGGTATGCTTGCCTAGGTACCTAAGTCATATAGGTTTTATGTGTATCTCTCTCGCTCATCAAGCGATGCTTGATGAATTCGACTAGTTGTCGAGTTTAGATGGCTTGAACGGACACACGATGGCCCGGAAGCAGACATTTACGTGATAAGAAGTCCTTGCATTGGTGGCCAGTGCGTTGGCTAGGCACAGGATTACCTACATCGGGGTGTTTAACCGATCCAGTATAATTGTCAACACAGGCGGCAACTCGGCATCTGATAGTCCTTCAATCGGGATTCAGATCAAACTAATAATCAGATCATAAATTAGTCAATAGGCAAGCTGTCAGCCAAGTTCAGCTGCCACAATTCCGTTCACTTCATGGACGGTCACAACGCCAATCGGAAACTCAACCGTCAGTTTGGTCATGACGTCAATATCGTACGCGGAAGTCCTACTCAAATTACCAACTTCCCAATACCTATGTTCGAAAATGTGGTTGAAATCGTGACAATGCATGGCATTCTCACATAAGTGGACAGATGCATCAGATAAGTCAGTTCTAGAAGTTCTTCAAGTTCTCTTTATCACTTTGAGATTAAGAGCTAGACGTCGCTCCTAGTTACAAATTTCTCATGTTCATAAGATACGCAAGTATTGGTAATTATATGGTAACCTTATATAGGTAACTGCATGAAGATTAAATTATGAGAATTGAGCAACTCCCTAGTTACAAAGTTGCCTATATGTGCAGTAATAGGACTTGCAATTGTATTTGGCCTTTCGAGAGTACCTATTCTTGAGTAGATGAATTCAAGTAGGTACTAGTTAGAGAAACGTGAGGGCCTCCTCATGAGGCACCAACGTGACACACATGCATTGAAATCTTCCCACATCTGCATTACGGCGCCAACGACAAGACCTAATCTATGAGATGGCTTTATATTCACTCTAGCGGTCTTGGTTTGATTGGGTTGCGATTAGTGTTACTGTTGCTGTGACCTTAGCTGACTGTACTAAGTCATGACAGTGTGACCAACCGGTAAGAGATTTCAGCTATAGATACCTACCGATTATCCGCGAGCTACTTAGAGTCATTCAGCCAGCCGTGGTTCTCGGACATCAGGTAGTTCGGAATGAGCAAATACCGGGAGCAAGAAAGCATCAAGAGGAGCTCTTTGCTTGACAGTTGGTGTTGGGTTGAACGGCGTACATGTTCGCGTCTATAACAAGGGGCTGTTCGCCTGGGTTTTGTTCACAGGTAAAATCCAAGTCTTGTTCATCATGCCTCAACATCGCTAATCAATAATTACTCTAACTCCGATCTTCTCCAACTTAGGATTCTTTGAAACCAGGCAACCATGGCTCTCGAGCGTTTACGCGGCGAAATATCGCACATAGGTACAGATACGGCGAAGAACTTTAAATGGAAGTACGAGGATATGCTCCGAAGATTTCTCCAAGAGATATCGTTTCAAGTTTTGCCAGTTAAATATGACCCGTTCATAGAGAGCGCCGTTATCAAACACTTACAAGCACGAGGCATTACCCCCGACTTCACCCAGCACTACCTACCCATTATCCAGACGAGCGCATGGATAGCAACTAGCACCTACTCATTCGTCCCACGAAGAGTTAGGGAGGCGATTGCAATCTATACCGCGCTGGCCATCATGGTCGAAGATACCAGTGAGGAGCATCTCAAGGATCTGAAACTATTCCAAGATCGGTTGCTTCGCAACAAACCACAACCTAATCAACTTTTCGAGGCCATGGTTCAGTTCCTCCACACTCTACGTGGAATGTACGGGCCTTTCATATGTGATATGATCACGAAAGCCACCTTGGAATTCTTCAGCATGTGCGCTTTCGAGCAAGAATACGATGGGACCTTCGCTGCCTCATCAAGCACCCCGGACTTCCCCTATTATCTGCGGTTTAAGACGGGACTAGGGGAGCCGTACGCCTTGTTCGCTTTTCCCGAATGCATGTACCCCGAAGATGTCTTCTTACGCACGTATCTCCCGGCCATCCCTTACCTCGTCCGGGAGTTCAACCTCGGGAACGACTTCCTATCTTTCTACAAGGAATCCATCGTCTCGGACGAACGGCTGAACTACGTGCATAATTCTTCGCGAGCTAGCAGAGTTACGCCTATTCAAGCTCTAGAAGACGTCCGTTTGTCTCTGATCGATGGCGTACAGACGATCCGAGAAGTGTTGGCCGTTGACCCGCAGCTGCAAAGTAATCTCGACCAAATGCTTCATGGTTACGTAATGTTCCACTTTGGTGCGTCGCGGTACAGGCTCTCTGAGTTGGGAATTCCGGAGGTTGATGAAGTGAGGGAGCAGGCCTGCTGTCCCTAACATCGATTACGAAACGAAGATTATATCTGTCACGTACTGAGGGTGACCTGTTTCAGGGACGGTTTAGTCTTCTCAATATTTTTTCATATTCATTTCTCTACTACGTATTCAGTTACCTAGCAAACGGATACCCTAAATATATTTAATTTCCGCAATAGCGCTGTATTGAGTTCATAGTATAGTCTCGAGGGGTATATAGGTGAATTATGCCTTCTTCTTGACCAATAATAGCACCGATTGCACGCGTCCCGTAAGCTTCTCCTGCCCCTTTTCAACACCAGCTTCGTTCAGAATGCGCTGAACCTCCAGGCTAACCTTTCTCACCACATCACGGTCCGTCCCGACGGCATCCGGATGAGCTTCGCGCCAACGAATGACGGGACTCGAGGTTGCGAACCGCTTTTCGAATTGGCTTAGATTGACTGTTTGCGGGCCTAGACCAATGGGATCGGGGACGTCGTCCGACCTATCCTTTTTCCATTCCTTACGAAGGAAAGTGCTTTGATCGAATTCGGGAACGGGCTGCTCGATAGTCCATGGGAGGGGCAGGTCGATGTATAGGTCTCTAGCAAGTATGTTGCCCTTCAGCAGGTACGGTCCGAGTTCTTCTGACCTGAATTTGTTCAAGACTTCCTGGATCGCTTGGTAATTTGGAGTAGATGGATGTACCTCCATTGCCGAGAGGGTCCACAGCGCGACAGATCCGCCAGGTTTCAGCACCTGGGCCGCACGTGGCCAGAATCGACCCATGTCAAACCAGTGAGCCGCCGTAGCAGCTGTGATTAAATCAACACTGGAATCCGGGATAGGGGGGTCCAAGTTAGAGCCCAGCTGTTCTGCGCCCGAGATTTCATAACGGATTGGCTCAGAGGTGGACGAGACACCTCCGATAGAGCGAGCTGCGCTGATCATGCCTTCAGAAGCATCGATGCCGATGACATGGGCAAAGTGTGGCGCAAGACCACGCGCAGCAACTCCAGGGCCGGAACCAACATCGAGAACGGTGTCGAGCTTGCCGCCAGTTGCAGCGTGGTTATCGACGATACATTGGTATAGGTTCGTATCGTAGCCAGGGCGGGCCTGGGCATAGGCAGCGCCTTGCTCGTGTTTGTATGCTTTGAAAGTCGTTTCAGTCATGGTGGTTGAGAAGTCGATTATTATATGATACAACTTGTAATACCGCTGTGTCTTCCAATATGCTGCTGAAGCCTTGCTTTATATAAAATCGAATACTGGGTATAAACGGGAGTCGGAAATTTCTATATCTTCCGACGGTGAATTCGACCCACTAAAAGCTATAGCTATGATTCGGGAATACTGACAATATGAAATTGGCTTCTGTTTTCCCCCAGAGAAGTTATTCGCGTTGGGGATACACTCCACCTCCACGCGTGCAAAAAGTTTCAGGACGGGATTCAATGTCTGGGTGGTAGTGATCTCTTCCTAAGTCATGTTACATAGGACATAAGTACCTACATAATACCTTTCCACAGAAGACGTCATATTGCACCATACCATATCAGATCCGGTACCCTGTCAAAAGAGGATTGAGTCTTAGAGCGGTTCCTACCTTCTAGTGGGTTAAAAATCAGATTAGTCATCATAAAGGCAGTTTACCCCTGAACCCCTGAGCCAAAAATCGCATTTATAGAATGATAGGAGTGGACTCCTTATATTGAATTGACAGATAGGATATCAAATTATTGCGAAAATGAAATAATAAAATTGGAAACAAAAAAATGAATTATTGGAGGGCGGAGGGTTAACCGTTTAAAACTTGACCTGATCGGAGTTCAGCCCGGAGTTCAAACCGGAGTTCGGTCCTCAAAAGGTCCAGAGCTCGGTCCGCCCTAATATTATAGCACCCAATGCAATCTTCCGGGTATAGATATAGGGAAAAATAGAAAGATTTGCCCAAAGTTCCCCTCGCGACGCCATCATCGTCATTACCATATCCACTGCTCTCAATTTCGACACAAGTTCAGATCTTCAGCAACTCCTCGGTCTCGATGATTCGGTCCTTATGACCGTTCACGATAATCGTTAGCATAGCTTTAGCTAGATGGTCTAGCCCAATGAAACCAGTTGTATTGGCTGTGAGCAAGTTCATCAAGCCAGCATATTTTCTCATTATCGCACCAGGTCGCACGGCCCATATCTCTAATTTATCCTTGTTGGCGTCCGCGAGGTCGCATAAGCCTTTCTCGACTTGTCCCTAAAACCAAGATCGTGGTTAGATCTTAGCTAAACGTCTGGGGTAAAAATGAAGCCACAGCGCGTTGAGAATGAGATAATGCGATGCTACATATGGAACTGTCGAGAACCTGAACTCACCTTAATTCTCCTAGTGTCTGCTAGCATCCTCATATTCTTCTTCTCATCCATCTCGGCCCATCTCCCGCTGCAGAATAGAAAGCGGAACTTTTGAGGCTCCGGCAGCTGAGGCGCTAGCACATCGATGAAGGCCTTCGCCGCGGCGAGGGTGTAGTCTACCGAAACCTTCCTCGCCGTTTCTACATCTGGGAACTGATAGGCACGACCACCGAGAGTCCTTTGTCGAGTGTGAGTAATCGTCTTATCTATCATTTTTGTTATTCATGGCGAGTACGAGAGACTCACCAGATGCAAGCCTCCGCGCCCGCGAGTTGTGCGAGAAGCTCAGGTGGGTAAGTGGAGAAATCCTTGTGTTCGATCACAGTGAGCTTGGAGTTTTTAGCGAGATCTTCGGGGAGCGGCTTGCGCGTTAGGGCGAAAACGTGCGTGATCCTCTCGTCGGCAATCGCTTGGCGGACCACCTCACCCCCGACATATCCAGTAGCGCCAGTGACGATAACTTTCATCTTTGAAAGTGTTGATTTCTTGAGACTATTTTGAATGAAGGTAAGAGTTGCGGTTACGTCAGTGGGGTTCTGTCGTGTTTTGGAGAAACGGGAAAATACCACTTTTTATACGTACCTTCACTGCCACCATCCACGAATATCATCAAATCGGTCTAGCGCTACCTTACAGGCACCTGCATACGCTTCGTCAATTCAACCTCACGATTATTCAGCCAAATTGGTAATGTAAGTGATCAGGCACCTATAGAAGTATGCCGAATCTTGTGAACGGGAGAACATTGAGATCGTGAGATTTATCCGGAGAGTTTAGACCGTTTAATTTTAGTGTTTGAGTAGCTGGAGGTATTCAAGTAAGCTTGATTATCCCTTTGCTACACGATCAACTGCAAACAGGGATATCCAGTACATCGAAACATAGCACCAGATACGGCGGCGCAGAGCCCTGGAGACTCCTGAAAACGATGACCTAGATGCACTATTTCTAGAACCCTGCAACAACCTAGAAGATCGAATCAGCGATCCATCCTTACTGAATGGGCAGATATAGCGCACTCAACGCCGTAACTTTAGTGCATTGTAGGCGGCACAGAAGCTCTAATTGACAACTTTAGAACCTCCAGGACTCTCAACACAACTACCTAACCTAGGTCCTAAGCACCACGTAAGCATTGCTCACCTCTTTATAACCCGAACGAAACGATTCTGTTCCGTAAGCCGGTCGATAGGCCGCTCGTAACCCACATAACCGGGCAAATTGCCTTTCCGTAAACGTATACATCTTTCAAATATCGAAGAACTATATCCAATAAACTTGGGTTCCTGATCAATAATCAATATAAAAGGGCCTTGCGGTCACGTTGATTCAGTATCATAAGGCGTAGGCTCCCCCCAAAATCAATCCCTCCATAGGCGATGGGGGTGGCTTTTCAGCTGGTCTTGTGTTGGTAACACCTAATCTCCCTGAATCTATTTTACACGCCGCTTCCTTCTCATTTCTTCATTGGTCGAGATTTTCACAATTACTCGCTTTCTTCATGTGCACTGCAACGCGAACTATTTACCGGCGTTGAAGAATTAGGTAGCACACGGGATATAGGTAATGAGAGAAGGCATTGGGAATTTTACTGGGAAATGGTGCGAATTTTCCTTCGATCCCCTATTTTAGACAGTGCGATCCAATGGAATAGTTCGATGGCCACATTCTTGGGAGTCGTGGCTGATAAGCCAAGGTTTAGGGAAGTTATACAGCGAGCCGGAGTTCGTTAATCATCGTTCAGCGCTGCGAGGGGGACAGCAAAGCTGGCAAAGAGGGCTATTTTCAGAGAGATGAACAAGCTGGATACCAACTCTGAGTTATAATTTGGACAGAACTCGCTATTTACCTGTTTAATTCCTTTTTACCCCTTTTAATTCTTCAGTCAGTGTGCGACGCATGTTTACATTCATTCTTATAAACAACTCCATCCTTCATCACAAACCTAACTTTCCTCAACGAACTCAGATCCTCGGTCGGATCACCCTCAAGCGCAATAACATCCGCCGCAAACCCCTCCTCCAACACGCCAAACTTCCTCCCGCTAAGCTCCCCACCACACGCCTCCCACCCGCGCAGCGTAGCGGCCTGCAAGACATCAGGCACAGGAATCCCCGCCCTCACCATCAACTCAAGCTCAAACGCATTATCCCCATGCGCAAAAGCCCCCGTGTCGCCCCCCGCAGCAATCTTAATCCCCCGATCGAAAGCCGCCTTCGTATGCCCCAATATCTCCCGCATAACCGTCCCCTCGTCCCCAAGCATGACCTGCAGCACCGCCAACGTAGGCACGAAAATCGTGCCATGTTCCCTCATCGCATCCAGCGCCTGCGCGCTCGGCACGAACCCGTGCTCCACGGTCGTGACCCCGGCCCTCGCAGCCATAACCACGGCCTCCGGGTCCTGCGCGTGCGCGGCCACGGGGGCGCGCGAGCGCTTCGCTTCGGCGACGATCTCGTCCATCTCCTCCTGCGTGAAGAGCGTGACGTTCGGGCTGCGCTGGCCGCGGAGCACGTCCGCGGACGGCGCGCAGCAGATGGGCTTTGCGCCGGGCCAGGCGGGCGATGGGAAGCGGAGCGCGCGCTTGCGGCAGTCGGCGTAGAACTTGACGACGTCGGCGCCGGCGCCCACGCGTCTGCGCACCGCGGCGCGCACGCCGGCCACGCCGTCGGCGGGGTCGCAGATCCGCGGTACGGAGGTGCCGATGCCTGGGAGGCCGTTCTCTTGCCGAATCTCGTAGCCGCCGCTTGAGGCGATGCATTCCGTTGCTACGAGGAGTCGCGGCCCCGGGATAATGCCGCGGTTGATGGTGTCCCGGAACGACACGTCTGCGTCGCGGAGACCCTCGGTGCCTAGGTCACGGTAGGTGGTGTAGCCCGCCATCAAGGCGTCCTTGACGTGGTTCGTGGCCCGCACGATGCGCTCGACGAAGCTCTCATCGCGCATCTGGTTGATCTGCGGGACTTCGGAGTACGGGTGCAGGAATATGTGGGTATGCGCATCCACAAAACCCGAGAGGACTGTGTACCCGCGGAGGTCGATGACATATTCATCGTCGTCTGGAGCCACGGGAGTCTGTTCCACTTTTGTGATGAGGCCAGTGCTTGTGTCTGCTCTGAGGGCCGTATTCTTGAGAAACCCTTTCGTCTTTGAGTCGAAGAGAGAGGACGTCAGAATTAAGATCTTCTTGCTAGAATTTTGAGACATGGTTTCCTTTCGCATTGTTAGGTTTGTGTCTAGACTCGTCATCTCATGAAACCGTAAATTGAGTAGGTAGAAACTAGATTGTGAATGTGATGAATGTGGTGAATGTGAGAGGTGGGATATTTGTATCCGATATGTTGTGCAATCGCAACCGGGGACGGTAAGGGGGTGATAAACTTTATCCCGCCCAAAACACGGGAGGTGATTGGAGCGTTCTTTCCTGATACAGTAGTATACCGATATAAAATCACAGGATTTGAGTTCGGGGTTCACAATGCATTTCATACATCTTCATAATCTTATTAACCAAGAAATCACCTGTCACAACTTAATGTGTATTCCTTATTTATTTAAAGATCTGTTATGCAGATTTGAATAAGAAATATCCATATCTAGGTGAATCTAACCTAATGCTATTAATTGCTACGTTCTCTTGAGTTCAACACCAGGTTGAATCAAGTTAACCTAAGCAAAGTTGAATTTACACTTCTGTTCTATGCATTTCGCAGCTTCCCGGCACCACCTTTCGTCTAGTGACATAAGGGGGAGAGCATTTTACAGTGGTGCTTGTGTGCACAGTTCTGGGGGCTGACTTGGCACAGCCGCAGACGGCATAAACCTCCTCGTTGATGTAGCACATAATGTCGGTGATATTGGGTGTTAGGAATATGAAGTAGTGTTAGGTTTTACTGTGTCGTTGGAATGATCCTTTGCTGCGATGATTGATACAATGTGAGAGTTAGTAGATTCCGGTCCTCATCTATATACTTGAAATCTCACGCAAAGATACCTCATCGTGCAATTGTGTACCCCTATTCAGATGGTGCAAGGGGCTGCAGATCTTATGATTTATCTAAGGGATTGTGTTTCCAAGAAGGCAGTTGTATGCATGACTTCAAAGTTGACAACGAAGACCCCCTTGCGGTCTTTGTCCTTACTGATAAAACGGTAGCTCAACGCTGCAGTATGATTCCTGACTCAAAGAAAAAGGCGAGATCGAACACCTAACAAGATCTTACCTATCGACCTACTGGGTTTTATTCGATTGTCCAGAACGTGACACGCCTAATATTGGCATCAAATTACTATTCATCAACCGTAGTGCTTCTCTGCCAAAGACACACTCCCTTTCGGGATCTTCGTTGGGCTTTTGATATCGATGGTGATAACCTGGTCATCGCCGGGGACAAGATCGAGGTAGTTGTCGCTAAACAAACATGCGTCGACGAGGTCGTCATCGTCCGCGGCAACACTCAGCTCCACCGCCTTGACCACACCACCAGTCACGCCCACTGTCCACGATAGACCATCTTTTAAAGGCCTGATAAACACTTTGGCGTTGCTAAAATCATAGTGTCGCAGCGGCTGTGGAAATTCGGTGTGGCGCGCAAGTACACGCCGCGAGCCACCTCGTTCGCGTAGCCGGAGATGCACTACTAGGCTAGAAGCAGTAGAGCTATCCCGATATGGTTCCGGGAAGTCGACGTTTCCCAACTCCGTCGAACGGTTGGGTAAAAGCACCACGGATCTAGTTTCGCTGTGAACGCACGAACCTCCAGACAGTGTTACAAACCCTATCTCGAGATCTGCGTCGACCAACTCAAGAGTTAGATTCGAGGCCCAAAGCTCAACGTGAACTATCCGCTCGATATTGACGTGGGTGAACTCGTTAGCCTTTTTCTCGGTGACACGACGTGTCGCGCCGACGAGAAGGGGGACGTAGTTGCGCCGACTAACGTAGTAAGCCAGCTTCGGCCGCATGGCACTGTCGAGAAGCGACCAGCTCACGGCCGGATAACAGTCGTTGAGTTGCCAGATTAGGCAGCCGGCGCATTCCTCTTTACCAGGGCCACGCCAGAGCCTCCGGAACGCCCGAGAGCTGTAGTCTGTCGATTCAGCCTGAATGACCTGCGTCGCCCAGCTGTATGCCTCGATGCCATTATCGTGCCGTAGGTTGTCGACGAGGTACATAGATATGGTGCGTTGGTCTTCGGGCGCCATGTGCCACATGTCCATCGTACCCGACTGCGGATGTCGCTCGGCTAGGTTGTCGATAAGCTCGTTGATCGTGCGTAAGCAAGGAAATGATTTCATCCCGAACTCGCTTACGAACCGGCCCGTCAGTTTCTCATAGTCTTGATATGGGTATCGCGGTTGGTCTGCCATCCATACCCGCCACGAATGGATATCACCTACGGTAGGGTCATTGGAGTATGATCCGCCGTAAGGGCTGGAGAGGTGATAGGGAACCCGGGGTGCTAGTGTCTCCACCGCCTGCTTAAATACGATCTCATAGTAATATCTCCCTGGAAAGTTGCCCTTGATCCAATGTTCGGGATTATCATCCGTCGGATCGTATTTGAGATTATGTAATTCAGCGAACATGTAGTCTTCGTTGTTACCACACCAGAGAGCGATGCAAGCGTGGTGTCGGAGCCGGCGTACGTTATATTCGACCTCAGCCTTTATAGATTGTACCAGGTAGTCATGATAGGGATAAGCACCACACCCCATCATGAAATCCTGCCAGACAAGTACACCGAGCTCGTCGCATGTGTCGTAGAATCGATCATCCTCGTAGATACCTCCGCCCCACACTCGAATCATATTCTGATTACCCCTCGCAGCCCATGTCAGCCAGTCTCGATACCGCTGTAGCGTCATACGCGGGAGGAAGACATCGGGAGGGATCCAGTTGGTGCCTTGGGAGTATATTGGGATATTGTTCACACGAAAAAAGAATGTGAGGCTCTTCTGACCGGGAAGCGGTCGTTGCACTAATTCGAGCATTCGAAGCCCGACGCGTTTCGAGACCTTATGGAGGTCATCCCCGACTGTGGCTGTAAACGTGTAAAGCGGCTGTTTGCCGTAGCCTAGAGGATACCACAGGCTTGGGTTCTGGATGATGAAGCGGTAGGATCCGCAGCCCTGGATTTCCCCATGGTCGATCTTCCGACCTGACGGGTCGGAGATCTCGAGTGAAGTGCTAGCGGTATCGACGTGGGCGCCTTCGAGTTCAACACTAACCGTGATGATCGCCTTGTAGAGTGTGTCGAGCACCTCGATATCAATTCCTAGGTCTGAGATTCGAGTGACAAAAGTCTCGAGGTAGATTGGTCTCCATGGACCAGCGGTTAGAAGTGTTGGCCCCCTACATGGTCATGGCGTCAATCTGGGAAGCGCCACTCATGTGACATGACAAGAGGGAAGGGAAATGACGCACCAGTCCCAGCCGTAGTGACACGGTACTTTTCGAACATTCATCCGGGAAGAGTCGCCATTCCAGTACAAGTTCTTGAATCCCTGGTCTTTTTCCAATTGCTTGTCGCTAGATCTTAGTATCTTTTCATCTATGGAACTGACTGGAGAAGAAAGAATGTGCTTAGGAAAATACCTTGCCGACAAGAAAAGTTGACTCGAAGTAGAGTTCCAAGTCATTGGCTCCTGCGCGTAGCTTGTCAGTGACGTCAATACGCCACTCGAGAAACATGTTGTCGGATCTCAATAGAAGCTGCCCGTTGAGGCTGATACGGCAGTGTGTATCAAGGCCTTCAAGGACGAGCACATGGTGTACGCTATTGTTGCCATGGCTACTACCTTCCCCGTTGCATGTTCCAGCAAAATCGAAGGTAGTCTTATAGATCCATTCCCGCTCTCCAACCCATTGCACATCACGAGCATTCTTGTTCCTTGCGGGATCGGGTATCAAACCGTGGTGCATGAGGTCAAGGTGATTAACAGTAGGGAATTGGGAGACAGTGCGGAATGGGTGCTCGGTGTCAGCTTCCTTAAAGACCCAGCCTGTCTCGATAGGAGTACGACCATATGCGACTGGTTCGCTAGCCATTTTCTTGGTTACGACAAGTGTAGCTCCTATCGGATCCATGAAATGAGACTTATTACAAATGTTCAGCGATTGAGGCGAATTCTTGCCTGGGACTAGGGGGGCAGCCGACCATGAACAGGTTGGCCTTCTTTACACCATCGCTCACTATAAGTCGATTAACTGCCACAGTAGGCTTTTTCTTTTCGCACACTTTAAAATTGAAAATACTCTACTAGTTTCCTACACTTCACTCGGAACGCCTTCCAAGAGACGTATGATAAATGTTGTCAAAGGACATACGGAACGCCATGTGGCGAACAGAATAACTCCCTAAATTTGGTCACCTGGGGTAATGGATGCGGGGTTAACCTTTGAGGATGCTATTCAGCTATAGCTTGCCATCGATGGATCTCTACAAAGACTTTCACCACGTGGCGGGATATAAGTCTACGGAGACGGAGTCGTGGTCAACATGCTACAGTCTGGGGAACACCGGGTGCCTTGCATGTGCGTATGCATACAATCATTTTCGTCTCTGAAGACTAATGTTATTGAACCGCTGTCGCTTCCCCTATTTCCTGTGTTGTCATCATGGACCTCCTTAATGTGTTCAAACGGTCCAAATCCGACCACTTTGTCCTTGCGGGCAAAGAGTATCCTAGAGTACGGCTCGTATTTAATTGAATCGTGTTCTAATATAGGGAGCTACTGATAGAAATCTTTTAGGTAACATGGTGGAAGCTCCCTAACCTTCGTACGCTTTACTTCCTCCTAACCATTCCCCTCTTGGGGGCGTGGGCAGAAGGATACGATGGCAGTATGATGAATGCCTTGCAGACTAGCCAAGAGTGGCAGAACTTTTTTGGTCATCCCCGTGGCTCCCTTCTGGCATTATACAACTTGTCCTTTGGACTTGGTGCCCTAGTCGCTGTCTTCTCCTTCCCCTGGGGAGGCTACTTCGCCGACAACATCGGGCGTCGATGGGGCACTGTTTGCGGAAATGTTGTTACCATCGTTGGTGCCGTCTTGCAGAGTGCCGCTCAGAATTGTGAGACGTCCCCAGAACACGGAAGATCTACTCCTTATGATCCATAAATTAGTTGGTGCTAAACCGTCAACAGTTCCCATGTTTATCGTTGCGCGTATCCTCCTCGGAATAGGGGGTAAGTCATGAACTATTTCATATAGGTATTAAGCAGACATCGTAAAAGCTCATCTAACCGACTTCCAGTTACCATCTCCCAGGGTAACTGTCCGTTACTTATTACAGAGCTAGCACACACCCAACACCGTGCACACATCACCGCTATGTACAACTCGAATTGGTATGTCATGGGGATCGAGGAATACATGTGTGAACAGGGCTGACAGATAGTCTCCAGGTACTTTGGAAGCGTAATAGCTGCATGGGTGACTTTTGGGTCCATGTATATGTTCCTCTGTTAGATGTTTACTCGATCTAATAGCTAAATAGCTAATCGATTCTTTAGAAACATTAATTCGTCGTGGGCATGGAGAATCCCTTCAATTCTGCAAGGAGGTGCTGCAGTTATCCAGATATCTTTGATATGGTTTGTCCCTGAGGTGCGTCGTAGGTCCCTGCTGATACCTTCTTCCTGAGCCCGCATAGACTTATCATTCCCTGATATATAGTCTCCTCGTTACCTTATCAACAAGGATCGTCACGAAGAGGCACTCGAGATTCTCAAACACTACCACGGTGAGGGAATCATGGCGGATTTTGTAACAGCAGAGTACCTTGAGATCACTGAGACACTAGCTCTGGAGAAAGAATATAGTAACCACGGCTGGACTGAGCTTTTTAGTACACCGGGCAACCGAAAGCGAGCTCTCATATGCTACGTTCAGGGGTTCTTCTCGCAATGGTGTGGCAATGGTCTCATCAGTTATTATCTCGTTCCTGTTCTCGAAACTATCGGCATCACTAGTAGCACCGAGCAAGCCGGGCTCAATGGCGGTCTTCAGATCTGGAATTTCATTGTCGCCATGTGGGCCGCGTTCAATATCGATCGCATAGGTCGACGTCCGATGGCCCTAGGCAGCACGGGAGCTATGATTGTTATCTTCACACTCTGGACGGTCTTTTCTGCCCGTTACGCTGACACCTCGGATCCGGGTATGGCAAAAGGTGTCCTTGTTATGATCTTCCTCTTCTACACTGCCTTCAACTGTGGATGGTAAGCAAGCACATGTGATAAATGTGACGCCAGAAAACTGACTCTGGATATGATATTAGGCAGGGACTTGTTATTACGTGTCCCGTCGAGATTCTCCCCTATGAGCTTCGTGCCAAGGGGTTACAGCTCACATTCTTCGGCATATCGACCAATGGTACGTATCGAAGACAGCCCATCGCTATGAGAGATCTCTAACCTTCAAAGTGGTCAATCAGTACGTGAACCCAGTCGGTATCCAGAGTGCAGGGTGGAAATTCTACATTGTAAGTCCAACATGATGTTCCGTAATATCTCGGACATGGCGGTACTGAACAATGCTCCCTAGTTCTATTGTGTTTGGCTCTGCGTTGAGTTTGTAGTTGTATACTTTCTTTGGGTCGAGACAAAGGTGAGGATGTCCCTTTTCAGGCTGAAAACCCAGGGATCATACCATGACCACTCGACTAAGATAATATTCAGGGCATTCCTCTTGAAGAGATCGCGAAGCTGTTTGACAAGGAAGACGCTAACGTTGGCGGTGGTGCTGCGACCGACAACGCCAAGAAAAATCTACGTGACATGAAAGGATTAGGCGTAACAGCCGATACTGAAGTTGATGTTGAGCACGCTGAACATGAGTCCCAGGGTGTCTAATCCAGACCAGAATAGAGAGCTAAGATGAGGACAGAGAAAGTGGGAATAAAAGGAAGGCACCGACAGGTCTAATAGGAGTCGAACATAAACTTCCTTTTATTCCACATCCAGTACCTAGGACAAGACCAAAAGCCACTAGATCTGTCGCTAAGTTGGTGCTCTGGAGCTGAGAAAAGGGGGAGAAAGGGCTAAAATTAGTGGATAATCATAGCGCATATATAGTGAATTTGCACCAAAACTGCAGCATTTTACAAAGGTTAACCTTGGGAGTCTCCAAGGCTACAGTACCCCTCGTTCCCGCTAGTTGGAACCTGTGGGGTGCAAATTCAGAGCCTTCCAGCATGCCCAGGTGCTCTGCGGCGGCTTAGGGCTTCCAGTGACTAAATTGCTTATTATAGCGGCTCCAGCATTCCAAGACTAGAATGTAGTGATTCTTTAGTGGATAAACAACCAAATTACAACTCTGCAGAAGAGTCTTTTCAGGACCTAGAATTCCTTCCAGCAACCAAAGCTTTTATTTTTATAACCGCATTTACATGATTTCTATACCACATATAAAAAAAGTATGTTGATTTAAGGAATCCCAAAACGCCAAATTTATAAGAGATACAGTACATAGTCCGTAGCTGAAATAACGTTCATCTCATCGGAGGTACACCAAGCCATGACTTGACAGTTAGGTTAGTTCACTGCAGTTTTTTCTGCTGTTGCTGCTGCTCCAGCAACTTCACAACCTCCGGCATGCGGAACGTCCGCCAGCAAACCGCATCGACAACCCACTCGCCCACACACGTTCCAAACCAAACCAGGTCCGCCAATCCACCGTACCAGAACCAATCCGGGCGACCGAACCAGCGTCGCAGGAACGCGGGCTGTTCGGGACGTAGCGAGTCAGCAACTAATCTCCTGGCGAACTGCTCGGTCGGGATAGTAGAGTTGTTCTGGCTGAAGACAAGGCGCCACTCGAAGATATCCTTGACGGCCTGGTACAAGCTATTCTCGGGCAGCACACGGTGGCCCTGGCTAGCGGTGTTGCTCTTGACGGTGCCGGTCATCGAGCACATGACGCGGACGCCGAAAGGCGCGAGCTCCATGCGCAGCGTGCGCGAGTACCCCGCGACGGCGGCCTTGCTAGCGCAGTATACGGAGCCGAATACGTACGGGGTCAGCGACGAGAGAGACGATATGTTGATGATCAGCCCCTTGGCCGCAATCAGCTGGTCAATGAAAGCCTGCACCATGGCCATGATTGAGAACACGTTTGTCTCGAATGTCTGCCGGACGTCTGGCAGCGAGATGTCCGTTGCCGGGTGAGTGTGCGTTCGGCCTCTGCGATCTTAGTAAGTACATGCGAACAAAAAACTGAGCGATGCAGGTCGTAGGTACTCACGCATTGTTGACGAGAATGTCTAGTTTTCCACCGGTGATTTTCGCAACCTCCTCGTGGCATTGCTTGATGCTTTCGGCATCCGTGACGTCCAACGCGACAGCACTCATGCCCATTGCCGCGAGGTCAGTCAACACCTCAGGCCTGCGGGCTGTTGCGATGACATGAAGACCTAACGTTGCGTCAATTCATAGTTATTATTCATTTGAGATTGAGATTATAGTCATTTACCTTGGCGGTGATATTCTACACATATACCATGCCCAATACCTCCCGGCGTGCAGCTATGAATTTCATGTTAGTGAAGAGTCTATCGACATTCATATCTTCATATCGCGGGGCAAGAACATCAAAAAGATTGTCAAATTTCAGCCACTCACCCGGTTACTAATACAGTCTTTTGGCCTGGTCTAGGTCCCGCCATGTTTTACTACCTAGGTCGTAAGTACGCCACGACAAATGTCGATTGTAGTTAATTCGATTCGCTTTGCAGTTATGCAATTTGGCGATTGACAACTCGGGTCAGGTATGAAGATTGAGAGCCCACGCTGTCTTCTCAGAGATATTTGGAATGGTTGAAAATTCTAATCCTGGAACACCCGCACCTACCTAATTACTACTACAATATCTTCCAAAAGATTCCTCCGATCCTTAAGAGCCGAGGTTTGGATACATTACCGTTTTAGGCAATTCTAAGTGATTAGGTACATTTTGGGCAAGCGCGGAGTTCGGAAGTCAGAAAGGACAACCTCCCTAATACCCAAATACTACCCTCGAACTCCAGATTGAGATCCATTATATTAACCCAAGAAATGCTCTTATATAATGAATCAACAATAGTTTGTGATTATTTAGTATTGCCATTTAAAAAGTGACATGATAATTATCAATACTTGTTAAAGTTCTTACATACCTAGTACTAGGTACGCTGTCAAAGTTCAGTACTTTGACGTTGATAATTGGTACCTACCTAGTACCTATTTAAAGGTCACTTCCAAGAAGGGCAATTACACAAGGAAAGGGATTCTGAGAGCGGGCCCCTACCTGATGAGTAGGTACTCAGCCTAGAGGCTAAAGACAGCCCTGGCTGCCTAGTGTAGAGCCCTATAACAATTTAGACTCACTAATCTGAACCAAGATCCAGCCCTAGGGTTCAGCTATCAAGTGCCTAGGCCCCAGGTCCTAAGGTATATGTAGACGCCGACGCTCCAAGGTCACTTCAAACTTTTATCACCTACCTAAGCCTTAAGGTAGTATTTAGCAAAATGTTGTTGAGATTATGTCTCACGATGGTTGGCTTGTTCAGGAACACTGTAGTAGTCATTTTGTTTCTTACCTAATGTTTCAATACATAAGTGAACAGTATCGTCGATCGCGCGGTATTAAATACTTGCCATTACCCGGCTTATTCTTCCCACAGCTTCCGAAATACCAACTTCATTCACCACATACAAAATGTCGTCAAACACTCCCGTTTACGCACCACAACCCTTGCCACAAGGTCCAACGCCAGTTCCCTTACCAAGTAAGCAAGATGCTAGATTGCTAGTGCATTTCTTAGACCCCGGTGTTGGCACGGGCATCAAAGTCAACAACAAACCCCGACAGCAGCTCTCGCAGATACGGTCACTATCTTTCGACGAGCTCTTAAAAACCCCTGAGTATGTACAACACATGTTCCCAATAACTGGATGGGGCCCTGTTGATCGAGAGTTCCTCTTGCATGTTCGTACCCGCAACGAAATCTTACAGGACATGAGAGGTTCAGTTCAATCTTTCATGTCGCTCCTCGGCTTTATCGTAGAGTTTTCCGAGGAGAACGAAATCTTAATCGGGTTTGCTGGTGAATCGCGGGACCGTTACAGCCGGTGGCTCAAAGATGCCGATCAATGCCATCTTTGGATCAGCCGCATGTTCGCAAGCCTGCGCCTGTTCGGCTTGCACGATGATGCGATAAAGCTGTACTTCGCATTCTTGGTCACCAATACCCATTTTGGAAATACCCTTGCTCAAAAGATTTTAGACCATTGGGAGAAAATAGTTAGCTCGTCTCTGGCATTGCTCTCGTCGAACGTCCTTGATTTTCTCCCGAGTTTCTATGATAAGCAATTCTACAAGGTACAGCTCGAGGGTGGCAGCGATGCCACCACTGCTGGTACTAACACGAATACCGACGCGACCAACACTGGTGCAACCAACACTGCGTAGCGCTGAGAATCAGATCAGGAGTCTGCCTGGTAGGTACCTACCCATGTAAGATGTTTCTAAGTAGGTAGGCATAAGATTTTCAACTATCTTATGGACTTCTTCAATTTTGTGTCGTTAAAGGTGCCTAGAACCCTAGGTATCTTATAGATACTTGCCTGTTTTAATGTTTTAGTCTAGTTTAATAATGCAAAATTGTTTCAGCTGTTCTTTGATTCATCGTCGATGTGAAATAATGCGTTTGTGGCGAATAAGAACCTTCTCTTTGAATGCAAACTGTTGAACTGAGGGCGACACCAGGGTTAGGGTTAGGGTTATAAAAGAATGTTACCCCTAACTCTAACCCTGTTGTTCCCGTAAAAGATCCATTGTTGTATTTTCTAATAAGATTTAACCTCCAAAGCTAGGTAGGTACTAAAACATGAACATCCCCAGAGTTCACGGGCCAATTTTATAGCGTCTACATCCCGCCTAAGTCACCCCCAAAGTTCTATTTCAAGAAATCTCTTAGGTCGTCAATAATCCCAGTCAAATTAACGCAGTCACAAAGATTTGAGTACCGGATGACAGATATTGATCAGATAACCCAAGGGATGAACCGCTTTAGATACCTAGCTTGAAATTATATAAAACAAATATCCTCATCTAGACAGATAAGCAATCATAGCATAGGATAAATTTGTTATATATATCATACCTCATTATATCCCTTAATCAGATCGCCTCGCTTGACTCCATCCCCCTTTTCCCAAGCAAAGACAACATTTCGGTGCGATATCTTAAGCACAACGCGAACCCCTTTGAAAAGCACTGGTTTTAGGAACGCCTTGGTATCTCATGCAGGCCGATCTATGCGTATGTGCGTATGCGTATGCGTGTATGTAACAACCACTTCTCTTCTTCCCTCCCTCGAGTAATCTTCATCGTACGGACTGGTCTCTCCCTCCTCTCTTCCTACCAGAGAACCGATGGGCATGGACGAACTTGAAGCAGCGCCGTCTAGATCAGACCCCAAGGCATTTAGCGACCACAATAACTCATCGGTCTCAGTGGGTACTCAACATGAATAAGCTGTAAGTTTACCTTATATCATGCACCAAATCCCGATCCAAGTCATACGTGCGCTCCCACGCGGTCCACCACACCCCCACGTTCGCCGCCACGACCAAGTCCAGCATCTTCAAGCCCTCGTCGAAAATGATGAGCTTCCCCATCTTCGCCCTCTTGCCCCTGTTCCCACCTCCCGCCTTTTCCCTGCCCAAGCTCAAGTCGAGATGCCAATCGTCGTCGTCGTCATAAGGGTCGATTCCGTGCGCTTTCTGCAGCACCTTATTGAACTGACTCTGAAGCTGATCCCTCGTCCTGACCCCTCCCTCCGTCGACCGTTTCTCGGCAAACAACTCGCTGCTGGGCAAATTGAACCTCAGCTCGCTAATCGGCTGGCCTTTCGGTTTATGTGCGTGGTGCCCTGGCTCCTGTCCATCCACAAGCGGGTTAAAAACAGCGCCGGTGTAATTGGGCAACATATGTCTGCACTTGAGGCTGCGTCCGCCGTTTCCAGTAACGAATTCGCAACGCCCGCCCCACGGGCTCTTGAACATGTACCCACGCGGCTTCAAGCCCGGCGCGGGCTGCGTGATCACAGGTGCCTCTCCGCCATCGAAATCTCCGCCAAATGACCCTATCGACCCCATGCTTCCGTGGCGACCCTTCCTTGGCGGGAAAATGGGTGGGGGTGAGCCCTCGTCTGAAGTGCTGCGATGGTGGAATTTCTCGCGGATGGCCGCGCCGAGAGATTTCGAGTACGCCATCATGACCTGGCGCTCGAAGGCCTTCGAAGTCGTAGCCGGGGGGTTGAGCTCGGGTATCTGGGGGAAGTTCGATGATGAGGATGCACTACCGGGGCGGCGCAAATCTAGGCTTGCCTTGATATCCCTTATATCGGCTGCCGTATGGTGAGTAGGCATGCCTCGAAATTTGGCGTACCCGGAGGTTTCTAGATGTATCATGATCGAGGGAGAAGGGTGATAATGCTTGTCGTCACTAATAAGTTCAGGGTTTTCCAGTTGGAATGATGCGACTTTTCCGACGTTCCACTGCTGTCCCGAACTCGGGTCTCGTCTTATGAGAGTAAGTGAGAAGGGTGCAAAAGGACGTTGTTTAGTGAGTGACTTAGGTGACGGCGACCGACCGTAACCAAGAAAAGGGTCCTCGAGTTCGCTAGGTCGTGGTGGTAATGAAGATAGATCTATTGACTCAATTTGAGACCCAGGCGATTGATCATAAATTGGTGGCAACGGCAAATTTCTTTCGGGTAAGTCCGAAACAAATGGCCTAGGTCCTGCAGGTTTCCTTGGGGGAAGTTCCGGAGGTGCTGCAAGCTGAGATTCCGGTGGTCGTTGAGATAAAGGAGCAGTCACGGACTGTGGGACCGGCTTTCTCAACGACGGATTACGCATTGGGGGCTTCATTTGGCCGTTATTTCCTTGGTCTTCCTTGGTGGATGCCGGCGGTACATTTTCATCGACTCGCGACGATGCTAGACTTGATGCCATTGGTACCGGTTTCCTAGGAATCTGGTTTCCTGACCTTGAACTCTCCCCGCTCGTTCTAGGAGACGAGGGTTTAGTTTGGCCAGGAGGGGTTATAAGGGCCTCATCCTCAGGCAGGTTCAGGTGAACGTAATACAGCGAACTAGCTACATCCTCTGCTGTCACGTTTTTGACCTGAGGTTTCAAGGTAGAGAGAATAATATCTAGCATCCATGTTAGTTTATGATTTCAAATTTATTTCAAATGTTTCCAATGTCCGGGGGAATAAATCATATATCATGGTTACTATCTTACCCCTTGTGCCGGGAACTCTCGAGATATACAGAATGAGCGGCTCCTGTCTTTCCTCATTGGGCTTCTTCGGATACTGGGGCGGATTGGCAGCTAAATAATTGAGCGAGGCCAGTGAACGAGCCTCAACATGCTCATCCATGTTCAATTCCTTTCCCGGTCCTTTGCAGATTTCCTAATTCTAATCCTATAAAAGTCTCAAATGTGAAAATATCAGTCAATGAAAAACGTCGTCTGAAGCCTGAAGGTACGGATTACCCTGTCACGATGGATCTAATCGACAGGGATAAAGAATCAAGTGCCGGCGTTGCCCCTGAACCACCGGTGGATTCCAGTAAACTTTATTTGATAGCGTCGCCTCGTATCGATTGTCGCGAGGCGGTAAAAGGCGATATGATGGTAATTCAAGGTTCCACGAGAAAGTTGGGTTGAATCTAAATATAAATGTTGAGTCGGGCAGGGACGGATTTTGTTGTTGTTTGATATCCCTTCAGAAGGGAACTCGAGACAAACTGACAAATATAGGGCTGAAAGAAGTTGCTATACCGATTCATATGATCCCGATTTCACAAATAGAATATGTTATGCTGCCGCTTATCGCGCGGTTAAGGCAATCATAAAACAAGTATGCGTCATCGTCGGGGCTGAGTTGGCTGAAGTTGCTAAAGTCCAGGTGTTCAGGTGTTCAGGTGTTGAAATGTTGAAATTCACATTTGGTGATGCCTCTGCTCAAATCAGACACCGTTAAAACCCTTTCTCCACTAAACAAGCACTAACTAGCGGGCTGCCTCGGGGCGCTAATCGCTATGGAAAACAAACACTGATTTAACTGAATATTAGAGCGTTTACATGCATTCAAAGATGTATACAAAGATACCATATGACAGTACACTGTATGATTCGCGAATCAGTCACAATCAGTCATCTTAATAACCAGGTTCCGCTTCTCCAACGCGGTGTTTAATCGCAACATCTGACAACTTTCATCCAAATCAAACATCATTACTATCTTGCTTCATCATTTGCCACACAAATTCCAAGACTTGCCGCAAGTATTTCTTTTTCGATCGTTCAAACTTGTCGGCATGAAAACTACTCGGGGCACGGTCGATCCGAGATCGTTCATAGGTCGAAAATAGGGTTGCCTCCGGTAACTCGGGCTCATCGGATTTGCCGGCCACAAGCTCGTGAACCGTTGAACGCCTCTCATTTAAAATTACATCATTATGCTGCACCCAGTGCCATACTTTGGCTTGTCCGGAAATTTTGAATGGCTACCCTCAACCAGCAAGCAAAATTACCACCAGCATCATGGAAGCCTTTGGATGAATATAGATACCTACTAATAGTCAGGTGCCTGGATATGGCAGGTAAATGTAGCCTATTGATTACTACACTTGACCCGAAATACAGGTTGTGCATTTCGTTGGTTCCACTGAGGAGTCTTGACAACTATGTGGCTACAGAACACGTATTAATTACCCCAGTACCTACGTTACCTACGTTAACGACATAGACCGCCAGGTAACGAGATAATTGCCTATTCAGAGTACTGGGCATGGATAATGCCAGCTTCGGATGTCTTGGAATCACGACTCTAGCATAGGCTGACAGCTGACAGCAGACGGCACATGATACTCTCTCCGAACGAAAGCGGACGTCGATTTGAACAAGCTTCTAACCAAGAGTCAGCTTGTATCTGTTGTATCTTGCATTCCCTATGCCTAAGCAGGCGTATAGGGCTATGGAAAATCGTTTGTTTCCAAGTGTATCCGTGTCTCATAAGCCCATGATGCTTTAGTTTTGTTTATATTTTCTATTTTCCTTCTTGATTCATGTTGCCGACACCCCGACACCAACGCCACCCATATTCGGAGCTATTCAATCAAAACCGTCAGGGAGAAACCGCTCCCACCCGACTTGCAATCATCTTCACGTGTCCAGGTGCTCGTGCTTAGCCTCGACGTCACCCTTGCCCTCGGGTTCGGCAGTCAGATCAACACCGCGGTGACTCTTCTCGAACTGGACGGTGGCCCAGGCAGACGGTGACCGCTTGAACACGAGATCGATTTCTTCTAGGTTGCGGCCCATGGTCTCTGGGAACAGGAAGTATACGGATACCGGTACGCACGCCGCGATCGCCGCGAACACGATGTAGTACTGCCACCCGATGCTGTAGATGGCTACAGGTGTCACCATTGCGACGACAAAGTTCCTGCAATTTCCTCGGATCAGTACAAATTCAAATCGTTCGGGCTTATGGAGTACAAGGAAAGAAGAAAAAACTTACCAAGCCCAATGATTCGCCGTCGAAATCGAGCTCATCGCCATTCTCAACCTCAATGGTGCAACCTCGGTACAGTACAAGAAATTGGCTCCTAAGAAACCAATTGGCACGAACATGTTGTATAAGTAAATGAAGCAGCCGGCAGCGATCTGGGAGGCGCGATTCGAAGTCGGGAACGAGGTGGCGATAGCGAGCGCGATCATGCAACACGACATACCAGCACCACTGAATATGAATACCGCACGGCGCCCGAATCGGTCGATGGCAACGAAAGCTAGGAACGAGGAGAGGAACTTCCACGTTAGGGCGCCGGCCGAGAGTACTCGCGAGATCTCGCTGCTTAGACCGAGGTTTTCTTGGAACAGGATCGGGGCGTAGACGCTAATGAGGTTGCTTCCACTGCACAGTGTGTTAATGAAGTAGAGGGGAGGGGAAGCTAGGTAGGCCAGCTACTTACGACATCTGCTGATAAAATTGTAGTAAAATACAAAGGGCGAATCGGTACAATAGCTTGTCCTCGCCCATTTTCAGGATTTGGCTCAGTTTCGCTCCGCTGTTAGCCGTCATCTCGAGACTGTGTTCGATACCCGCAATCTCATTCCGTACCTCCTCAGAATCCTCGGGTAGCCCACGCAGGATGGCGAGGGCTTCGCGGGCCTGTTCGGCCTTATTTGCCATCAATAGCCAACGAGGAGACTCAGGGAAGTTATATATGGAGGCCGACAAGATGATCGAGAAGACTCCCGCGATAGCAATCGGCACACGCCATGTCGCAGGTCCATGGTGCAGTTCGAAGAAGCCCAGGTTGATCCAAGATTCGAGGACGTAACCTAGACAAATGAACAATCCGTCCAGCACTACATGCCTACCTCGATTTTTCGCACCGCTCGTCTCAGACTGCCAAACGGGAACAAGGGAGCTCAATTGTCCTACACCCAACCCCGTAATAACTCGACCGACAATGAACTGTGGTAACCCGAACGCGGAAGCCTCGAGAACCTCGCCGATCAGCGTACATATGGCGGCGAAGAAGATGACGTTTCGTCGACCGAAGCGGTCACCCGAGTACGAGCAGGACAGCGAACCGAACAGGGCGCCGATGACGAAGACGGCGACCACAAAACCCTGTAGCGTCGTCTTTTGGCTCTTAACTGACTTCGATGCGTTGACGGTATCGATCTCAGGGAACGTCTTGACCCAATCTTCCTCCGTTATCAATCCTCCAATGCCCGCTTGGTTGTACCCGAACAAGATGAAGGACGGCGCGACGATGAGGGCCATCTGCAGCCTGCTCAGGGCGTGGCCTTGGAGGCCGAAGTATTTCTTAGAGCCCATTCTATTCTTCTCTTTCTATGCTCTTATTCTAAGAATGATATTAAGAGTCTATCAAACATAGGTACGAGAGGGGAGAAACTAAGAAAATAGGTAAGATAAACTTAGGAGGCGGAATCGAGTGAGAATTTATTAGGCTAGATAGATTCGGTGTCAGAGGTGCCCTTTATTAGCTTCATGCTAAAACTTAGGTAGACTAAGGGTCCAGAATGGATATGGATACGAAGTTGCGGAGTCCCCACGGGATTACAAGGAACCTTGGAGAGTGCTCTGGACTCTGGAGAACAAGATTGGGACGGTCGAGAGCACGGGCGAGTTCGGTCTTCGGGATAGGCTTAGAGGCCCTGGGGACAGCGTGACATGGTGGTTCAAGGGTAGCAGGCAGACCGCAGAAATTTCGCATCGTGGCCGCCGTCGCAACCGGGGGACTTTGTTCGTTCAGGGGTAGTCAGGTAAAAGGGCAGGAAGCGACGGGCGTCGTCGACGACCACAAGATCTACAGAGTTGGCATCCGGCCCTTCTCTGGGTCCCTGTGGATACTACCTACTGGGTCGAAGGTTGATCTCGGCAGATACAACCGGTTTATGAAACATTACTTACGTATTTCGCACTCAATTTTCCATTCTGTTGGTAATCTTCGTTCGAACGGAACATCGGAATCTCTGGAGCCTCTTCCCAGATACTCCGGCATCACAATGGTGCCTTTCCCCGTGACACCGGACAGCGAGATAGAATGGGAAATATCATATCGATCAAATTCGTCGTATGAGGATCTCGCGACTAGCCCGATCAAAACCCCTACCCTATTACCACCCGAACTCTTACACTATCCTCATTGAGGTTAATGAGGCTCAAAAAGGCCAAGCAAGGTGGGTAGACAGGGTTAGACAGAATCCAGATGCTCAACGTCCCACATATGAGTGGCCGGATTGCCTTCCCAATTGCACGAGAAGCTACTTCGCAGTAGGCCATTTTGAAAATATGCCGCGCAGGTATTGCATGCATGCAACATTAGTGCTAAGCTTTTAGAAGCTTTTTAGGTACGGTAATGACTAAATCGCGTCCGTTCCGCAACCCCGGCGCCGGCGTCCGGAGGCTAGCGTTGAGACCATCGTGTGTTTAAACATTTTAGCAATGAGGCTAGCTAGGTATATAGTAGTATACACATCATATACACCACCTACTACTAATATACAACGTGTCTTTGATTCGTCAATTGGTCCTCGTGCATCCCTACCTATCTATCTCAACCTATTTCTCCGCCTCTCATCCGGCGGTCAACTCGCCAATTCTCCTCTCGATATCCGGTACCTGTCGGAGCAAGACTTCCAATTCTTCCTTCTCATCCTCTAGCTTCAACCTCCTCTCGGCGTCGAGCTTCGTGAATATGAAGTGGCCCTGCCCGTCGAATTGCAAAATCCGGCTGTGGTACTTCCACAGACTTCGACGATGACTCACGGTCATCAATGTGATCCCTAAGGCCTTGGCGTTATCGTACATGACCTTTTCGGTCTCGAGTGTCACGCTGCTCGTGCATTCGTCGAGGATCGCGTACCGCGGCTTATGGTAGAATAGGCGAGCCATGGCTACGCGCTGTTGCAGACCGCCCGAGAGGACGTCCCGCCACTCGGCTTCCGCATCCCATCCTTCTGGGTAGAGATCGACCAGATGCTCCAAGGAGAGGATCTTCAAGATATCGAGCAGTTGGGAGTCCGTCACGCCCCGAGCGCGAACGGTTCGTAGGCTATCTGGGTATGTGATCTGCTGGCGAAGACTACCGCGAGATAGGTACGGTCGTTGGGGTATGTAAAAGATATCCGTAAAGGGAGGCTTGTATACGGTACCGCCGTACACGGGCCACAGACCACCCAGAATTCGGAAAAGACTCGATTTTCCACAGCCGTTGGGGCCAACGACGAGAAGGTGCTCGCCTTGTTTGAGCGAGAACGAGAGTGCTCTAACCAAGACATCTCCGTTTGGAGAGATAATGGGTACATCGATAAACTCGATATCCTTACTCTCGACTACCCTTCCTCTGCCCTTCAAAACGGCTTCGTTGTCCTCGGTGCCCGAGCTAGAGACGAGCTTCTTCTCGAAATGGCCGGCCTGGATATCGTCCATAACCTCTAATAGTGATGCGACGCGCGAGGTATAGCCAGCTAACTCCATGATCTCGCGATACGAGAACATCACGCGGCCAAATGCGTCGGATGCACTAAGTAACATACGCCTATTGGTGACGAATGTTTCTGTTCGATCACCCATGTTGGCGGCCCCAGCAGCCAACTGATTAGGTAGTTTGAAAAAGACGGGTACACTGCAAAGCAGGAGACCCAGAGCACCCCAGAAATACTTGATGACGAAATCCTCCATAACTCCATGGTAAAATCTCCGACGCAAGATGTAATTCACATGTTTGATTAACGTGAAGTAGCCCTTGTCGAGTGTATCCTTCTCTGCCTCGTGACCATGGTAAAGTGCCACTTCCTCGCTATGGTCAATGAGTCTCGAATGTTGGAATCGGAATTCTCCCTCGAGTCTCGCTTCGTCTGCAACGTACTTTCCGAAAGGAGGTGTTAAGGCACGCATAAGGTGGGCGGAGAGCTGGACGAGTAAGGACATGAACATAACACCTTCGCCGCCAACGCTCTTCGACAACGACCACGTATATATAGTCTAGGTAGATCTTGTTAGCTATATGTAACGCGCACGAGGCTGCGCGTGGATCTCTCACCATGTCTAATATAGGCTTGGCCAAATTACTATACAGCTCAGCTAAGCTATTTGAGAATTTAGCAACATCAACTGCGATAAGCTGATCTGGGTTCTTTATCCGGTCGTCCAACGCAGACAGGCCGTAGAATGTGAGTTGGGATAGGTACTTGTCGTGGATAAACTGGGTTAATCGTGTTCGATATCTAAGCGACAATTCGGCTTGGTGGTATGACAACTACAGTAGTATTGTTTATTAACATCATGTCACTTGGTGTGCATCGGCTTCGGCTTCTCACCATGGAATTTGTAAAGGTAGCAGGGACGGCGATCAACATCCACCACACAATTCTAGTCAGAAATTCTTTTCCATTTCCTTTCACAAGAGCCTTTACGATTGCGCCATCCATCTCGGCGACTTTCAAGCTTATAAGCGTCCGTACGACCAAGAAGAAGCTGTGGCTAATAAGTAGGCGAGTCTCCTTGCTTTTCGCGCCGGGAATGACTATTTTCAATAGTCTTAACAAGGACTTGAAGAACTCGCGATTCAACTCGACCTTCTTCTTCTTAGTCACCTCGGTGCCATCGCTTGAAGTCGTGCCCGACTTTTGCTTGGCCGCCTCGCGCGCGGATGCGGCCTTCTGTTCGGAGATGGCATGTCGAACGCGGTTCACGAGGGCGACGAGTAGGGTGAGGTAGACTACGCGGGAAATTCGGGTTCGGTTATCAACGTATAGATGCGTCAATTGAGCGACGACGCTTTTTAGCGACCGATCGGGCAGAACGAGTTTAGACTGCACCGGCATGATTTCGATCGGGATCTCGGCGGAAATGGGTCGGGAACTGCGAAGGGACTGAACCTGAGACCTGGGTATAGTCTAGATTCCAACGCTTGTTTACCCCGAAGCTAACAAGAAATCAATTTGTCCCATGAGGTAGGAAGATGATGGAACAATTCAGGGTTGGGACAATTAGGATGAAAATTATGGTATACAATTTAGATTATGGGATTATGGTGATCACATGGTTGCGATGAATTGAAGCTGTTCTTTCCTATTAATGTTGGATCATCGCAGGATCATTTGGAGCAGTTGGAAGGAATGGAACTTCAGCAGCGTCTCGTGCAGCTCGTGTTACTAAACGACCCTCGGCGGTTGCGACTAATACCGAAGCTTACCGCACAGGCACTTGCTAAATTGGTGACGTTCTTGTTGCATGTGATTCCCATCTAGGGCATTCCACCTGGACAAGTGCCGATGGTCAGCATCGGAACCTTACATGGTAAAAGTAAAAGTGGCTTGCTCTATTGTTTTAGTGGCTTTCAACTTATGTAAGTCCAGTGTGGCTTCAGAGGGCTTGGGGTTTGAATTTTGAAGGCCGCTCCTATCCGATTTGGAGTTTGGCGCGGGGTCTTGATTTTATGAAAGACATTTTCTTGGAGGTGGCGGTTTTATACAAGAAAATTAACTATTCACTTATTCAGCCATTCCATCATTCAGTCCTCTCATTGCGTGAGCACGTTTGGTTTTTCGCGCATTTTGACGTAGAAACATTCGCTATGGCCGACGACGAAGAGATCGCAGTCTACGACGAGGTAGAAATCGAAGACATGACTTACGATGAGACACTACAAATCTATCATTATCCCTGCCCTTGTGGCGATCGCTTCGAAATTGCCCTCATGGATCTTCAAGATGAAGCAACCGACATCGCGGTCTGCCCAAGTTGCAGTCTGATGATCCGGGTTATTTATGATCTGGTACGTCTTCAGACTAACTACCTATTATATATATATATATATATTCTATTTTCAGTGCGCATACTTATAACACTAAACAGGATAATCTGCCGAAACCCGATTCTGATCCTTCAGCCCCTGGACCTGCTGACAATCAGGTCACTATCACTGCTTGAATGTTCGCGATGCGAGTCAGAATTGAATAAAGACTGCAACACGGTCTAGAGCGAGCGTGAAGATGAATAAGTGCCGAGCCATCGGCAAATCGACGATAGCGCAAGGGCCTCGACTTAGGTACGCGTCACCTCGTGCAGTTGCATCGCGTCTAGCTCGCCGGGGATGCGACGGTAGAGATGAGCTATTGATGCGTACCTAATTTCCCGAATCAAACTACCACAGGGTTGTTAGTGATGCTGAGCGATAATATTATGGCAGCACTGAAGTGGGTATGGGTATGTTATTGAACATTTCCGGGCCAAGAAGCGGGTGCAGGTCGCAGCGAAAGATACGGAGCTCCGGTGCCGCCGATCTCGCGTGGAACTCGAGAGATACGGCAAGATGCAACCTAAATGAAAACACTAGATGCACGATCCGAATAGGAGAAACATGTGCGATCAAAATTCAGTTATATTAGTCGGATCTGATGAAATCCGAAATGAATCGATGGCGGTGGTATTGAAAGCAGACGCGGCCATCCAAATTGCAATGGGTATATCCTAAATGCCAAGACCTCAGCCAGAACGCCGTCAAGCCTCTGAAACAACGCTAAATCATGCCCTATCGTGGCCTTATCATGCCCCCAACGACAATCCCAAGTCATCCATGGTTTCGTCCGTCAACGCCGGTGAAAATGCAAAGTGGTTGATAACCTTCCCCCTAATTCCGGATTTATAACAGATAAAGTCCGGCAGCCGAAAACACGATAAGACCCATTACAGAAGCTTCTAATGCGGGCTTCTCTGCAGCGACAGTAGTTAATGGTTTTGGAGGTCGTGTGAATGAATCTGTAGAGTTGACCAGGACTGGCGTAGAAGCTGTTGAACACAATCAGCTAAATTTCCTCTATAGAACACAATCCAACTCACCCATCGATCCTGGCGCATCTTCGATTTTCATACTTGTCACAACTCTTTGTTGAGCAGCAAGGGCGGCTGGTAGAGCAGCAGCGATAATTATGCTGGCTAATCGCATCGTAGCTAGCTATGCGAGTGGTTCGTTTGGGATGGTGACACTATCATTCGAATTCGATGCGCAACTTTCTAACCCGCGCCGGAGTTGCGAAGATAAGGTAATAAAACTTTGACAGCTTAAGCAATGCGATGCAGAGCTGTCTAGCTGTCAGCAGCTCATGGGAGGAAAAGAGACGATTAGCTTCAAGATATGGTTTGTTGGTTGCTCAAAGTATGAGTAGTAGCTGATATCTAATATGCAGAGAGCAAATCAGGTAGGGGGAGCTACTAATACGAAGGTTCAACCAGTTTAAACAAGGCACCGTTAGTCGGTAACATGGCGTGGGCGGACAATAGAGGACGGGCGAGGCGTCTAGATAAGGCAAAGTTGGCAATAAAAAAGCTGCTAGGTACTAGGTAGGACAACGACCATGGCGTGCATGGCGTGTTCACGAATCAAGATGGTGTGTGGATCGACTGGATCGACCAGGGAAGTTGAAGTACTATGTAAAGGTTGTAAAGGTACTTTGACACCTGCACTTTGGGAAAGGGCAGAAGGGTGGAAAGGTAGAAAGGGCTAGGCTAGGAGACACTTTAGAGAAGCAAGGATGTGTGGATCGCGATGCGACGACGCGGCCCCAAGTTCGGCGGGTTGCGTTATCTGGGACGGGAAGCAGAAACAAGATTTCCCTTAGCCCACGCAGGTCATGTCGCCGCATGCAATCCCACCTGTTAACTGGAGGTATCGCAGGTAAGTAGTATTATCGGTCATCACTTACCCTACCTACCACCTGGCAGTTTATCTACATAATGTCATTCATACAACCATAATGCAAGCAGGATCATTGATGGGACGCCATGACGAAAGAGGTTGGTAATCGAATTTTTTGCGACACAGCCAGGGAATCTTCTGAAACGAGACAGTGCCCTCATGCTCAATTCAAACAAACACCGCTCCAGCACTGCAGAACGGAATCTTCCGTTTTCAGAAACATTAGAAACACCGGACTTGGGTAACGAGATTAATTACTCTAGGTCCTAGCTACCTCTAGGTCCTAGCTAATAGCTATAAAACTTCTCATTACTACTAGATTACTACCTAGTCTGCACACGTGTGTACCGTGCATACTGCGATACCTACGAAGCACTTGGCAATCTATTGAAACACCGTCGAAATCTAGAAAAGTTCGAAATTCTGAGGAAAGGGAAGAAAAAAACCATGTGTTGCGACGGATCAGCTCTCCCAAGTTAGTCCCAAGTGTCCAGGTGGCAATCCCGTCTCGGCCAAATCTCACCTAGCCTTGCATAGAAGGCCTGAACGGACAACTCTTAGTCGGGAGTTAGCTCACGTCTACGAAGAGACTTATCAATTCTAGTGCTGAAGAAATCCCAATTCAGCCCAGAATTCAGTCTCGATTTAGAAGTCCGGCCGAGTGTTAGTGAAGAAAGTCAGAACAGACACGCTGAACACAGAGATCACAAAGAAAACGTGGGTGACTTTAGCACTGAACAGTTTGAACTAGAAGACGGGTTGGCGCGGTAGCTTTTCCTTGTTTGTGTTCCGATGAAAGAAAGCATACGTCATGTTATAGCTGGGCTGCACTGTATTGCAGCACATATTGCAGGTATTGCAGGTTATTGCAGATTGTTGCAACAGGGGGAGGGGGGTTGGGGGGTTACCGTTGGTTGCATCAAGCACAACCGACGCTTTCGACTTGCAGGAATGCAAAAATAGAATAAATATCCCTATCCCGGCAAGGAAGAAGAAAGCTATCGAACACCAAATCAGTGATTGGTGCACCATACGTTGACTTCACCATTGGCTTAACACACCATTACGAAGCTCAACACCTTTCTTACTTTCTATTGCATATTCTTGCATACGCCATGTAACATGTCCCGAAAACACGAATAGAGATACATGGATATTCTTAAAAGATTTCCCTTTAAAAGTATGCGACATCGAGTGAAACAGCGAAGAAACCACATGCGCAAAATGGAGAGAATAAGTCAGCCAATGCCAAGAAACATTACGAAGTCCTTTGTTACGAGAAGAGTACGCCACTTCCACATGTAAATACTAATTATTACGTATTACTCCAATAACTGAGACCTCTTATGTGACAATTCACAAAGAAAACCCATTCCGATATACCATCGAGCGCACACCCAGCAAGCATAAGCAATCTCACCAATCAGAATGGACATATCCGGTCGAATTCGATCCCTGATTGGCGATTGGCGCGACTTATGTGATACTTGTACGGCAATTGAGATGATTATTCTTACTATTATTTTCAATTTATCCTGCACCTGTGAGGCGTGTTATCTCAACTACAACGTAGTAAGACAAGGCTCTGCTCTCTGCAAAGCTATTAGTAACTGTAAGACAAAAGTATAGGATTATGTAACCTCCCGAACCCTGTGATCAAAGGCGGCTGACCAATATTGGATCGGAGTAATAGCGTCAATAAAACATGAGATACATGCTTCAAGAGGCATTCGAGCACAGCTTCTGATCTTTCGTGTCTTTTACCTATTACCAAGTTTATCTAGGGTTTTTATTCCCTGGTCGTCCACCGGCATCGTCTATATCGAACGACCACGAGGTCTTCTGGATAAATAGCACGGCCAGTTGGCAAGTTTCTCGAGCATATGACGTTTATAGGCCCCCAGTTTTCGAGATCGATTGAGCGATGCCGGTACCTCAAAATGCGACTTCGTATAATTATTCCCGGGAATTCTTGATGTTACCTAATGAACTATCTAGGTACATTTTCTTCCGGGAGATGGATGGATGAGTCGGATCATTCAAACAGAAACCAACATTGAACTACATTCGTGGTATAATCTAAGTAGCCGAAGATACCCAGATCCCTGGTCTTCTAGACATTAGAAGTCTGCCTCATGACAATGTTGTTGCTGAAAGGTCCCCAATCCAGGCTACCTGCTTCTGGCTCAAAGATGTGGACTATCGAGGCCATCAACCGAATAAATTGCCACTAGGCATTTTTTCACAAAAACTTTTCGAACTCGAGGTTTCTAGGTGCCTATTCTAGCAACAGAATCTCGCATTATATGGATGGCTTCCTTTGAGGCCGTGTGGCTGAATCTACCTCAATCTGGGTTCTAGAAAGAGTCAACACCAGGGTGACCCAAGTGAACCGACTAGCTTCTCAACAGCCATAGATTGTATTTTATCTGATAGTAAATTCTAAGATCGATCATATTGCAGCTGTACATAGTATGTAGGCATGTACATTGGTAGAGCGTACCTAATGGGATAAAAGGGGAATGAACGTGGCTGGTAAACTCTATGGGGCTGTGCAACTCAGTCAAGCCACAATCCCCTAGAAAATGCGTCCCACTTGGTGATGGAATTTCGTTGCGATGCGAATCAGCTCAGTCGACCGGAAAACCAGGATAATAGCCCATCATGTTTGCGACACTGGTGCGCAGGACGGCCGAAAGGACCACGTCTTCCTTGCTTAGGAATACGACTTCGACAGCGTCGATAGCAGCGAACACTGGCCCTTATAAGCTCAAGAAGGTCTGGCCTCCAGACTTCTCCAAGCTTTCTCCCAAAGACCAGTTCCGATTCGAGCGACGGTATAAGCGGCGATTGAGGCTGGCGGCTGTAAGACCGCGATGGGACAAATTTATCAAGCTAGCACAGCTGTTTAGTATGGTTTGTAAGTTGAAAGACGATCAATTCGCGACGTTGCATAGAGCGGGGGTTAACATGGTATCCGTCACAGCCGTCCTGACCTATGCCATCCTATTCATGGACTGGGGTGCAGAGAATAATCCATTCCAAAGTGTATGTCAAGACTTCAGACCTTAGAAAAATATTATCCAACTACCATGCGATCTAACATGCATATAGGCCAGGGACAAGTTCTGGGAAGTGTTCGACGCATTCACGGCCGAACAGAGATACGAGAGGCGCAACCCCAACATAGAAGCTACCACGAACCCCAAATAGTTATGATATCATGTATACTACGAACCTCACGTCGCATGGATGGAGTTATAAGGATAGGAAAATCCCCAATTGATGTTTGACTCGCACCCGTATGAAGACGGGCCCTTCTGTAAAAAGACGATGCTATCCCCACAATGCTTAGCCCATGCCCGTAACCATAAGAACTCCAGACACCTTTCCTGTCGATTTCCCTTATACAGGTATCAATCAGGTAATATGCCACTCACGAAACCGTGTTCGCAAAGTATCACCGGCCGGGCCAGACGAAGTTACCGCCCATGCCCAAGCCGCCGGCCAACCCCGAACCCCTAGTCTCGTTGACAGGTCGTTTCACGACGGTGCCCTGGGCGCGCACGCCGGAGACGATGCGGCCGAGGTTGGTCTCGATGACGACGCCGCCGACGATCATCTCGCTGAGGGCGGCGTGCAGCGTCTCGAAGTTGAAGATCAGGTCGAGCTCGCACACGTTCTCGAACAGCTTGTCTAGCGACTCGACGTACACCTGGATCAGATCGAGCAGCGCGAGCGGCGATTCCGTGGACGTGGATATCACGATGAAGTACAGCGTCGCGTAGTGTCGGTATGTCACCAGCGAGGGCACGTCGTTGTGCGGCTCGGACGCGGATTGCGAGGTCCCGGAGGCGGCGAGGAGGGGCGGCAGGGGCAGGAAATTGCATGCGCCGTCTGGCCGGTTCGAGACGAGTGTGAATATCTCCGAGATCAGACGCTGCTGGATGCTAGTTTCCTGCGGTGCGTGTACAGTCAATACAGGTTTATGTTTAGACAGGCTGAAACCTTGAAGTGACCAAGGCTGAATTCAGGATGCAGGTGTTCCGGTGTGAGATGAGATGTAAGTGGAAGTGGAAGTAGAAGTCATACAAGCTGAGTATAGAATTTGGTCAGCCTAGGCTGTCCCTGGCCGTTGAAGACCAGAACCGCGTTTATCATCGTGGACGGGTGTGTGAAGTCATTGGTTATGCTGGTGGATGCATGTGTGAATTGGCGATAGTGGGGCTGGGCTGAGCAGAGATCCCCAAATGTTCGATGCCGCAGAAGTCGACTCTTTTGACCGCCTCGATATTGGCATAGATGCGGGTACTGCCACCACAATAATTCAGTAGATGGGGCATATGGGGCTGTGTGGCTGTGGTGTAACGTGCATCTGGGGTAAGATACGGTGTACCTATCTTCTAGGGGATAACCTTGTGAATTGGAAAGACGGGAAGGAAAAAGGAAAGAGAAATGAGGGCGCACGGACCACTTTTCTTTTACCGCACTGTCAGATTAGATCTGTCCATCCGGCACGACATAAAGCAGCTGAGCGCAACGCCAGAAACCAGCGGAAACCTTCCCCTCTTCAACTTCATATTCATCCCAGCCTTGTTTTGGGACGCAGCGCCGCCGTTCAAAGAGGGACGGCGTATAAACAATAAACTTAGAATATTTTGAAGACGACCTAAACATATCATCATGGCCGTTATCGCCCAACAACACAGATTCTGCCCTTGTCTCTACGTCGAGCACTACCCGGCAAGCCAGGGAGCTCGACGATACAACCCAACATAACTACAATGATTGGGGGAGTTCCGCCTTAGGGCCGGCGGAACTCTTCCCGTCATTCGGGGGTTCAATGATACCTCCGATTCAAGACTGGTCCTTGGGTTTGGATACTGGCAGCAATATTAATGAAGTATACTGGTCCCTCTCCGGCTTGGACGGAGCAGGCGATCCACTTGTATTCGAGAATAACGTGCAAAACGGACATTTAGATGGTATGTTTCCATCCCCCATACCATATCAAGCAGTCTTACTAACGGCCTCGGCAGCTTCGGGGATGCTATCTGATTACAATCCTAATCTGGATGTTCAATTCAACCAACCCCTTAACTCTCATCACTCTCAAGGGTCAAGGTCAGACACAGTGCCTTCTGATCCGTCTTATTCACCACCAGCAATTCCCAAGTCTCCTGAGGCTGCGTCTTCTTCCAGCCAAGGCCAGACTCCCAGGAGTCGTCGCTCGCCTCCGGTGGATTCAACCACTGCTCTCAAGCGGCAGCGCAACAACGTGGCTGCTCGCAAGTATCGGCAGAAGCGAATTGATCGGATCAATGAGCTGGAAATGGAGCTTCGGGGCGTCAAGCAAGAACGGGATGATCTACGACTTCGCCTCGCTCGTCAGGAGGCGGAGGCGGCGGCCTTGCGGAGTATGCTGCAGTTGAACACCGGGAAGAGTGTGAAAGGTTAGCAAAGGCAGGAAATGTATTTCGAGGTTTCTGATAGTCCAACAAAAAAATGAAATTGCTCTTTATCTATATCTCAGACGATGTCGGCTCGTTCTTTCCTCAAGCTGGATTTGTCCTCGATGGACTGCAGAATGTAATTTGGTCGGAAGAGGGAACGTAGATGTCATCTTGGAATGGCATGTGGGAAATGGTTCAACTTCTGACATACATACCACCACGATCCTTATATCAGGATACGTTATCTCGAGTCAATTCGAATTCAATTGATATTATAGCTACATTCATCTCTATTTACAATATGCATTGCTGTTTCCCTCTATATATCCTAGTTTCGAATTGATGCTTTCCTTACTGCTGAGTGCCATATTCCAGTTATATCACGATGAATAGCAAGTGAGTGAAAATGATTCATCTAACAGACAAGAGAAGCATACCTACGTTGGAAGAAATCTGGGGGTGGGCGACTTCTGGGAAATCCGGTCTACGTGTGTGTTACGGGCTTTGTGCGCTCGAGGCTTTGAATCAGACATGATGGTTCATGATCCATTATGATTCATACTTGGCGACAGGGGTCACATTGTCGCATTGCATACTATGTAGAGTCCCATCGAGTCCCATCGAGTCCCATCGAATGATCACCCAGATAATGAATGCATACTGCTAGAAAGTACCAAGCCACTTTCCAAATGCTCATGTTGGGATATATATATATATATGAAATGTCTTTGATACTCAATTCAATCTGCATGCTAAACTCTTACTGACCAACGCTGCGAAGTAAGCCCTAAGGGAATTCGCAAAATTGGAAGGATCATATGAGGACGCCTCGTCGCTTATCGGGTAAAGCACTTTATATCGAGGTCTTCACTAGAAATGGTAATCCGATAGATTTATCATCCCTTTATCATGAACGATAGAGGATCTTCGATTAAAGTATTAAACTCAATGCAAATGGTCTTTTTTCTCTCTCCAATTAGGTAAGCATGAAAATACCCTTGATCCAAAGAGGCTGTGAATTGAATCGGAGTTCCCGCAGCTCTTTACTCCGGAGCGGATCCAGTCCCCGCTTATCAGGAGCTTATCAGGAGCTATCAGGAACGATAAGACGTGATCGAAGGTCCCATTTCGGCCGTTTTGTCTCATGAAACCAACAGTGCACTTCCTGTACTTCCCTCAGGCCAACAGATGATTAAATGGCCCCTAGAAATGGCGTAATTGTAGCATTGTGATTAATTTTTTTTTGGCGCTTCCCTCGTTACGACTCGGTGAACCCGCCTCGCCGCTAATCCTCGCCCCCCGCCACCCCCCCTTAGCTCTCTCTGCTCCTACCTTGCGATTCCTTCATGCGTCGCTGTAATTAGCGTGGGTGCCGGCGGATCGTTGTTATTTTTTTTTAATGCGGCGGAGGTGAGATTTTTTTCTCACCTCCTTCTTGATCTGCGGTCATGAGTAGCGCAGAGTCCGAACCGCTTCTCGGTAATGTGTCGCGTGGCCGTCTGACTGTATCCGGAGCAAACATGGGCGTCGAGAACGGAGGCGTCGAGACCGACGTACGGTATTATCGGGACTATGAGGGGGCCGACGCGCAGGAGCCCGATGAGCATGCGGGGGATCTGGTTACGAGCACGGAGGCTAGGTCGCTGTCGCGGGGCCTGGCGCAGAGACATCTTTCTATGATCGGTCTTGCGGGTGCTATTGGTACGGGTTTGTTCCTTGGTCTCGGAGGCGCCATTCAGACTGGCGGTCCGCTGGGCGCGCTGCTTGGGTACGCTGTTGTGGGATTGGTTGTGTGCGCTGTGACGTTCGCGTTGGGTGAGGTATCCGCGCTGCTCCCCGTCACCGGTTCCTTCGTCCGACACGCCGAGTTTCTCGTCGATCCCGCGCTTGGATTCGCTGTAGGGTGGAATTTGGTGTATGGAATCGCGCTATCGATACCCAGCGAAATCACGGCGATATGCGTACTGTTTACGTTCTGGACCGAGGACGTGAATCCGACGGCCTACATTATGGCGTTTATCGTGCTGACGTTTATTGTGGGAATCGCCTTCGTTCGCGTCTTTGGTGAGGTCGAGTTCGTGTTCGCTATCCTAAAGGTCCTGCTCGTCGTCTTCCTCATTATCCTCGGTATTGTGATCGCGTCTGGAGGTATACCGGATACGCCTGCTATCGGGTTTAGGTATTGGTATGAACCAGGACCATTTGTCGAATATATTGCTACCGGGGCCTGGGGCGAATTCCTCGGCTTCTGGGGAGTGTTGACAAGCGCCGTTTTCTCATTGTGAGTTAGTCGTCTTTTTCTTTTTAAATTTATCTAATTGGATTTGCATAGCGCTGGCATCGAGTCGCTTGCCATGGCCGCGGCTGAAACTCGCAACCCGAGGCGCGCCATTCCACGGGCTTGCAAACGCATCTTCTATCGTGTTTTGCTCTTCTACTTGTTGGCCATCTTGGTGGTCGGCCTACTGGTATCCAGCGACGACAAACGTCTCGACGATTCATCCGGCACAGCTGCCCAGAGCCCGTTTGTGATTGCTGCCTCTGCTGCAGGTATTAGCGCGATACCTAGCGTCGTCAATGCTGTCGTCATCACATCCGCATGGTCAGCATCGAATCAGTCACTGCTCTCAGGCACGCGTGTCCTGTTCGGTCTAGCACTCAAGGGTCAAGCTCCAAAGATTTTCTTGAGAACCACGTCTTGGGGTACACCGTACGTGTGCGTATTATTCTATACCGCGTGCATGTTCCTCAGCTTTATGAGCTTGAGCAATGGGGCATTGACTGTGTTCTGGTGGCTGGTCGATTTGACGGCTGCGGGTGTACTGGTCTCGTGGTCGGTTATTCTGCTGAATCACATACGCCTGAAGTTGGCTATGAAAAAGCAGGGGATCCCAGATGAAAAGTTGCCTTGGCATAATTGGTGGACTTGTGAGTTTCGAATGTGCTATAATGCGTGTGATTGGAGACACTGACTCCGCGTAGATTACAGCTCAAGCGCCGCACTTTTTATGTGTATTTTAATCCTACTCACAGGCGGCTTCAAAGTATTTACGAAGGGAAATTGGGACCCCAGCGGCTTTGTCTCGTCATATCTGTACGTCTATTCTCCTTCTCGTGATACTTATAAACACTGCTAACCTTCAACTAGGGACATACCCCTTGTGCTTGGAGCTTACTTCATATGGAAATTCGTGAAGAAAACTTACATCGCGCAACTCGACAGCATACCACTTGACGAGGCGTTTAAGCAAATCGATCTAATTCCCGATGAGCCAGAGGGCAAGTCGGAGGGTTGGGTGCGCTTGTTTAGTTGGTTATGGGATTAATGATATCTTCAAAATTAAAGGGAATGAAAGCAATTGTGCTGCTTAGATGGATACCACAAATTAATAGCATCTGCATCGGCGTTAATATGGGCAGCGAATAAGATTATATGCGGAGATCTATATGCCTGTTATGGTAACGAGAATAATCCATTGTCACGACTCGAGAAGATAGAGGAAGCTATTCATGAAGTTATAGAATGAGAAGGAGAGGCGAGCTAGCTACTAGAATCATGTAGGGTTTTCAACAGTCCGAGGGCCACTCGATCACTGATTCAACACAAGGGATAGAGACATTCCTGGCCGTTAGCACCTACATATGCAATAATTATCTGATAGAGCATACGTCGCAGAAAGATACCCATAAATATTCGGATCGATCCTTTATTTTATTTCATACACCTATTACAAGGCTCTCATGAAATACATTTTCAAGTGCCACAAGGGCGGGTACATATCAGGCCGCAGTGATCTTGATATATCCAGCAAATTCTCCCGAATTCAGTTGCTTCCCCGTCGCTGGGTTATTGCTATTTGGCCCCAACAACCTTGCGAAGTAATACTCGCCCGTCTCGGTGAAGTTCTGATAGTTGAAGCCCCAGGTGGTGACGTTGACGGATCCGAGATACACGGCCGGTTGCACTTCTCCGTCTATGAGGTGCGAATCTACTGCGCGTCAGCTGTCATGCGATGAATGTTCTCCTAAGATTGGGAAAGATGGACTATGGAATTTCTAGCAACCAAGTTACTAAGAGGACGGAGGTCACGCACTAATCAAATGTTAGCAGGTATTCATTGTAATCAAAGTACTGGAAACCGAGACGCTTCTCAAGGAAAATCGAGTCTTTTCATACCATGTCTCGAGGTGATAGTTAGGGTCAGGTAAATCTGGCAAGCGAAATCCGAAGACGGACTCGGCGGGTGTGCCAGCCGCAATCAGATCCTGCCATACGCTCCCAGCGAAGCCCATATTCAAGTAGGCTTGTAGTGTATCGTTGGCGCATTGAAATGGGACGTCTTCCGCGGTCTTATTCTCGACCGTCGGTAGTACCATCTATTACAAGCTCAAATGTCAGCCTGTATGTGTATCCCTAAGCACACCTGCCTGTTTGAATAGATAGGGGCAATGGTCATCCATACGAAACCCCAACTCCCGCCGCCGACAGCAATAGCAAATAGAGGTTTGAATCTAAAACCGTCGACATCCGTCCCGGTAGAGTCGGCAACTACGCGCAAAGGCCCGGCGATCCCCGTAGTGTTGTCATAGTTGGGGTATGAAGAACAGCCGCTGGTGAGAGGGACAACAGTCACGTTTGACACGGCCGAACTTATACTCGAGAAGCAGAGGACCGCTACAGTCTTGAAAATAAGATCTCGGATCGTATTCATGTTAGCAATCAGTCGTTGATTGAATCAATCGGACACGAAATTGGTAGGAAGAGACATGATGGGCCTCAATCGTCTACGCAACTGTGAAGGCAACCCTTAATATATTTACCTACTCGTCGATTAGCCCAGAGTTTTCTTATCGGAGAACAGGTTCCTTAATTATATGGTATCTTTGAACTATTGTATAGATGGATGGTGTAGGTTATGGGAAAGCTCTTCGACGGCTAATCTGGAACGACCAATCAAGATTTCGAGTATGAAGCTATTGTATATTATCCTCGGCAGTTCGTCACCACTGAGATCGAAAGAGTTTCTCAATATCCATTAGACATCATTTAACATATTTGCTAGTTAAGTAGCTATCCAAAATCAGTATTTTAAGAACCCCTTAGCAAGTAAGTAAGTTGTAAGACAGTGCAGAAAACAGAAGACATTTCCATGTACAGCTTCTATAGCATGCTCCCTCATCAAGACTGCCCTTTTTTGCGACGGAATTTCTCGGGGATAGCATTGGTTTCTTTTGAAAAGATATTAGCTCTTCAACCCTAACTGTGCAATGCCAAGATGATCGACCGCTACCTACTACGTATAACTATGGGCAGTCGCGCAGATGAAGTGTCCGCGAGTTAACAACCTCCAAATAAATCAACAACACATGCGATGAATCGCGACTTTAACGAATGATGGCCTGTGGAGTCTTATCGTAGCTCTCCCAGTTCGTTTGAAATCATGGATGGTATGGAGCAAAAAAGAAAAAAGACCTACTCATTCCCTGGATAGAAGCCGTCTCGAGGGGGAGCTCGAAACAGGTCGCCCATACATCATACCAATCTGGTCCTTTAAGATGGATTGATCCACTCTCGAGAGACGTGCCGCAAGCTATGTCGAGGAACGCCATACTACCCATGATGTCTTAGAAGAAACAACTTCCGTTTCCGCTCTGGTTGTAAGCACACAAGACTACATCGCCGACTTTAGAATGTCTCACCGAACCCTTTGAAATAGCCTCATCGTTAACGTGGAGTGACAGGCTCATCAAGGCTTCCATGTGGCCGTCCGAGTTCATATCGTATATGTTGCTTAAATAACGATATCGTCATAAGGAATTCGCTACTGCTTCAGAAGAAACAATAATGACTATTAAAGTGATAAAGTTTAGAAGCTTTGTGTTTCTCAATGTTGGGGATTGCACAGTAAGTTTGGTGGGGGCTTGAGAACTTGGTGGGATGGATAGGTAGGTACAATCTCATCCATATCTAGATGAAAAAATACAACGTATATAAACCTTAGAGCTGGCTCCTATCTGTCTATTAGACTTTTCCTATTAATTCCTCTCTGTAGTCTAACGTGAGGGCTCTACACGTGAACAGCCTTTGTTGAGACTCGCTTAGAATATCTCAATAACGCATGCAATCTTCGAGAAGAAGCTATAAACTAGTGACGAAAGGCTCATTTGAATAATAAGGCGCGTTAAGTATCATTTAATCGATTTGCCGAAGCACTATTGGTTGAAACATCTACTTGCTTTAAGATGTATCCATCAGAGACGAATAGGCTACCATTTTCTTAACCTTGACGGTTATTTGATACCTATTCTGTCCAGATCAATAAATCTAAAAGTAGCCGACCGAAGAAAGATATCCTTGTTAATATCTATCATTGGCCGTGTCTTGCTTACTCATGCAACTCTTGCCGACAACTGCGTGAATCGTCGTACTTGATCTGATAATAGTGACCGGTAGTGACTTTATTGGTGATTTTGCAACACTTGAAATCGAGACACTCATCTGCCTAAAATTTTTGACAGCTCTAATCAGAGAACTCGTATTACCTCAGCGTTAGAGAAAAAATCATATGTACTTCAACCAGAAGCGGTGCGATTAGATTTGACGTTGTTCAAGATGAAAGTTACGTTTTGCGTTGTTAAGTATCCAGATATTATTAATGGATGCCGTTCTGGAAAATGCCATAGAAGATCACATGAATGTTGAACTTTCGGGCTAGGGAGTCGCCGGATTGCACTTGCCACCTTCTTAGTGGTCTTAGGTCCCCATTACCTGCCTACCAGGGAAACTAACGAATTCAAAATGGAAAGCAACTGGGTACCTACTCCACAGAGTTATAAAGCCACCGGACCCCCGGGCTGCCCCAGCTCCACCTTCCCAGGCGGAAGGACCAGCCTGCCAGCTAATAATAAGAGGAAGATCGACACGAAGGTCAAACTGCCAAGTTCATCATCATCATAATTTATTCATCATTCACTTTGTTTCAGCCCGGGATTAGAAATCTAAATCCGCATTGTTCGCCTCGGACGAAGAGTCAAGCTTTCTCAAATACTCCTTATCTAAAACTACCGCTCCTTGACCAATCTTCTCAATTCACAAGACTTCCTTTATTTGTCAATCCGCCCTAGTACCATCTCCTATCCACTGCCTAACCTCACCGCCAACCCGAAACAATCCACAGAACAACGATCAATATGCGTTTCTTCTCTACCATCGTTGCAGCGCTTGCTGTCGCTCAGGGAGTTGCTGCCGTTGACGTCCAGAAGTCTGTTATCGTCAGCTTCCCGATCGAGACCACCGACGATATCGTCAACCGCGCCAAGGATGACATCCGAAAGGCGGGGGGCGTGATTACTCACGAGTACCAACTCATCAAGTACGCACCTATCCCACTCTACTCGCATCTGCTTTCTTTCATGATTGCAATTTCCATTCCTACTTCGTTTGAACAACGGGTTGAATATGTTTCTATGATGGCAAATGGCAAATGGCAAATGGCAAATAGCAAACAGCAAACATGTGAACTAACTATGCGATCTCTAAAAATAGGGGCTTCGCAGCCAAGGCTCCCCAAAAGATCCTCGAAACGGTGTCGGCCTGGAGCGCGGAGTTCCATGCCGTCATTGAAGAGGACCAAGTCGTCGAAATCACAACGAACTCGTTTTAAGTACGGCGCATCTCACCGGTCACGCGACAGCTGCCACCGTGATGGAAGACGTGCTAGAACAACTTACCTGCACGATAACCCCCACAGACCCCGCAGGTACGCAGACGGGATCGGCGTCGGGTTGAACCAAAAAATACCAAGGCAACATGAAAAATAATCTAGACAATCGGGTCGGACTGAATTAGAGAATGGGTTCCTGGCGTTATCGTATTCTTCGAGGGTGTTAGCATTGTTTGGCGGCTTTTGCTTCATAGGGAATATCATTATTTTCGCTGTTCCGAGATGCGTCCGGATCGACCCGTTATTCGAGAGCGATGCTTTGCGATTCATGTGGATCTTGCGCCTTCTGATTCCGAGTATTAGAACATGTGGCTTGGTTTCGTCTGTGTTTCTTCTAGTGATAAAAGGTCGTAAATAAGGCGACCAAGTATTTTGTCCAATAAGTAATGTAGTGTCTATCTGAGGATATAGTGCAGATCAGTGATGACATGTGCTTATTGGGGATACAAGCCACCATGTGCCCACGAGAATTACTTAGGTACGATAGGTATCAGGAACGTTAGGGTGTTGCCTCACTGGGCAGCTTTTCTAATACCAGGTGCTTGGACAAGATCGAATGCCTAGATCTACAGAAAACATGAAGTATCAGTTTTATGCGGTCATATATTAGTACCTATCAGATATCTTTGGCTGCCCATGCACTGTGTCATACTTGTCTTAGATATATACCTACTTAAGCGTAAATCGCCAAATCTAGACGATACTGACCTACATAGTAGGTCTCACCTAGGTCCTAAGTTGTACTACGTATTGTTAGTATTGGAGGGTGTTACGTAATAATACTTACCTTGATTAAGCTTCTAGATTCACTAAAGAATTAAGATAGCTTTGGTCTGCTTAATAGGTATGTTTCTAACTATGAAACGATCGTGGACGTTAGACTTTTGCAATATCGGAGTCATTAGGTGAAGCAGTCCTTTCTTAACACATCCATTCTTCCAAATGGTATATCATCTCGCGTGTGAATAAGCACATCACAGTGAAATTCCTTGAGACACAAAGTAATACCTAGTGTTGAATCTTTAGAGGGGTTTGCATATTCATTATATTCATTGTGTCTACATAGTACACAGTGATAAAAGGTGCTTGAAAGAACTTGTTGGTATCATTCTCAATACTATTCGTCTAGTACTTAATAGGTACAGCGCCTTGATGCGCCATAATCAGTAGATCGTCCCAATTCTAATGTGAGGTCTGATCGCGTTACATCGCCGTCCTCTGCGGGGGCGAACTGTGACTTGAAACGAACGGTAATGATCTAATGTGACCTTGCGTCGCTTGATTCGGGTATGCTGGAATTGGTGATGGTCACCCGTCACCCGTGACCTTTTCGTGGTATTCGAGGCCATCGGTTTGTTCACCAACATGACTATGTACTATGTAGGTAATATGTCATCCCTTGCTAGCTGCCAAATGAACTAGTATTCCGGTTCGTGGTTTGTGGTTTGTGGTTTGTAGTTTATAGGCATGACATGCTAAAGTCTACATAGGTAAAGTGTTTCTGTTAGACAAGTTTCAACTAAGCATCAGCCCTAGATGCTGGAACCATGGCTTATCTCCATATCACCATATCACCATAATAAAATTAAAGGGCAAGAGGATGACCTATGACGATCTAGAGGTATCTTTCACCTCTTTTTCACGCAAAGTGTACTCGAGGAGCCCGAAGTCTGTTACCAAGATGCTTTGCGCTATCCAGAACTTAGACCTTCGTACCTTGCAGGTAGACGAAATGGCTCTAGCTCGGACAAGGAAGATGCAGTTCTAGTTGTATTACGCATGTAGCACATGTAACATCCCTGTAGATACAGGACACCAAGCGCTCTTACCCCCCCTATCGAGCTCTTCGAGTTGGTTCAAGTGGTCTTAATCGATATCAAGTTCCACAAGCACCCGTGCCGCCTTAACCCAGCAACCACGTTAGTGTTAATAGGCGTCTTATTAGGTTCAAACCTCTCGGGAAGCGGGAAGCACAATCCAACTTCAACGCTCTTTTGACACTTTTTTGATACTTTTTCTTAACACCATCAAGACCCAAGACCCTTTTTGATTGACAAGGGAAGAGAAAGAGGGAAAGACGTTCAGAAACAATGGCTTTGATTGTGACCTGAACAATCCAAAGAACCAGAACAATATTCATTCTTTTACAACAATGATATGAACTCCGTGCTTTTATAACGCTGCTGGTCCACCACGAAATCACCAAAATCATACTTCTTCTCGTCTATCCTCGATATACCAACCTTCACAAACTCGAATCACTGCTTTCATTCCATTATCGCACATGCGCAACTACAATTTACACCCTACTTCATATTGATTTTTCTACCCATAGTTAATGAACCGTTGATTTGCGCAGCTAGCTGCTCTTCGCCGGAATCGATTTACGGTTCGCGGCCTCTAATCCTAATAGTCCACGGAGACCACATCGCACACCAAACTCAACTAATATACAACCGTAACGATGGTGCCATCTATACAACAGGCAGCCACACAAGTGGCCTTACTTGAATGGGTACGTTTATTTTCTTTTCTATCCCCCCATCGTATCCCCCCTTTTCATTGTCTCAGATAACGGACTGATTGCTAACATAACTCCTGATAGACCGAGTCGATGCTCGACCGATTCATGCCCGATCGAAGCCCAGAATTAAGAGCAAAGAAGGCCGAGAACCTCTTCGATGGTGCTGTTTTCTCCGCTTTACTCGAGATTCTCGATAGCGAATACAACCCCGCTAGATTCCAACAAAGCGTCGACGCTCTTTCAACAGATACCGATAAGTCCCAAGTCAGAAGAAGGAATTTGCATATCATCCACATGGGTTTGAAAGATCTCGGAAGGCGAAACTGTCCCAAGATAGAGCCTCTGATTAACCAATTAGATTTCCAGGCGGTGGCAAAGGAGCCCACCAGGGCTGGCGCCTTCGATGTAAGTAAAATTGACCCCCTCTCCCCCTCTGCAGACTTTCCAGTAGTTTCAGATCCCGCTAACATTCATCTACAGATACTAGTTCTCTTCTTGTGTGCTGCTTGTCTCCGTGAGGATGACAACTCGAAATTTGTCAGCTTAGTGACGGCCTTAGACATGAAACTTCAGCAGGGGATCTTTCAGGTCCTCAAGGAAGTGGATGTTAAGCTGGTGCAGATAGCTGCAGCCGCTGACAACGACCTTGATCCTCATCTTCCTACAGACCTCGATGATGAACTTGCGCAAGAAGCGGCGATAGCGCAACTGCAGTTCGAGGCGGAAGAGGCGAGGAGGCAGGCGGGCGGCTTGAAAATGCGGCTAGATCGTCTCCACGATAATTACGAAGATCTACTTAGGAAGCACGATCAGCTTCAAGAAGAAAATCAGCAGTTACAGAAGCAGATCGAGTCCGAAGCCGGAAATTTTGATAAACATCGTCTTCAGCGTCAGCTAAAGGAGAACGAGGCACTTATTGCGAATTTAGAGAACGAGAGGAATTGTCTAGTTGAGGAAAGAGACCGACTCTTGAAAGAGAAAGCTCGCCTTGAAGTGGCAGCCAAAAAAGCCGAGGCTTTGACAGACGAGAACCAAGAACTTCGTTCCAGAAATGAGGACCTTTCTAAGAAGGCCAACATGGCCGACAACTTAAGGAAGAAGCTAGAGTCGATGAAAGCAATAGAGGCGGACTACAAGACGCTCCAAAATGAACGGGTTGACGCCTCTAAGCTCATGGAACAGCTTCATACTGCTGCAATGAGGATCGAGACTCTGAAGCGGGAAGCCGAAGCCTACGCCACGAAGATGCAAGGGTATGAAATTGACATCGCGACCTTCAATGACCAGAAAACCATGTACACAACAGAGAACGCCGAGTTGAGATTGCGCCTCGAGGATCTGCAGTCTCGTAGTCAGATAGATGAAGCGGTCGTTCGAGATCTCCAAGAGAAGGTAATGATGCTTGATCCCTCGGCTACTACTACTCCAGGCACTCCTATAGCTTCCCATCCGACAACGCTCGAGGACGAACTTAATGAATCCAGCAATAATACCATTTCAATGAGGAATCTCGAATTGCAGCGCCTGCAGGCCGAAAATACTGTACTTAAGAGCACCATCGGTACGGAAACGGAGAAAGGTCAACTTATCCAGGAGATGGAAGACCTCCGGGTTTCGCGTGATAGCCTGCAGGAGAAGGTAAATGACTTACTCGAGAAGTACACAGTTAGCCAACATCAGCTCGATGCGCTCATCCAAAACATGGGTAAAGACGGGTTAGTCAAAGCTTTACAAGCTTGTTATGACTTGGCGCCGGACACCAAATGGCTAATGTCGAACTACTTCAGAGACGAGACATATTCCAACATGCGAACGCAAGTCCTTGCCGAACAGAACAACGCCAAGAAACTCGAGAGGGAACTCGCTGCAGCAAAAGAGCAGATTGCCGACAAAGACCGTGCTTTGCTCGAAGCACGAAGTGATTGTAAGGTTATCTTAAGGGAATTTGCTTTCGCCGGGAATTATGCTGACACGGAGGATCAAGTTAATGCTGTTGAAAAGTCTAGCCTAGAAGCTCTTGCGGAGCTGAAGAGAACAGATGGCATGCTTGCCGTCTCTCTTCGTGCCGAGCTTGAGGCGGAAAGGAAGAAGCACAAGGCATTGAGAGAAGAATTTGAGAATCAGCGATCGCAACTCCTGACAGCCTTCATCGAGAAGGATCAACTTCGACGCGAAGCTGAGGCGGCTAACCGCGAGATGCAAAGGGCCGCAGACGGATTACCCATCAGTACGGACAGTGCTAAACAGTCCGAAAAGATGGAAAAACTCCGCACGCGGTACAAGCAGCTACAACAGGTGAGTCGACGTTCTTCTATTGATTCCATTGCCTCAGTTGCCAGCAACGACGATGACCAACGTGACGTCGTCGCCGTTAAAGATAAACGTCGAACTATCTGGAGTACACTTACTAGTCCTTGGTTTGAGCCTAAACAGGAGCGTCCTGAGAGTGGATTTTATCCATATGTAATAAGAAGCGATGGGTCGTTTGGCGCCTCTGATTGCCCAGTCCCATCTCCCATGTTTTTCCTATCCCCAGGACCTAGTGCCAGTAGCTTTAGGCCTAGGACCCTGAGCAACTCATCAAACATTTCGGGATTCACTTCTGGAAGCGGATCCCCTCTATCTCCTACTAGCATACCTGTTAGCAGGCGAAAGTAACCGTTCCTTGGTGTCTTTTTCTAAAATTTTGGCCGCATCAGCGAATAAAATGACCTGAAGCCAAGTGGCCAAGATAGTCGCCCAAAGCATACAAACTCACAGCGAGGCCCAATTTCGATTGAAATTCATATGCACTGACATGTGCTTCATTTACAGCAATACGAACAGTCGGAACTCAAGAATCGTGAGCTTGATCGGACACTCAAAGCAGTTCGTGCCGGATCCGAAGCCGGTGCTCAGAAGGTACGTCAAGTCTTTTCTGCTCGTATCAATTATATCGGTGGTTTGGAAGAGGTGGTATTTTTAGAATCTTTTCATGTGTCATCTTTCATTGTAGTTCAAAAATATATCTGTTATGTCATGTTATTATATTGTAACCTTGTACTTCATTCTATGATCATGTATACCTCAGACCAAACTTGTGTGACAGATATGAGTCTTTCTTTATTGCCATCGGTGGCTCGATACCTAACCAAACCTGAACAGGCACAGTCCGATCAGATCATTAAGAACCTACAGCGCGAGAACGCGATGATTGCTACTGCTTGGTATGACCTCACCAGTCGCCTGCAGAGCAACCATGTTGTGCTACAGCGGCGGCATGACGTCCCAAAAAGTTGGCTCAACAAGCAAAGACAAATGGTGAATGGTAAGTGAATTGTTAATTTTCCACTCTCGACACAACATATCAACAGAGATCTATCAATAGCATCATAACAAGTGCTAATGGAGATGATAGCTACACCTCGGAAGTAGGAACCCTGAGTATATCACAAATGACTAGGGGGAGAATTTGTGATAGTCTAAAATTGGCTTATTGTCTTCCAACTCCCCCATTCTGAATTCTAGTACTCGGGAAGTCAAACATTAGGTACTTGAAGTCGGTTTGGACATGCAGTAGGGACTAGATACCCTCTTTCCTCACACCTTCTCCTAAAAGTCTTCCTTCGTCTTTATATCACGTTACGTTGGAACGATTGATGTTACCATCCTAAACACAACACACTTCTGCCTCCTCAGAGCGCATTTTTCTTTTTATAGGTTTGTTCGGCGAGCAATGCACAGCATTTGGTGGACGGCATTGGCGATCGTTTTGCATGCGTCCAAGGCATGCTTTTTGTACGTACGTAAATTATACCCGCTTCATAGTCTATACTGCATCAGTACTAGGTAGATCCGCGGTGGTTGCGAGAGAATTGAGTCTTCTAAACACATCAAATTTCGAACATAAATTCTCGATGTTACGTGTTAGTGAACTGAGAACCGTTGCAACGGATCGTCTTAAGCCAAGACCGATTGATGCTTAGGTAGGGTCTAATGCAGTCAGACTTGTAGAGGCACGTAGTGGCCGCCCCCAATATCGCAGCCATAATAAGAAACATAGGTAGATAACTACCTACCTGACTTGCCCAGATAGATGAGAAGGAAGAACGGTTCAGTCAAAGGATTCTCGATGGTTGTTTTCGCTACTTTTTTGTTCTTGGTGTCCCTTTAAGACTCAATAGGGTCAGGTACCTAGGTATGGATATCAGTTAAAAAATAAGGATGCTATATTTAGGTTACTGAGCTTTTTGGATCTTGGAAAGTTGCGGCTCAAGCTCGCGGACTAAGACCCGAATTTGGTTGCCGGGCTAGACGGCCGCCAACTTTGAAAGACTCGGGAACCTGGTATGACTACGTTAGTACCTAATCAAGCTGGCGAATGATTTTTTTTTTTTTTCGTTACCGATATGTCGAACCGAGATATTCGGGGTGGCTTGATACCTACTTACCTAGTGCTTAAAAAACTTACGTTAACTCCGAACATTTCACGAGTGAGTAGCGGTGTGGTTTCCTATTCGAGAGTAAATTCCCACCTGAAATGGTTAAGTAGCCTCATCTGCGTGTGCAATGATACAGTCCTGCATATGACGAAGGTACGCGTCAGTTTAGAAGAGAAATCTGGCGGCAATTATCTAACCGTGCTCACAGGGCGGGGACGCTCGCATTCCGAAGCTCAGGCCTTCGGACTCGCTACCTACCTACTTTGTAGATAAAACTAATTATAACGGTTGGCGTTTACTATATAGACTGAGATGGCGTCAGGCCAGGTGGTCACGGCCTCTCGAAATTCGGCAAAGGTAGATCCCGATGGATCGAGATCAACCAGATATCTTTCTTTAGCTCTTCAACTTTCAGACCTAATCCTCTATGTTGTTGGACGAAGGTATGTTACGGTAGGAGGATGAAGATACATACCTAATATACATATAATTCTATCGTAATGTGGAAGTTGAAGTTAGGTAAGGCTTAGAACAACCAAAGAAATGGAAGTAGACTCTAGAATCAAGATATAAAAAGAAAAAAAACACTACACTATATTACCCCATGCAGCCCATGCAACCTTCCGATGGGAGATTAGTGCACCTTTTATCGGCCTTACTCGATATGGTCATAGTGGATGTTCAGCCACATATTAGCGTATTCTATGACATTTTAGCCACTCGGAAACCGAGGAAAATGTTGGACAAGCACCGCCTCACGTGCGAACATGGATGACACCCCGGACAAACCTTATGTAACCTTGGGTAGGGAACTAGGAAAGAACGGGAGAGCCCATTAGCCCCATTAGCCCCATTAGCCCATTGGAAAATCAGTGATTTCCAAACGATTGCAAATCTCCGTACTCTCTTCAATCTTCAAAGCTTAAAAGTTTAAATACCCTCAGCCAAAACTGAGCCGGCTTCCAGGTTACAACTTATCCCGTGTTTAATCAGCACCGACTCCAGACTCCAGACTCCAGACTCCAGACTTGGCCCGACTCCGACTGAACCCTTCTATATATTATTTGATATACCATTATAGCCTTGGAACTATTAATTCTATCATGACCTTGACGATGCGCGCTCGGCCGTTCCCACTAGGATGAATCCAGTAACCGAGGCGCATTAGCAGGCGATCATGTCAGTGTCTCCAGTGTCTCGTCTGTACCACCAAAGAAATCGCATCATCAGCATCATCAACAATGAACAACACGTCTAGAAAGTCGAGTGAGACCAGCAAGGGTCGCGACGCTTTCCATCTTCCACCATCAGACCCCGAATTAATATCTAAGATACCCAGGCTATTACCACACGAACGCGTCTTCCCCATCCAAATAGGCACTGAACTCTTTAAACTCTCCGGCGCTTCTCTCTCATCCGACGGTCAGTATAAATCCATAACCCATGAGCCTACCTCCATCCATTACCCATTACCTATTACCTACTCTCACCACACTAATCTACATACCTACTCTCTCATCCTCAACCCCCTATTTCAGGCAGATGATGTCAGCCCAATGAAGCCTTAACGCCTGCACTTGCCAAGTTAAAAACTGCCCTTTCGATTCTCATCAACTTGTCTCAAATGGGGACACGTCATCTATGGAGAGTTATTGCTGACATCGCCATTCAGCTCCGTCTTATTTCTCACAATACTTTCAGTGCCAAATCAAAAAGGCGGAAGAAAGTGGTGAAGATGTTTCAACAGCTATACGGACCCTCTACATAGATCGGGATCCGATCACTTTTAAGGACATTTCCCTTCATTTGCAGGGTTATCATGTCTCTCCCCGCGATGGGACGCACTTTGTGCGCCTTTTCGCCGATGCTCAGTTCTATACTTTGCCCAAGCTGATGTCGCAGCTCTATGAAGAGTCTATCTTCATTTCTATTGGCCACCGCGAGTTCCAAATCCCACGCGACATATTTACTGGTCCCGGAAACTCACCCAATTTCTTCTCTTTGGGTTTCGGTGTTTTCTTCTCATCTCGCGATGAGATCTTTCCCGGACTCGATCGGGAAAACTTAATCAGGCCTCCTTCTATTATGCCACCGTCTGTTCCCAATCGGTCTGCCGACACTTTCTATGAGCTACTACACCTTCTTCGAGGATACCCGGTGCACATTCGCGATGAGGAACACCGTGTTTCTCTTCTCCGCGACTGCCGATACTTCAATTTTAAAGGAATAGAGCAAAAGCTTATTCCACATCATATAAATTACAATCTATCTAGGCGGCGATATGAAATCACTCTTAGGTTGGAAGATATCCTCAAATCTGGTATTTCGATAGTCACCGATGTTACAACACCAGGTAGTGGTATGGAACCCGTCTCCGGGTGGGTTAACTACATGCGGCCATTTGAAGACGATAAGCATCACGAACTTATCTTAGAAATTGGAGGCGAGAATACGAAGTTGCATCTCAACGTCATGCGTGCAGAATTTTTCGGGCAGGTCAAAGTCCGTGTTGCCAGGTTGTTCGAAGTGATAGCGACGAAACTCAATCTCCCACCAACAACTCAACCTTTAGGACTTTTGATGGCGTCGGGAGGGGCCAGCAGTCAGCCAGCCACACCAGGCAATACACCATTGAGCGAAGATCTCGTTCGAGTAGTAATCGAACCCGAGACACATATCATCCTCGACGGCAAAACTTATACCAACTATACAGAAATCGAAGACGTGGCGGTGGCGATGTCAGCGTCATCATCGATGGGACATGGCGGCGGGCAAGACTCACCCATTTCTAGCATAAGCGGGTTCTACGGGCCATCGAGGAAGAGGAGACGGATAGACTTATCAGGACATACAGCAGACGAGTGGATAGTGAAGACGGGGCAATGGAGGCTCCGGATACAAGGTTCGAGAAACGGGAAGAGCGCGATAGAGTGCGTGCTCGTAGCCGTCAAGCTAGACGCGTATAGCACCGAGCTGGCGAGAAACGCCCAGCGAGTGTTTTTAAGGGGTTAAGCGTCATTACGGCCCGGATGGTCGCGTTGGATATATCATTGTTTTTGCTCCGTTGGATTTATGCGGTGTTATGTCCCTTGCGGTTTGTGATTTATATATGTACGACCAAAATATAAAACTGTTAATTCCATGCCGATGGCGATGTTAATTCATGAAACGTGATGTTTCGTCGTGAGATTTGTTGCTTGGTAAGTTTTCGATTCTTACCTCCTCTATTTTGGAGAATTTAACAAGCATACATGTTGAACAACTAAAATGCGCTGTTTAGTGTATTCTCCTTTCGATTCATCGGCACCTTGTAAATGCAACGCCGACTTCTGTGCCATCCATGGGATATGCATGTGTACCAAGTGGCTTGCCATCTGCCTAACGCCGATATAGGTGCCGGCGATCGACTGATAGACTCGCGATGACGTTACTGTCCGCCTAGCGATCAGTACCCCTCAATTACTGATTCTGAGAAGTGTTGAGATTTCTTTGTGAATGGTTGAGCCGTACGTCGCATGTCTTGCATTTGTTTCCTTATTGTCATTTAATGTCTAGGTATTCATATCTGCTCATAATTACTGTTTATCACAAATCATATACCTAATATTCTTGATTCCACCAAGTAGGCCTCTAGATCTTGAATTCTTATTCACACTCAACACCAGCTCACGATGGCATGCCCCTCACCTCCACAATTACCTCCCCTCCCGGCGCAAATGAAAGCCGTCCAAGTAACCTCCTTCAACGAACCATACTCGCTAAACTCGGTCCCCGTCCCCGCCACACTCGGCCCACGCGAGCTCCTCGTCAAAGTCGCGGTCGCGAGTTACTGCCACACGGATAGCATGGTGGCGGCCGGCGTGTTCGGGACGGCGCTCCCGGCTACCGCTTCCCACGAGGGCGCGGGCACGGTGGTCAGAGTCGGGGACGGGGTTCAGGGGTTGAGGGTCGGCGATAGGGTCATGTGCGGGCTGCCGTTAGGGCCTTGTGGCAGCTGTGGGGAGTGTCTTAGTTCCGAGGGATACGAGCAGTACTGCACGCATACGGAAGGGCACGTGGGTGTAAATGTCGACGGGTGCTTTGCGGAATACGTTAGGGTGGATGAACGGTTCACTACGAGGTTGCCGGACGAACTGGCTTTTGCGGAAGCGGCGCCGTTGGCATGTGCCGGGAGGACGGTGTGGAGGGGCGTTCATGTCGCTGGCGTGGGGAGGGGGGAGTGGTTGCTGATTGTTGGGTCCGGGGGCGGGCTGGGGCATTTGGGGGTGCAGTTTGCGAAAGGGTTGGGGATCAAGGTTATCGGTGTTGATGCGAGGGACGAGGGGTTGGATGTTACTAAGGAGATGGGCGCGGATGTGGTTGTTGATGCTAGGATGGCGAAAGAAGAGGTCGTGGGAGAAGTGCAGAGGGCTACGGGAGGGTTGGGAGCGCACGCGGCTATCGTGCTCGCGGATGCGAGGAGCGCTACGGCGTTGGCGGCTGCGGCGACTCGGATGCACGGCACGGTGGTGCAGATCGCGCAGCCGGAGGAGGTGGTGTTGCCGTTCCGGGAACTAATTTTTAGGGATGTGAGGATTAGGGGGAGCTTGCTTTGCTCGCCGAGGGAGAGTCGGGATATGGTTGCTTTTATTGCGGAAAGGAAGAAGATGCATAAATATCAGTTGAATAAGAGGGATGAGGGGATGGTAGGGGAAGAGGAAGAAGGGACTGAAAGGGGGTTCAAGATAGAAACTGCGGTGTTTGAGGGGCTGGATAAGATCGATGATGTCCTGGGATTGGTGAAGAGTGGGAAGATCAGAGGAAAGGCGGTGATTATAGTTGATAGGGGGCAGGTTGTGGAAGATAGAGGATAGGGAGAGATGTGGGAGCGATGATATTGAGGCGTTGAGGTAAAATGATTCCATCGAGAACTCCGTTGTTGATGCTTGGGGGCACCTTGGGTGTGCCCACAACCAGAAAGTGTACTGAAGTTTGCTGGAAAACCCCCGTAACAACATACAACAGCTTCTTATCGAGTTCCTTACTGTAATTAATTACCTACCTAGGTACCTAGTTAGGTACGTTTCGACATTTTCGTTCAATTCCTTCTCCTTTTCTTCCAACCTCTGCAATGCATCCTCTGCTTTTCTCTTAACCCTCCAAAGCGTCCGTAAATCGTTCTTCGAGGGCATTTCCCGGGACAAGTGGATCAACCCGAGCTCTAGCCATCTCATTTACCAGAAGATGAGTTCCATAGCATCCTCAGAAACTGGGCTGGTGCCGAATATTTGACGAAGGGTCATTGTAGAGAGAGGTACCTATTTATTATAAAGAAGGGTACCTATTTCTACTTAGCTAGCATCATAGACTATCAGGAAACGAGCAATTTTTTTTAATTCCAGACGATTCAAAGTTTGTCACAGCATATGTTTATGAAATCAACATTCTGCTAGATAGCAGCCGACGTATTTGGTCGTTGATGAGATGAACGCATGTGTTCAAGATATATACCTACTGATTGAGGGACCAACAAGGTGGTGATGGAATCATACTTCAATTAGCGCATCCAAGTACTAGTAACTCTGCAAACACTAACAAAATAACAAAAGGAAAAGCCTTGATGTATGTAGTCTTGTGTTGCCTGTATATATTTCCAACTTTCAGGCCATCTAGATTCTAGGTATTGAAGGAATTTGCAGCGAGCCAGGAACTGCAAACCTTGACGTCTTTCTACTTAGTGTATGTACCTTACTTGGTCAATCACACGTTGAATTTACTTTACCCTAGGGTAGCGCATCAAGCAGTCCATGATGACGAAAAAGCAAAGCCAAACACCCCGATTAATGGTGGGAAAATGGAGAGGGTGGCAGCTATCCGTAAGATATATTAAACCTGCAGATGCCCATCTGAGAATAGTTCGCTGCCTGAAATAGAGCGGGAGGCTGCGTCATGGTGAAGCTATATGCAGTGTATAGGCAATTATCACAAGTTATTTGACGCAGAGTGCAGATATACGCAGTAGATCAAAGATCCCCGACACAGCAGGCTTCTTGCAGCGTAGCTCATCGAACCGACGTATACGAACGAATGGGAAGCTTGGGCTTTGTCTCACCTGAGCCATATTAAAACATGGCGCTCTCAAGCTTTTGGAGTCGCGAAATACTACGTACAGAAACGGGAACTGGGGGTACACAAGACAAACGGTTGAGCGCACCAGGAAATTACATTCGCGCTGGTAAGACATTGGCTACGATATCTCAGGGATCCATTGTCAACATCTCAGATGCTGCGGCTCCAATGTCCTCACTACACTACATCGATAGGCAAGACCTCCGTAACGTATCAGCAATTGCCCAACAACTTGGAAGTTGTGGAGTGGCGGGTATCATGAGACAATGTCTCCTAGCCCAACGTGCTCGTAAATTGGTGCGGAGGAAAAGCTTTCTTCACAGCGCAAGTGTATAGGCAGGCTGGCAGGCAGGTAGTTGCAGTGTCCATGTGATGACCCTCGGCTCCGCTAAGGTACAAGATAAACCTGATCTGCCCTGACTATGCGGCAAGATCCGCAGATCTTGAAATCTAGGTCTTAGCGGCGGCAGACGGGAGGTGGTGGACTGCTGCAGTGTCCCTTTGCAATTCTGTCTGTCTTATATTCACTTGGTGTGTACCTGGGGCCTGGGTAGGTAATTACCTGGGTAGTTAGGTAGGCATACGGTTAAGTTGCATCTTGGCGGGGTCAGAGATTCTATAACTAGCGGTCTGACGATGTCCAGGTAGGTAGATAGTAGGTACCTATGAATGTGGGCAAGCAAGTAACTTGCAAGACAAGATGCTATACTGGCGGGTTAGGTAGTCGCACATGTTACCTAGGTAGAAACTTGTTTGAGACAAGTTGGCGATGGAGGGGAGTATAGCATCCAATGGTCACTTGCGCAATCTTGAAGCTATCTGCAACTTGATGTCGTTGGGAGGGAGCACAGCGATTGGCTAGGCAGAGCATGGGACGGGGAATATCTCGCACACGTGTGTGTGGAGTCCTGCGCAAGCTGCTGCAAGGTTCCTTTCCTAGCTTCCTCTCCTAGCCTCCTCAAAGGACGGTCATGATTTTCCCCTCCGAAGTCTCCTCTCCTCTCCCCTCTCCGGAGGATGCCGCCAAAAGATCTGGAAGGTAGGTAAGAGCTAACGGGAATGTACATGTAAATCTGAGCTAAAGACTTGACCGATCTCATGTGTATACTCCGGAAGATCTCGGAGGGTTGATTAGCTCTTCGGTACTTCCGTTAGAGCTGAGGGCTTTGGAAGGTCTGGAATCTGGATCGTAGAAGATGTATACCCCAAATAGAGAATTGGGTGCCTCTCCTGCTAGCGTCCTCAGAAACTAGACTTTCAATGTCTTGCGGATACATGATCACGATCATGATCAAGAATGCCTTGAGTAGCCTGATATGCATTCATGTAGGAGGTAGCCGACCATGAGAAAATCATATCAACCAGGGTGATTTGGAGCTGTCTGCATTGAGAGTCTGGTTCACTTCCACTATAACGGGTAGCAAGGAAGGATTCCGAGTGACAGTTCGGGCGTGGTGCTATAGTTCGGCGTCTTATTGCTTCTTTTACCGCTAACTAACGCGATAGGTCGTTAAATTCCGAATAGAGTTGAAAGATGCTTTGCCGCAGAATGGACATTTGATCTTTCTCCTGTATGATATCCCAAGTGATGACCTCAATGTCTTGACTTACGTAGGGATTTTTGTATAGGGATTTGGTGATCTGGTTTCATGGGTGAGGGTTGATGAGTCAGTCGATCAATGCTCGTGGGGCAATTCAATGCCGCCATCTCATGGATGTCGTTTAAACTCTGGGGAGACCTGAGATGACCTAGATCTTCGGGACTCGAATGCCGTCGGCTGACTTCTTCTCCCACGCCATCATCGTGCGAGCTGCCTATAGAATTTCATGCGCGACGTCACCGTCTACTCAATCTAAGCCTTTAAAGTACTGCAGTGTTACGACATAGCATGGCTTTTGTGCCTGTGGTGCTCCCCAGAGATCTGCCGCGGGCTATCTCCCAGGAGGGTGTTAAATCATGGACTTGGGACCCGGGCGGGTGGATAGATCTTGGAGGTCTGAGGCGTAAATATTACCTGTCAGCATTCTGTTGATTGTGGCTTGCTCTGATAGCGCATGAGAAAGCCCTATTCTGCACAAACTTGGTTACTGTTCACTGCCAGACTGCCTAACGAGGGAGGACTAGCATCTTTAAGAATTTTCATCAACCGTGCCATTTTCCCTCAACGGCTTCATGTTTGTACAAGGAAATGCCTGCTGGGTTTGCCTCGCATTCGCTTGCCTTACACCTAGGTCCTAGGTACACTACCTAACTTCTCCGGTTCTTGTCTCGGGAGGATGCCGTGGCTTTAGAGGATACCGCTAATAGCGAATAGCGAATAGCGAAATCTACCTGTCTTTTGCTTCATTTGTATTTGCGCCAACTTGACATTGGAACCCGGTAAACATTAAACTGCGACAACGGATATTCCCAGTCTTGAAGTAACGATATCCTTGGCATTGGCTCTTTCGAAGTATGATTCTTTAACAATCTCAACTTGAGAGAGATGTTGGTTACAAGCTTGTGGGGGTTTGCTGGTTTACCAATAGTATGTGATTCGGCAGGGGCTCAGGACTCGGCTTGGAAACATAGAGCTAGTCTGGTAGCATTCCGAGTGGAACGGTTCTTATAGACCAGTTCGTCACTGTCGCAGCGCGCAAGATTAAGGGCTTCGAAAGCCGATGTAGACTGACCGATATGGCAATTACTTCGTTAGCGTAGTTGCGAACACAGCTGGAGGTCGATTCTTCGATTCTACAGATCTTCAGAACCTGACTTTTAAAAGGCGGTATTCAAGCTCTTTTGCCCATGTTGATTCAATGGCGTCTTATCATGAATCCTGACCCTGCAAAAAGGCGCAGAAGAGAAGGAGCCTGGACCACTGTGACTGCCAAGCTCCAGTATATTCACCATTCACCATTTGCAGCCAGAACTCGTGGTGGGAGTTGTATCAGTTGATTTAAGCGACGGGACGCATCGATCGCACATGTCCCAAACTCGCGTCCCCATTCCTTTCTGGTATTTATCACGGTTGCCATCAGGTAGATTGGGCGCTTGTTCCAAGGCCCGAGCTCGCGAGTCCCGAGAGATCAACCATTGATCTTCTTCACCCATTACTTGAAAAGTAAGGTCGGGACTTGCTCAACACGTGGTTGGGTTGTCCCCACGACCGATGGCATGCTATGCAGTTTGCCTTGCTGTCCCTGGACTAGAGGCATCTAACCTACATCTCTCCTACGCACATAAACTTACGGGATCATCAGAGATGCACGCTACTGCGCCTAGAAGAATCCTCCTAAGGATTGAATTTATGCCAATGATGGTGGTGGTGTAGAACATGTTCCATCGGTTGCTTCTCTTCTTGTTAGCTCGATAGTCACTACAGCGTCTCGTATAACGCCCTCTAGTTGCGTCAAATTACGCCGGAGTACGTCGAATAAGACACAGAGAGATAGATTGGATGCGACGAGAGACAGAAAAAGCTACGCGATGAATACATCCGATGAGTTGATCTCAGGGCGAGCTGAACCGGGAAAGGTAACCCTTACGAGGTATGTCTAAAGGACATTGCTGTGAAAAAAAAAGAAAAAAAAATGCGCGGTAGCGAGGGGAGAATCGTAGGCTATTGTTGGAGTAGGCTGTCTTGATTGGTAGCGAGCGACTCTACTGGTACCGTGAGAAGTGACTGGTGAGGATCAGCCCTGCAGGAAATGGTATCAATTGCTACATTATCAAGCTCCTTGGTATCGTGAGTCGTGACCAATAGTACCTACACTGACGAAGTACGTAGCAGTTTGATCCTACCTATGCTTCTGCTCGTCAACTTCGCCCCTTTTCTCTTTCAATAAGTCCGTTTCAGGCTCCATCGTGCAATAGGTACTCTAAAAAGAGACGGATCGTAAAGTTGCCTACTACAATCCTGAGCATTGGGTGGCTTACTAAATACTAAATCCAACCACGCCTCTGTATTCCTCCGATTCCTCTGTGGATTCGGTATAATATTGGGTCATCGTACAGTCAGACAGTCAGACAGTCAGACCTAAAAGTGTCTCTGAACAATGTGGCTGCATAGATAGGATCGTATATTGGCGGGAGCGTGTGGTCTAAATTGGAGTGCCCTCTGACGTACTACGCAGTACCTACGCAGAGAAAGCAAATTATAGAAATTATAGTGATTCATTGCTACTATGTAGATATTTCGGCAATCGGTTCGGGCTGGGTTCTATTATCCCCTGGAGATCTTGGTGTCTTTAGTTCGCTGGCTCGTCGTTGGTTCGTTAATTCATTTAAACCACTGCAAGCACCACTGCAAGTCTAGCCTGTTCCTATCGCATCTAGCTCTTCATTGGGCATTTATTTCTGTGGGCTGTATCTGGAAGGGAGTTTGACATCCCACTTTGCCACTATGCCGCCATGCCACTTCGCCTGTGAGATGCATGAACGAAAAACGAAGAGTCTGAAGGGTGCACCTAAACAAGTAGGTAGATAGAAATATAGTGGGCTACGTGTTTGTCTTTAACAACCTGTTAGTTGGCTATTGTGAGGAATAGATATCTATGATAATCCATCTGCTTCTCTTAGGCCGAGGGCACATTGTCGCATTTACATTGTCGAACATTGATAAAGGGGGCTATGGCTCAGCGCTCAGCGCCGTCAGTGCTGAGGACTGAGGACTGAGGACTGAGATGCTGACTTGCATGAAACCACTAAGCAACATGCGTTGAATACCAAAGCGACGGAAATGATGTCAACCCTCCACAAATTGACCACCGTACCAGTCTATTTACATCCACGATAGCCAGACACCAACCAATGTAGGTTAGCTGGTTAGGTATTTTCTCGACAAGCCTCGAAAAGTAGTAGGTATTAATATAATGTTACAAGATCTAATTTTTAGTACTGTACCTAACTGTTTCTTTTTCACCCTATCCGTTACTCCTCTGCTCCTTTTTTCCCCTACTTCCTTGTACTTCGCAATGCTATGAGAGGAAAAAAGAAATATGATAACAGTAGCCAGATGGATCCAAAGGCTCTTGCATAGTACTGCGTATGCAGCTTTGCTATGCAGCGTCGCCATGTAGGTACATCTAGTACAAAGTACTGCGCAGTAAAAAAGATCGGACGGATTGGCCAATGTAAACGAGGGGCGGACAAGCACGGTTAGGTCATTTTTGTCATTTTGGGTCATTTTGGGTCATCCACCACTATCTTGCATGATTTTGATACTTTACCAGTCAGTGTGGCCAGTGTGGTCGATGTTGGCAAGGCGATTCGGTGCCGAGAGCATACGATTGGGCTGTTCCTTATTAATTATAGGATATTATATATATATATCGTTTCTTATTTCTCAACTTTTGAATGATGTTGTTGTTATTGTTGTTGTTGTTGTAAGAAGAGAAAAGAAGTACCTTGGTATGTACTATGTAAGTATATCCATACTTAAATGTATGGTACTTTCTAGGTAGAGTTTAGCTCTGTATGGTATTGGATGCTACACTGCATGATAAGGTTCAAGACTCCGTCTCGAGTCTTCCTTCCTTTTTCCCCATCTCTCGTCTTAAAAGTCCGTGCGGTGCTCAAAGTACCTATGTATCTTGGTAGCTGCCTGTGAATTTATTATTGCAGGGGATTAGACCGGGGCTACCAGGCCAGCCACAGTAAATTGCAGTTGACCTGTGCGCGAAAATCGAGCGAATTGGACCACCTCGAGGACCATATTCCCTGTAATTTATTCCCTGCCCAGGACCTGACCGGCACTCGGGGCCAGTGCGTTCGCCTTCAACTTTGCAGGCATTTTGCAGACATTTGCAGGCACTTTGCAGTCACCTACAGGCATTAATTTGTTAGCTTTTAGCAGTTGCAGGGCAAGGAAGTAACTGGGAAAGCACAAACCTCAGCAACTTTAGCAACTTTAGCAACCTTAGCACAACCTTAGCACAACTAGCACAACCCTGAAGCAACCTTGGAACCTCCAGGGCTAGACCAAACTCAGTAGGAAGGTTCCCGAGAGCCCCAAATCTACCAAATGATACTTCTCTCATCCGCGGCCCTTGTAAACTCTCTCCTTCTTACCACTCAACACCGCTGTTGTCCAACCGGACCACATCCAATTGACTTTTCGTCGCATCCAACGACTTACAAACAAGACGACACCGGGGCGTCGTGTCGTCCTGTGTCGTGACAGAAAAAAAAAGACGGACATTTTGGTCACTGGTCTCTGGTCACTGGTCACTGGTCATTGGTAACGAGCAACTTGTCGACACATTACCCATTCCAACAAAAAATACCCGACTTGTCGACGAATACGAAGTTACCACAGACGCATGAAAGAGACGAAGGCCCAGACGGTAGCCCAAGTGTGTGCGCGCGACATTTCCAAGACCGAGAAGCACACATCACATACATATCGTCGAGTCGCGCTACTTTGATCGAAAAGAAAAGGGGCCCAAAATATTCCAAAATATCGTTCTTTTCTTTCCTCCTCGTGGATCTAATCGATTAAGTCTCGTATTTTCGACCTTCAATGCATTCGTCCGTCATCATTGGCTCTAGCAGACACTGTTCTGCCGTGTAGTAGAGAGACATGGAGGTAGAACCTCGAGGCTTACACCCGCCGTTGCCCACACGGTCGAACCCTAGCCTTCTCCAGTCCTCACGAGCAGATTCGTCAAATAATAAAAAATCGCCGACGGTACCACCTCGAGATCCAAGTTCCAGAAAATCACCGCCACTAGGTGGTCTGGCTAGTAAGATTGGGGCTTCTAAAGTGCGCATACCACATATAACTGGTTCGAAACCACTGGTGCCGGCGGGTGAGAGGAGGTCTGGCGGTCAGGATGGTTCGAAAGCAAAAAGGGAGACGGAGGGCGACAAGTGGAATATAGCTCCGGATGGAGGTTCAGCCGGTCGAGAAGGAAGACATTTCACCGTCGCCAACGTGGGTAACAACGGACAAATATACTTGAGGTACGGGTAAATCGGATATATGACTAAAACTAATCGCTGCATGCAATACTAACCACGAGGACGGTAAATAGACCTACTATAAGGCCAGCAAACCAGAGATATCCACAACCCAATTTCACATTTCCAGCAACGCCACCGAGCACGGCCGGTTTAGATGTTCTGACCCAGAATAAGGTCAGATCCGATGAAAACAGTGAGCTGCTTAGCGGTCAATGGACCCCCACTCCCCAGACCGAATCTCCGTCACCTGGAGTTGTGAGGAAGAAGTCCTATTTCGACTTGAAGTCAACTAAAAATCGAAGCCGTCGCGCCATGTCGGATTCGACCATCCACGACGCGAGCATAGCGCAGGAGGGCGACGCGGGAGTTTTCAAGGTTGTGATATCGAAGCCTCAGAAGGAATCGAGGTCGAAAACCACCGAAGATGTAGGCCGGGATCTAAGCCAGCTTCTTCAAGTTTCCATTCCTTCCTGGAAACTAGGTACGCCGCGATTTACTCTGAAAGGAACACCTTTGATCCGAGGCTCATCATATGCTCCTACCGAGGATGTTCGCTCGAGTAACGTCTCGTTTTTTCGATCGCCAATTCGCGACCTTAACTCTCTTCGCCCAGACTCTTTAGATACCGTTCGACAAAGGGCGAGCTCTACACCTCATATCCAGCCACAGTCGTCGGGCTTACCTAGTCCTGCCACTATCCCCACACCACGATCTCCTCTTCCTCCAGCTCGATCAACATACCTCTCGACGCACTTGGTTATCGAGCCAAGCATGTTTGATGCACTGACTTTCAAGCCAGCCTGTGACGATCGCGCGATCGTACGCTATTCATCCGCCACAAACGCCGTGACAGCTGCGACACCACCACGATTAGTTGCCGAAATCACATCACCTACCTTTCTGGACTATGAACTAATTTCTGATTTTTTCCTCACTTTCCGTGCATTTCTCGATACCCATGATTTGCTTCGGATGCTAGTTGCTAGACTGAGATGGGCCGTATCCCGCGATGACGAGACAGGGATGGTAGTGAGGGTGAGGACTTTCGTAGCTATGAGGCACTGGATCCTGAATTACTTCGTCGACGACTTCGTGGTGGATTATCACCTCCGTGTGATGTTCTGCAATCTTATAAACGACTTTGTCGAGGAGCTTTCTCAGGACGAGCGTGGGAGGAAAGTTCAGCTGAAGATCTTAGCGGAACTAAAGAAATGCTGGAGACGAGTATGCGCGCAGTTTTGGGACGGCCCAGAATTCGATTCGTCACTAGGTCCCGATATTCCTATTGCACCTGGTGGAATTGCTGGCCATCGAGATCCTAGCTTAGACCCAAGCTTCTGGGAAACTGATTTGGACGACCCGCCGCAGCTATACGGTGCCCACCTTCCGGAAAGTGATCCGCGCACTGAAAGTACCTTTTACCAAGATGTGTCCAGGGCTGGTCATATCGACTCGATTTTACTCGGCGACATGCGCCCGGATACCCCAGAAGACGAGGAGGCGGGGCGACCCACTACTGAATTGGACCGGAGACAGACGTCGCCAACTAGTATTGCGAGTCTTGATGTGGTATCATGTTCATTTCCGACTAAGGGATTTCGGTTTGGCGAAACTAGTACCAGTTCCGCCCTCGCTGCGCATCCCGCTGATCCCAGTTCTATCTATACTACTGCGGATCCTGTTGCTCCCACCCCGCGCGCGTTGACGGGCAAGCGTGTTAGACCACACACGTCTCATAGGCGGAACAACAGTCTCACAGATTCCCTCCGGGAACATGGCTCAGTGACAGAGAAAGTTTTATACAAAAATGCCGAGCTCTTGCTAACTTTGCCATATGCTGGCAGTCTTGTCCGGGGAAATCTTATGCCGCCCGCCCAAGCTTTTGTCGAGATAGACCCCCCTAGTCCCTGGGGGACGACCCGTCAAACTACGTTCTTCCAAACGCACCCCACCGAAGGCTCGAAAGAGAAAGGCTCTGCATCGGCGATGTCAGGACAAGGTATGAGAAAGTTAATCGGTAGTGTCCGGAGGGCATTAAGTACGAGGGGCCAAGGTAATTTCTCTATGCGAGGGAATTTCATCGATATCGCACCAGTCGGGCCTCGGGGCGTGACGACTAATAGACTCCCGGGAACGGCGGTCGTTCCGCAGGCACGACCACCTCCTCCGAGCGGTACCCGCGCTGCTGTGCGTATTGATCTCCTGGGTGCTACAATTGCCGAAGACTTCAAAAAGGCAGTGCAAGAGGATGCCGTCATGGAAAATGCGACCGAGGATGGTGATAACAACGAGCATACTGGTGTTGCCAGTGCCCCCATCGAGTATTCTGCCGCCCATTTGGATTCTTCTTTTGAACTGCGACGTGCCAGCGACGCAGCCATTACAGCCGGAAGCAAGTCTATTGTTATTGTCGATGGAACTTTACCACCCGGCGATTATCCACTTATGACTGGTGCTTTGACGGCATGGAACCCCTCCGTTGAGGCCTTCGCAGAGAGCATGATGCGAGCTGCTGGTGGTACCGGTGCTGATCTAACACCGCCAACGACACCGCCTGGACAAGCTATGCGAGGAGGGGGTACTCCGAGACGATCTTCTTATCTTCTCGGTCAACACGCTTTTCGGCCTTCAGTTCCCACTACCCCCTTGCCGCCGTTTGTTCCTGATTTAGATACATTAGGTCAAGGACGTGCATCTCAAGAAACCACACCGAATGCTCGCCCGTCGGTTAGCTTCATTAAACCATCACCCAGCAAGCCACCATTGAGCTATGCGAAACGTCACCAGCGTCAACAGTCTAGCCGCAGTTACAGATCTAGAGGCTCTACCGCACATCGGCGATGGGCTTCCTTCCAAAGCGGGATCGCTGCGCAGTCCACAATTAGGAGTTTTGATGCGACTACGTATTCAGAAGGATCTGTAACTTCGGAAGTTATGCCCCCACCACTTCGAGTCCTCCGAAGACGACCAGGCGGTGATCTCAGAGGTGCAAATAATGTACACGACCTAGATAATGGACCACTCCATAGGTCACGGTCTGTGGGCTCGCTGACTACCTATACGGACTCCTTGAGGAGTTCTTATCTACGCAGCCCTATAAGAGAATCGAGCGGGTTTGTTGATGTTGTCAGCAGCGATTATTCGCAAAAACGAGCAGAGGTCTTCTCTTTAGGCGCTATGGCAGAGCAAGCCCCGAAGCGTGCAGCAGCATCTCTGTTTAGTACCCATTCGTCAAAGCCAATTATGCGACCGTCTTTCGAGGCTGAAGCTCAAAAGCTCGCTCAAATCCCAGACGATATAGATGACGATGGTGGCGTCGAATCAGCACTGTTAAAGCTTGAGGGTAAATACGAGAGGAAAATTGCCAAACTCTCAATGGAGCCGACTAAGATACCGCAAACGGACCTCGAAGAACTCAAGGATAGGCCTGCTGCAACCACACCGGAGATAGAATATGTTAAAGAGGAAAAGCGAAAACACCGCCAACAGCACATTGACGAAGAAATCGTCTCTCCGATGGAGGAGAATTTCGATTCGCCACTCCATGAAAAGCTTGCCCCTCCGCGGTTTTCCGAGGCCATTTCATTCTTGTCAGAAGATTCAAGGGAGACGTATAATTCAACGCCTCTCCTCGACCGAGGGTTGACAGACGATGGTCGTAGTAAGACAGCCACTCGGGAATGGACAGACCATTCGATTCTCATAGGCCCGGACACTCCACCAGGAGAAAGCGAAGACGTCGTCGCTAATACCTCGATTCACCCGTCCTACGAGCTTGTACAGAAGACTGATAGTATCAACAAGATCAAGCCAGGAGAAACGGCACCCGAGGATCCCACATTTCTGGACGTGGATAGTGATAATGATTCTGCCTTATCGTCTGAAATGTCTGGTGAGATGCCTGACACCGATGATTACATTTTCGGAGAACCACGTTCACCGAAGAAACTCACTCCTATAAATACTGGATCATCTGATACTGAGGGCGGAATTGCATTCACCTCTAGAGAGAAGCCTCCTTCGCCTCCTATGACGTTAACACACACGCGTGCATCCGAAGGTTCAGAGGCTGATCATGTCCCGCAACTTCATGAGCACCAGCTTTGGGCTCAGAAGCCCTTGCCGCCTACACCTGATACAACCCCCACCACTGCTGTGTATCATCATGGCTCAGACTCACCTAGAGATCCGACCGGAACGGGAGAAGCGTTGCGTTATGCGCCCCGTCTATCTGCCGAGGGAGGCCGAAAGAACTCGGCCCATTTACCTTTCATACTCGCCTTCGATTCCGAGATCCTTGCCCAGCAATTTACTTTAATTGAGAAGGACGCCCTGAATGAGGTCGACTGGAGAGAGCTGATTGAGATGCGATGGAAAAATTCCAACAATGACTCGCGGTCGTGGGTTGACTTTCTACGAAACACAGACGCCCACGGAGTCGAAGTTGTCATTGCGCGATTCAATATCATCGTCAAGTGGGTCATTTCGGAGGTTGTCCTTACTCAAGACATAGAGGAGCGAGCTCGATGCATCATCAAATTTCTTCACATCGCTGCCCATTGTAGGAGATACCGCAACTTTGCTACCATGAGCCAAATTACCATCGCTTTGACGTCAAATGAGGTAGCAAGGCTGACAAGAACTTGGGCCATGGTTCCACCTACTGACCTCAAGACTATGAAGGATCTTGAAACCCTCGTTTCGCCCACGAAGAACTTCTACAATCTCCGTGCCGAGATGGAAGGTGGTGGTACCGCTGCGGATATTGGATGCATTCCTTTCGTCGGTATCTACACACACGATTTACTCTTCAATTCGCAACGCCCATCTGAAATTGCTAGCTCGCCAACAACGGCGCCCCTTGTCAACTTTGAACGGTGCCGCATCGCCGCTTCAGTCGTCAAGACGTTACTTCGTCTACTTGAAGCCAGTACTCATTACCAATTCCAGCCTATCGAGGGCATCACAGAACGTTGCCTTTGGATGAGCGCTTTAAGTGATGAAGATATCCGAAAGCATTCCGAAAGTCTAGAATAGGTGCAAGCCTTCTCTTTCTAGCCGAGCAGCATTAATCAAGTCTCCCTGTCGACATCGCTTGGCATACATAGTAATCTGAATATGAAGCGCCAATGATTGTTGTTACCATCGCTCGAATACCCTGTTTTATTTACGTCCAATCAGCAACACAGACGATACCCGAACCGTTTACAAATTGTCACCAAATGTACAAGTACGCAGGTTTTTTGGCCACCCTAGTATATAATACCCGATACGATACGATACCACGATACACCACCCATGATAGTGGGATCTTTATTGTTGCCGCGACAGAGAAAACAGCCTCTTCGAACTTGATACCTGCCAGATCCCAGGCACAGAATTCTATTTCCCTCACAACATACCACTTTTATTCTCGCGTGTAGTATATTATCTATATTGTTTTTTTCTCCCTTTCGAACGGCGATCTGCTGGAGGCGGAATCAAATATACACATATGGCAAGAACCAAGGGATTTTTTTTTCGGCGGTGGGCGTAGGACAAACGGGGGTGTTGCATTTTTTTTACATATCCTTTCATCATCATCAACAGCACCGGAGTTCAGCGGTTTCACATAATCTTTTTTTTTCTTCTTCTCGGTGTTTAGCCTGGGGCTTTAGCTTAACGTCTATGAATGATATCAATCTGATGGGGGAGGGCAAGGAGGTAGTTGTTGATGAAAGGGTGGATGGTAGATATGAGGGGAAAGGGAGTGGAAGGGAGGTCAGTACATATTTGCATGCCAGTCGTGTCGAAGGGCGAAGTACAAAATCATATAGCTTAGGGGTGGCAGTGTAGGAGTAGGTGTAGTTGTAGGGGAAGAAAGTGTGGAGAAAGCGACAGGAGAGGCACAGGGGATGAGGGAGTGGAGTAATCGCGCTTCCGGTCCATTGTTCAGATACCCCATACCCATACTCATACAATTATATGTTTATGTCTGTTCCATTACTTCTGTCGACGTCTATCGTGCCATATGATTATGTGACATCAAGTGTCTACGTGAAGAGAGACGTGATGCGTGATGGGAGGGGGATAGTGAGAGATATAAGTAGAGAATTTATACGGAGATTGCGGGTATTGATGGCATCCTACATCTCGCGTTCACCGAGACATTGTGGTTTTTACGTGCTAGATAGCGATAGCTCATCCTCTACTTCAATCACAAGAATTGGGATATAATCATTTTTTTCGTTGTTCTGTGATGAGACTAAACTAGGAGAATCTGGGCGGGATAACGATTAAGTCCACCCCTTTGACTGCACAGGGCATTCCCCCTCGCCCCGGATGACTTCTACTTCATCTTCTATAGGAGTTAGCCGACTAACCTATAATGCCAAGTCGGACTGACCCTAAGCACCGAAGAATCAGAAAGAAACCAGTCCAGAGTTCGGGTATCTTTCCCTCATTAGTACTGTCAAGTTTACCCATACTCCTTCCTACCCATCCGTCTGTTGCAAGAGGAAACCAAACATCGCGGTGACGCGTGATAGCACAACTGATACCATCTACCAGTATACCTTTGCGGGGCTCGAGACAAGTCCTTGCGAGTTTGGGCTGCTTCGATCAGTTTCACCATGTGCCTACCACTGGCTTTCCTTAGCATCGGTAGCACCCCATTCACCAGCAGGAGCGGCCCCGGTGGCGTTGGCCCACTCGTCAGTCTGGCCGTCCCAGCCACCAGTTTGGGCAGCGGCGAAGCCAGCGGGAGCGGCCTCCCATTCGGCACCAGTGGCGGCGAAAGTGCCGGCCTCGATGGCAGCAGGGCCGACCTCCTCAGCGCCGGGAACCTTCTCCTCCTCGATCTTCTCCTCGGCCTCGGCTTCAGGGTCGCGGTCTAGATATGATGATTAGTTTCTGTCTATTTTCTCTAAGTAGATCATTCTTGTAAGGGTGTTCAACATACAGAAGTAAAGATCGACCATCACATCCCAAGGAATGTCACGGGTGGCAATGGTGCCACGGATGCGGAGGACCTCACGGGCAAGCATCCACCAGACGCAACCAATGGCGTGGCGACCCTTGTTGTTGGTAGGGATGGCGACATCGACGTACTCGGTAGGGGAGTCAGTGTCGCAAAGGGCGATGACGGGGATGTTGACGTAGGAAGCCTCCTTGATAGCCTGGGCGTCGGTGCGGGGGTCGGTGACGACGATTAGGCGGGGCTCCTTGAAGGATCGGGTGATGTAGTTGGTGAAGGAACCAGGAGTGAATCGACCGGCGATGGCAACGGCACCAGTGTGGGCGGCGAACTTGAGGACGGCACGCTGACCGTAGGGACGGGCAGAGATGACACAGATGTCGGCGGGGTTGTCGACGGCGGCGATGATACGGGCAGCCAAGACGATCTTTTCCCTATGATGAAGCATTCGGGTTAGAATTATGCGATTTGCGCAAACAAATAAATAAATTGGAGAAATCGTTAAAGAAACATACCAGGTCTTTCCAATGTTGATGACATTGACACCGTCAGCTCGGGTCTTCCAGAGGTAAGGTTCCATGTGAACCTGGAGGTTCTTGGATCCAAGGTGCGACTGAGCGGCCAGGAGCATCTCGATGTCCTGGGACGTCGCGTGCATGCAGGCGGGAAGGTTAGTGGGCGACATTTTGAAGAATTGTCGCGCAACGTTCAAAGAAGGGTGGAATGAGGGTGTAGAAGGAAGTGAGGAAATTCGGAGGTTTGCGTTGCGTTGCGTTGCGTTGCGTCGCAATTGTCTAGTCGAGGTATTAGAAATTTCCTGAAAAGTAGAAAAAAAGTTCGCGGGATGATTTGACCAACTTCTAGTTGTGATTTGGTGCGAGAGCTTAGGGTTTGGAGACGCTAGTTTCGATTGGGTACTAGGTAAAGCTACAGCCCCACGGTAGCTACCGAATATTTATGTCAGGTACAAAACCAATGTACCATGAATTATTTAATGCCCGTGTGCCCGTGTGCCCGTGCGGAACGGCCTCGGAAAAAGTGCCTCTTGTATGAATAATACTGTGATACACTGCTTCTGGGTAAGCACAGTAAAATACAAAGTACAGTGCTATTATTACAAGGGGCACTTTTTCCGAGGCCGTTCCTGCCGTGCTAGATCGGTCGCGACATTTATCCACTCCGTGATTTTATTCAACCCCAAGATCCTTAGATAAGCATTTTTAAAGTGGATCATGGCTCGATTCTGTCTTGAAGAACCAACAAAGTGGATCAATTGCTAAAAGTTCGATTCCATTTCAAACCTCACTATACGCCACCACGCCGCCATGCCGCCTCGAATACCAGGCGTGCAGCGCCTAGGCACTTTTTCATGTAAGGAAAAGGCATGATTTGGCTTTAGGCGATCATTTTGGACTAACAATGCCTCCATAGTATGCCTACGACCAGTCGTCAAGCAGCCCACTCCGGCGGCATTCCTCCCGGTTACACAAACCGCATCTCTGTCGCAAAAAGAAAAGAGGCGGTTAGCAAAGCAGGATCCTTACCGATGGGCGCAACGGAAACAACGGGAGGCTGCTCATAAGAAGATACGCGAAAAGATCGAAGCTGCGAAGGCTAGCCAGCACGGCGACCCTGTCCGCGGTATCCAGACTCCCTTCATCGAGTCCTTCGACTTCGCCGGCCAGGAGCCGCTCTCCAAACCCCTCCTCGACGCCGATGGCAACCCGATCGGGGACCGCCATGAGCTACCTACCTCGCCCCATATCCTGAACAACATGATCAACGAGAAAGAACTACAATCCGCCATCGACAATGCTTACAGCCTGACCCGGCCAATGGAGCCGGAGATCACCCCGGAGGACCCTGAAAAGTACCAAAGAGATGTTGAAAAGCACAAACTGCAGCACGAGAAGGCCGTGGAGGCCATAAAACGTATCACGCACCTGAGTATCGGCTCTGCAAAGGACAGGCTGCACGCGAATATCCGGCGGTGCGTGGAGACTTTTGGTAGGCACCAGACCGATCTCGTTCTGAGGCCGAAGCCCCTTTCTCGCGGGCAGGAGAGGGAGGAGAAGCCGGTGCGGGGTGGCCCTGATACGGGGAGCAGCGAGGTTCAGATCGCCATTCTGACGGCTAAGATCCGAGCTCTAGCTAACGCACTAGATGAGAAGAAGGGTTATAAGGATAAAGTAGGTAAGCGGGATCTAAGACTACTACTCCACCGACGACAGAGGCTTTTGCGGTATATGGAACGGAAAGAGAGGGGAAGCGACAGGTGGAAGCACTTGATCGAGACTCTGGGCCTGAGCCCGGCGACGTGGCATGGACAAATCACCTTATAAAAGCCGTTGGTCGATACCGATGCTATGCTATACTACTTCCAAGTGTACCATATAGGTGGCCTAGATGCATACTCTGTATATCATGCATGTACTTATGTACAAATACAAAAAAACACCAGCAACCTTTCGAGAACGCGGGAGAGCTCTAACTATCTGTCCATCAGCCTTGCGCCTTTGTGGGAAAACAGGAAGAAAAAAACAACCAAAAGCAAAAAAAACAAGTGGCAATCACAGCTTCGAAATGCTAGTTCCGTTTGGTATCCCGTCCATTAGTTCTAGAGTTTTGAGAGCGAAAAGAACAGAGCAGAAGCAAGTACAAAAAGGGTGCTCAGGTAAATCAGAACACGCTGATGTAATTGCCAATCCTCTCCTTCTGGTTCTGCGCTATGCACTCGGCGATCCACGTGATATTGCGGATTTCCTAGAAATTGTTAGGAGCTATATCAAAGGGTTTACAAAAGGAGGCAATGATGTAGTAGTAGACTTACCTGCTCCCTTAGCTTCACCCACGCGTACACGATGGCGTATGTGAACTGTCTCGTGAAGGCACTCTTCGAAATCTCCATCTCCTTCTGGTAGAACATGTCCTCTAGGCTCCTCTCGTTGCCGCCGGCCCCGCCAGCCATATTGCCGGGTCCCGACGGCCCGCCGCCCAGTCCTGCAGCATCGAAGAATGTCTTGTAGTCAGAGACACCATCGACTGCCAACCTGACCCCTTCGAAGTCATCTGATCTCGACAGCATTAGAGTACCCTCAGGGTACAGCTTGCCAAAGGTGGGGTATAGCTTCTTGCGGTCGGTCTTGCTCAACTCCGTGCCGAAGGAGTTGAGTGTAATATTAATGGCTCGTCTGTCAGCCTCGAACTCTAGGATCTCGCTCATAACCTCAGACGTAGGGGTGCCGTACATATCCGGGTGGGTGTTAACGAAGTTGTAGAAGTCCTCGAGGTAGTTCTTGTACAACGTGTTTCGAACGATCTCGATATTCAGTTCGTCCAAGTCCTGGTGGCTCAGACTGCCTTTAAAATAGGGAGCTAGCGGCGTCTCTATCAGCACACTATTGTAAAGTTCCTCAATGTTGGTCGCGACACAGAGGACTGGCATCGTCTCGAACCAGCCCAGGGGATGACATCGGTCTAACAATTCGCGGGTGTCTCGTTCGTGTAGGGTACCGGTGATTAGGAGCGCGACGTTGTCGATCATGTAGCCGTAGGTTAAATAATCTAGGAACTGCGCAAGAGATCCCACCGCGTTCGCGCGGACGTAGCGGAATTCGGAGACGAGCTTGTCGGTGGTTTTGGCGGCGAGACTGGAGGTTGACGGGTTTGGGGGGAGGGAACCGAGGAAGTCGCCGTAAGCAGGGCCAAGCTGCAACTTGAGATCTAGATGGGTCTATTAGTTACATCGTGTATCATTTACATGAGCGTCTAGAGATATAGGAGCTATACCGTCAATGGTCTCGCATTGCGTCAAGTTGGAATAGTTGGCACCAGTCAGAAGGCTGTTCCTGTATCCTCGTACAATGCCCTCGATGTAGCTGTTGAGAACATGTTAGCTACCAGTTATTAGTCGAAACGGATATCGATATGATTACCCATTATTGACATTGAAGAAGAGACCCTCCATTTTTACGTATATGCTGGTGTAGTTGATGGAAGGGGATGAGTCGCTTTCAAAGTGAATCTCAAAACAGTTGTATCCAATGAATTGCGTTGCAACCTGGAAGCTTTGAGGTTACTACTACTAGGTAGTACTAGTTCATGTGGCTTAAAGCAATATAATAGATAAGACGGCGATAAGGCCAGATTATAGATATAACGGAGTTTTATCTTTGTAAAGAGGGGTGTAATCGGAGAACGAAGCTTTGAGTGGCGCCCACATTTTCTTAGCTCCACTCTTATGCGGTAGCTTCCCAATTTTTTTCCTTCTGTAAAGTCAAATAAAATTTTACTCCAAAGCAAGTAGCTCTCATAATCTTTTTTTTTCTAATTTACAAATACCACCGCGAAGAGAGCTTCTGCAGGAACAACCCACCACTAGATCTACAACTCCTGCAACCATGCCTCTCTTCGTTCTTGCTGAGACGCCTGCGGGGTGAGTTTTCGTCATTTTTAATCTAAACTTTTGTGCGCATGAGTACTGACGCGATGGTAGCTACGGCCTGTTCAAGGCGAAAGACAAGAAGTTATTGTCACGAGATGACGTTAGCAAGCAGCTTTCAAGTGCTGAAGCCATCAATTCGATGTGAGTTCGCCAGGTCCATATGAATATTAATTGGTGAAGAATGCATGCTCATCGGATTCGCATAGGCTGTCCCTCAAGAAGATGGTCAAATTCGAAGATTCGGCCCAGGCTCTAGGCGAATACACTGCCATAACAGAAGGCAAAGTCACTCCTATGCTACAGAACTTACTTAACGACATCAAGGAGGAGCGAAAAGCGTCGCTCGCTGTTGCTGACCCCAAATTGGGCGCGGCCATCAACGTCCTACCCCAGTTGAGCATTACACCAGTATCCGATTCATCCACCAATGACCTTTTCCGAGCGATCAAGACCTACCTTCCCGAGCTTTTCCCCGAGTTGGATAAAGACTACCTTGGAAACATGGCTCTTGCCTTATCTCACTCTATCTCTCGCCACAAGCTTAAGTTCTCACCCGATAAGGTGGATGTTATGATTGTTCAGGCAATTAAGCTTCTCGATGATTTGGATAAGGAGCTAAACAATTACGCTATGCGTGTCAAGGAGTGGTATGGCTGGCATTTCCCCGAGTTGGATCGCATTGTTCAGGATAACCTCGCCTATGCTCGCATTATTATGTGCATGGGAACACGAGAAAATGCATCCACCACAGATTTCTCCGAGATTCTACCCGAGGATATCGAGGCTCGCGTGAAGGCTGCGGCGGAAGTTAGTATGGGTACTGAAATTCTCGAATTCGATCTCGAGAACATCAAGCTCCTAGCCGAGCAGGTGATCAGCTTCACCGAGTACCGACAACAACTTTCCCAGTACTTGACGTCGCGTATGAAGGCGATTGCTCCTAACCTAACGGAACTTCTTGGCGAGTTGGTCGGTGCTCGTCTCATTGCACACACTGGTTCTCTTATGAAGCTCGCCAAGAGCCCTGGTAGCACAATCCAGATTTTGGGTGCGGAGAAGGCTCTTTTCCGCGCTCTCAAGACCAAGCACGACACACCCAAGTATGGCCTCATTTACCACTCATCTCTGGTCGGACAGGCCACCGGCAAGAATAAGGGGAAGATCGCCCGTACGCTATCTGCTAAGGCTGCCCTATGTCTACGTGTAGACGCGCTCTCTGAGCTCAGCACTGAGGGTGCCGACGGTGAGGATATCCCAGTGGATGAGGAAGAAAGGGCCGATATGGGTATCCGACTTCGCGCAGTGCTTGAAGATAAGCTACGAAGAATGGAGGGCAAGCCCTTGGTATCCAAGGGTACTAAGATTGGTCCCAATGGTGCAACCCCAGCCAAATTCGAGGTTAAGCCAACGCGAAACTACAATGCCGACGCTGACGCGGTCCCCACCTCTACCAAGAAGACGCCTAGCAAGCCTTTAATACAAGAGGTCGAAGACACGCCAATGGGCGATGCGGATAGCGAATCGGAGGAAGAGGATTCAGATGTCGAGATGAACGGTGCCGAAGAGGGTAAGTTCCTAAAGCCTGCTGTTTAATACAAAAAGCAGCGCCAACATAAACGATATCAGCTAACAAACTAGTAGTCAAATCAACGGACAAGACACCGAAGAAGGCAGAAAAGAAGAGCAAGAAGGCCACAAACGGCGATGCTACTCCCAAGACCCCCGCTAAGCTATCCGAGGCCGATTACGCTCGATTAGCAGAGGATGCCGGTATTTCGGTCACCAAGTTCAAGCGAAAGTACGAACGCGGTGACGTCAAGATGGCCGCCGATGGAACACCACAAGTTGTCAGCAAGAAGGAGCTCAAGAAACAGAAGAAGGCCGCAGCCAAGGCCGCCGAGTCCGAGGCCGAAGCCGAGACCGAGAAGCCCGGCAAGAAGCGAAAGCACGCGGATGGTGGGGATAAGAAGAGCAAGAAGAAGTCTAAGAAGGAGAAGGCCGCGTGAAACGGGGCTGTCCTAAATAACTAACGCTCTTCTTTCCTCTGTACCATACTCGCCAGGAAAAAGTGATCGCGATTGCTTCTCAAAATCATAGGGATCGGCGTTCCGGGTGGTCATACCAGGGTTCGATGTTAATTGACGTTTTGCTGGAGTTGGTTCAATGCGATGGCTCTCTAAGTCGAGGAGCTATATGTGGTAGCTAGATGTGGATACCTTGTTATCTACCGTCAAGACAGTTTTGCAGTTCTATGTTACGTATGAAGCACGATGATTAAATTGTTGGTGATTTGTGTTCTGTGGGAGTCCCAAAATGTCAAGGAATTGTACAGCATAAAAGGGAAGTTGAAATGATGGTTTATTGAGCATCATAATTATTCGAGTTATACGAAGTATACAGTGAGTGATTAACTTTCCCATAATAAAATCTAACATTTCCAGATGACACCAAAATCCTTTTTCCCTCAGAGTGTTCGCATTATCGACATGCGACGATTTCTTTGAAGGCCTTCATAGCTCATCCCGCTTCAGTTGACTATTCGACGGAAATTGCCCCTGGCAGCCTAGCCACAACACCAGTCTCCCAATGCGATTCGGATACACCTCAAGAACCTTATTATACAAATCCTCAGCATTTTGGGCCTCCTGGCGCAGTTTGCCAAACGTCTTGATGTACGTCTTCGAAGCCTCGATGTTGAAAGCCCCGTCCACGCCCCCGAGTCTATGGTGAGAACCGATCACAATCTCGGGGTTCACAGATGCGACTTTATCTAGCGATTTCACCCAGGCGTCTTTCTGCGTCTGCGACGGAGATTCTGTCATCCACATGTGCACGTCGTTGTACACGATGTCCCCCGCCACGACCATCTTCAATGACGGGATGTGGAGGAACGTCGTCTCGTCGGTATCCGAGTGCCCCACATCCACGGCCTCGAAGACGTGGCCCTCGAGAGTAAACTTGTTGTCCTGAAGCGGTTTCGCGAGGATTTGGTAATATTCTTCGTCGATTTGGTCAGGGAATAGGGTATCCCAGAAGGTCCGGAATTCCCCTGTGAGCTGCGTTGCCATGTGGTCGATCGACGCTTGTGTTGAGACGATCTGGACGCCTGGGAACCGCTTTTGCATGTACGGCCCGTTGAACCAGTGGTCGCCGTGCCCGTGCGTCACGTAGATTGTGGTGAGGCGCTTGTTTGGGATTGTGGCTTCGATCCAGTCGCCTAGGGCGACTGCTTGCTCTGAGGTGAAGAGCGTGTCGACTAGTACGGCTTCGGAGTCGCCAGATATTAGGGTCACGACGGTGGGTTGCCAGTACCCGACGGAACCGTCTGGTAGAGTTGCGTTTGCCGGGATTGGAGGCGCGTTGTAGACGTCGGCCCTTAGCTGGGACAGCGCTACACTAAATGTTATGAAGATGGCGAGGAGACTTGCTTGGGAGAGAATCCTACCCCATGATTTAGAACCTTGGTTGAAGAGAATATTCATTTTTGGTTTGTATCAAAGTGTTGCTGTTACTTGGATATTGGTGTTGTTTATGCGCCGTGAAAATACACGAAAGGGATGATGAGACTCAGGTTCCATCGTAGAGAATTGTATAGTCAATAAAGTAATTTATACTCATGAATCACACACAAATTCCCATGAATGTATAAAACTCTAGATGAATGAGTAATGAATCTCCCAGATCAGTAACTGGTTTACTGTTAGTACTTAATGCAGATGATGTATTATCACCGAAACCGAAGAAAATATAAATTATCTCCGTCGCTCCGATACAGGCACTTGAGTTTATTCGTCCAGAGCATCCAGGGATCAGTATACACACATTAGAAAGACCAATCATTGTAAAGCATCTTGGGGTAGTCAATCGAGTGATGTAATTCACCCTACGGTCCTCTCTATAGTATCTAGTACGTTAAGACCATCAGGTGCTTATAAACCAGGCATGCAGAACTCTCGTCTGGGCTCAAACAATCTATCTCCAGCGGTACCGAATGTGCCCAGTTCACCTCAATCACTAATCAACGAAACCCAATGAATCCACCGGAATTCAAAGGTACTGGTGATGACCTTTACCGATCCACCCAAAGTAATCAAGCCTCTTCGACCCTCCCCTCAAAATCTTGTCTACCATCTTGCACGCCTCCGTGGCGTCAAGAACACTCAAGGGTGTCGTCACTTCGGGATAATTGCCGGTATTGTTCGCGATAATCTTGGCCTCGGTTTCAAGGAGCTGGCGATCTACCAAGTCTTGGTCGACATGAGGCGCTGTAGACTTGAGGAAGTTTTGAATTCCAACGACCTACAGCAGATCTTCAGGCTTCACTTCGGGAACGTCGGAATACCAACCGAAATTTGGATTTAATTCTATCCCCATTTGCACGAAGGCGTATTTGACTACGCCCCAGTCGAGGATCGTCTGGCCAGTGGTGTCCTTCTGCAATAAGACAATCCAACTTCCTCGTGGAACGACCTGAGGGGCATTAGAAGCTAGGACAGGGAGTACTTCGGAATTTGAAGTACTTCCCAGAGTCGGAGCGCCGACAGAAAAATGGTTTCCGTAATGCTGCGGCATGTTTGGCAGCCATTTCAAGAATCTGGCAACGAAAGCTTCAGCTCCCATGAGTCCGTGGCCAAAGTAAAAGGAGCGCCACTGCGTAACAGCAACACCTTCATCGTTGTCTTCGATCTGAGAAACTATCATGTTCAGGACTGGGAAAGATGAAGAAGGCGGGTGGTAAATATCGCCCCAGGAGCGGTCATTCTATAACCTGCTGTTGAGGGCTTTAGAGTACGCTCCGGTAAAGGTGAACTTGATACGCTTCAGGAGTTCCTGTCGGTTGAGGAGCGCCTTCCAAAATATGAAGCTCTCTTCATCGTCTTCTCGTGATTGTCCCTCGACAAAGCACACATGACGAAGAGGGGGGGCAGAGGATATGGCGTCCAGAATCAAGGAGAGTTTGCCCCAGGTTAGGTCAATGCGGATACTGAGCTCAGTGGCATCCTTCAACGCATCTGACTTCAGAGCAGCATCAAGGACCGTGGCAGTGAGTATTCTGAGTTTAACCCAGTTTAGCCGAGTTTCTCCTTCGAAGGCAACAGCTAGCAACTGTCCCACCGAGCGATGGGGGCGGAGACGTTTAAATCTCGCAAGCAATCGTTGACGCAATCGAATCTGGAAGCCGGGGATCATACGTGGTGCGTCGAAGAGAGACTCTTCGAACTCTTTAATCCCATAGGTGCTTTTGATCAAGACCTCAAGACATTGGTCGAATAAATACCGGCGTTGACGCGAAAACAGATCTAGGATGTCCCATCCATTTTCTGTGTAATCCTCGATGTTTGGGCTCAGAACTTGTATTTTATGTTAGCCGCTGCATATGTGTGTTGTAGGACCCTTGTTGAACTTACATGCTGTCATCTTACCCTCGAATAGCGAATAATTACGCAACTTGTTGGCCTTTTCCATATCCTCCGGGTGTTGGCAACGAGGCTGAATGTTCAAGTAGAGAGCGACATATTGGGTGGCGGAGATTGGCGGATTATAAAGATCGTATAGGGCAGATCTGGGGGGGTTTAGGCCGCAGATACCAAATGTATCAATTCCGTAATGTATATCGTCCAAGTCAGTAATGTCGATAATGACACTGCCACATTCTTCAAGAGGATAATGGGGTTCGAGAGTTGCTAGATCAACAGACTCGAATCTGTGTGTATGCTGGTCCCCCAGTATGTACAGACTCGCACCTAGTAGCGCACATGTCTGGATGAAGGGGAAAGGGTTCACAGGCAATCCATCGACCCTCTTTTCCCACAAGCAGGGTTGATACAGACATTCGGCCTCGTCAGTAGCCATTGTTCGCTCAGACTCGATAGCAAGGCGGTTGGCAGGGTCTGAGAGGACCTTGAGAATGCCCGCGATGGAGTACACGATTTGCCGGCCAGTTTCACACATTGAGGGTGTTTCGTTGAAATACTGGACCGTTGAAGAGAGAGGAAAGAAACGATGACCAATCTTGGTGACAATGTAACAATACCATTCATCTAGGCCCTCGCCGCCAGGCTTGGGATAGACCCAGTCGGGGGTAAGATAGTATCTCACGTCGCTGCTCGACATCGCGCTTGAGTGTTTCGCGAGTACAGCAACTATGAATAATAAGACTGGGAAAGGGTAGCAGAGAGAATTGAGATGAAAGCTGTTCAGAAAGAAGATGAAAAAAATCTAGACGGAAGCCGTCAGGACGGATAGCGGAGAGAATGTAGATGAAAGCTGTCAAGATGGATGGTGGGTGGTGAAGAAAAGTTGAAAAGGTTTTGCGTTAAGAATTCGGTAAGAATATATATAGTAGTAAAACTATGGGCAAGCTTATGGGATGCGCATCAGCCGCCCCACTGAAGCGAAGTTGTCTTAGGACGCCGGGAGAACAGTTACGGTAAGGGTCCATATCACCGATGATGCTATCGGTGATACACTTGGAACTGGCAGTCACGGTGTGCACAGCATTTTCCGAGGAAGGCACGCATCTATCTAGCGCATTTTCATAGGCAGGAACAGGATAGCGCCTTCCCAATGCATGAGTCCAACCGGGCATTATATAGATATGGAAAGAGCGTTTTATCTTCAAGGACTTCGCGTTGGGTAGGAACCAACCACCCGTGACTTCCTCTACTAACCTTATATTTTGGTCATTTTGGTCATTTTGGTCATTTTGGATAGTAAAAATAAACTTTTAGGATGTTTTCTAGGCGTACCAAGCAGGTCTTCACTGGAGGTCCCAGGAAGGTGGAATTAAGCCTATGAATGGTGGACTAGGGAGGCTTCGTTGGCAGGTAGTCATGTAAGTAATAGTAATAGTTGCTAAGTGGCATCTACTATATCTACCTAGTATGGATGTCACGTTCTATATATGAAGATGATAACAGCATAACTGTCCGCTTGCGACACATTCCACTTAATGTTGTCTACTCCATAACAAATAATCCAGCAAACTCAACGAACAAGCCGCTATGAAGGCTAGATCAACAATTGCGCATACTAAGGTTGATCTCATTCTGAAAACATTTATCTAGTACATGCTAGAAAAGGATCCAGACCCAAAGGCTTAGATAGATAGACCTGATATTTCCAACGGAATCCAAAAGCTTTCGGTGTTGTGTAACAGCTCAACCGGGCTGGCGCCTACGGGATGTAGTCCCTTGCCGATACTGGATGTGCGACTGCTGCTGCTCCGCATACTTTATTATACTCCGGCAGTTGCCGTAAACTAGCACCGGCCTTTATATAAGGGAAAAGGAGCAGAAGTAATTATATCCATGAATCCTGTGCTTGGCAGAGTGGTCACCTATTTCACTGGTCATATATCATACACCATACAGAAGTTATTTGTGTCGATGCTATCTACCCCTGAACAGCTTTTCATGGATAGGGGAAGAAGAGGGAGAGATAATACCTAGGTCCTATCTTCGGCTGAAGGATTGTCCTCAAGACGTGACTGGAATGTTTTTCATTATTAACGATTGCTATCTGAAATCAATAAGAGGGCTTCAATAACTATATTTATCAAAAAGGGATGATAATATTGATTTCTTGCTCGTCACGCCCATATTATGATGCATGACGTCGAAGTAGGTAGTCGCCACACTACCGAGGCAGTGAGGTAACATTAAAGTAACGCCACAGATGATCATAGCCACAGCCACAACCGCATCCACATAATTCGACTTAGGAACCTGATAAATTTCGGACTTGTAACTTGAAATCTTGGCACTTTAACCTGCTTTCATCAATGTCTGCGTTTTAAAATTTGTCCGGCTCTATTTTCAGATCGAGGTCACCACCCTACGTCTGCGGTGCCTGAGCAAGGCAACGATCTGATCGTCCATGAGGTTGCATGAGATTGTTGTCGAAAGTGGCTTGCTTTTCGCGTTTATGCGGAGGAGGTAGCCGCTGGCAACACGCCTCGTCATCCATCTGCCGATTCATCGAGATGCTCAGCCAGTTGACAGGTGCTCAGCACCCTCGATTACGGCATCCAATTTTCTTTTTCACACTTTTCGACCGCAGCATCGGAAAATTCGCTGTAATCGATGGTGTCGCCGGCAATACTAGGTAGGCTAGACCCTATATTATGAATGCAAAAAGGTTTCACCAGAGCTACGTCCTGTACGATCGAACCTTTTTCTCTCCGGAGTCCATACCTACCTGGGCACACTGCCGCAGCTACCGCCCCATCTGATTTGCGGACCCTTTTGAGGCTAGAGTTCACTAGAAAAATCGAAGTGAAGCTTGTTGAGTTTAACAAGCCCTGAGTGGGGAGAGCTGCGTCAGATTAGGGTGAAACAGCCTCATCGCGATAGCTGGGAATGCTATTTTTATAGCGGTTGGCCATCGTGGACAGGTCGGGGCTCGTATCATTAGCTAGTGTCGCCTAATGGAGAGTTACGAATGATAGGTTCTAGCAAGGTCGAATGTTTCAACGTCTTGGTCTCTGGGAAACGCCCAGATGTAATCAATGCAGTCTGTCCCCAAGACGAAAGCACTTATCCGCAGCTTATCCACACCGAGATCTTGCTCTGCCGGCACCACGCATAAATGTCACCTCGACACGGAGACACAGGCATTATCACCGAGTTCCAGTCTTCCCATCACACGTCGGGAGATACCGAGATATCGAAACGAATTCAATCTTTAACGGTAAGGGTAAGGTCTTACTATGTAGGAAATTTGTGGGCATTGAATATCTTGCTGCATTGAAACGATGGGTAATAAGGCGTCGTTTGATTATTCCCCCTTAGCTTCTGGAATTATAATTTTTTTTATTGATATGAAAGTGGTTGTGGAGCTCCGAGGTTGCTAGTCTATGCATTCTATGCATTACTTAATCATTTCGAGATCCCTGTCAAGCTGAGAAAAACACAGCTCAATAGATCTAAGCCTCGCTCACTAACCGGAGACGGACTTAGTGTGTTGGTAGCACGTTGGTAGCATGTTGGTACTACCACGGTCCTCGAGAAAAACTACCGACTCTGCATAAACGACAAATGAAAGGCTTTGATGGGGTCGGTACTCTAGTGCGACCGACTTCCCGTGGTTGAGCGCAGAGTTCGTTCAACGTGGGCGAATCTCGGTCGGAAGAACCCACAAACTCTTTTTGCTACGGCAAAATCCGGAGAGCACATGGGATCTCGGATACCACATGTGCGATATACCCGCTATACTACTGAAATGATCGTCGAGGTTGTGGTCGATACAAAGTTCGAAACGAGAGTTTATACAGGAACCCGTCATCTTGGCGATGCACCGAATTGGGAAGACTGAGAAAATTATCGACAGTACTAGACACATTGCAAGATGAACGACCGTATCACAATATGTGTGGATCTGTGCCTCAATCCATCATCAAATGACGGCGGTGGCTGTGCTTACTACGTAGCAGTAGCACCCAATCAGGCCAATTCTGCTGCCACTAGGAGTTCGGGCGAGTCGCTTGTTAAGGACTTTGCTTCTGGCACACCAATCTGACGGTCTCATACACGCGAATATTGGAGGACAAAAAAGCGATGGTATTACCAAGAGCGAGCACCCAGTCACCTAAAGAAGGAAAAAGCATTGCCGCGGTGCCGCAGAGCCGACGGGACCGATTCAGCAAACTGTTCCCTATTCCCTATTCTTCCGGTCTCTTCTGTGTTCTCCGTCGGTCGAAAACTGTAGCCGTCGTGACCGATGGTGCACAAAAATTTCGCAAATGAGTCATGTATCTTGTACTTCCCCATCTGCTTTCCGAGCATGAAGCCGTCGAGGTCGACGGCCTAAAACTAGGAGTACCAGTGATATTACACTAGCATATCTAGGTATCTAATTGATACCTACTACCTAGCAGCCTAGTACCTAGTAGCATCCGATACCAAACTAAGGTATTACATTAGTTATGCTTTCCGGCTGGATCTCCTAAACAAACCATCTGGACCTGGTGCATGTATGCTACAACCTTAGTAGGTCCTACACCGTCCTAGTACATTGTTACGGGATGAGTACATAATCATTCAATGTTGGCAACGATGATGGCTAATGCAACGTGCTGCCATTTTGATCGAAGGATTCATCTCGTCTCAACCTTTTTCGTCTACTCGTCGCGTTCGAAATCGTCATCCTTCATTGTCAGCAAAGAGACGTCTATCACGCTGATGGGTATAAGAAGAGGCTATTGGACCTCAGCCTTCGAGTGGAAATGGCGTCGTCATCCTCGAAGCGCAGGTGAGTTTCTCCTGCAGGACAAGATGGTTACTGGTAACAAATAACAACCCATGAGCCGCCGTGGGATAAGAGTAAATGCTATTGTTACCGGATTGGTTGACTGTTGCCATGCGTAGATTATCAGATTGTATGGTTTGTGTGTGTTCTATTCTGTATCAGTGTATCATAATGCGTAGCGTAATGTGGCCTTCGTGTGTGTAGTGTAAGGCTCAGAATGTGTGAGTGGTGAGTATTGATGTGAATATTAAGGTTTGTAGTACATAGGTACCTATGTACGCATCTGCATGTACTCATGTACCTGTGTATTTTTCTGCTACACTTACCGGTCGTTGCTACTGGACTTGAATAGGCTCCGTGCCACAGACGATGGACGTTGGAGTCTGATTGGACCGGGGGAGATCTCTTTCGGTCTTAGGAAGCTGGGGTCCATTGGCCGAGAAAGGCACGACCTTCGCACTGGCTTACGCGTCCCTCCCCTCTTTAATGGAGTGTCCGACCCCTGCCAACCTGCCCGACAAGGCCAAGTTCAAACCAAGCCACCCAGGAACTCCCAGGGACTCCCAGGGAAAGTTTACCCCCCAGAACTCCCAGAACTCTCAAGAAACTGCCCACTCTCCAATGCTTTAATCCTTCTAGTCGATTTTAGTCCATTAGGTCCTTCTTTTTTCCCCCCTTCAAGCCGCCAAGGGTACCCCATAACCTTACCGGGTACAGCCATAACTGCCATAACACCTTTAACATCCAAAATTCCCATCCGATCCGCGCTTCTTACCAATCTCGCCATTTCTTCGCCTCTTCACCTTCACAAACGAAACAACCACATTTGTACCATCAACCATCAATCATCAATACATACAACCACACATCAATAACCATCGACGAATCGAAATCTTCAGTTTCTACCGAAATACAATTTGTCAACTATCGACCATTTTTTTTTATATTTAGCATTCAACTACTAACACTGCAATCACACGCTCTTAAGGGCGGTCGTTGGTTTACTACCTAACCGGACTGATTCATTCTAGCATCATCATGTCGGCTTCAAGCCAGTCTTCGACGAGCCCAGGTGGTGTCGATCCTTTAGATCTTCTCGACTTCTCCGAGTATGACGCAGCTATCCAGTACCGATCTCCTTCGGCTTCTCCCACTGCAAACAAACAACAATTTGCGAGAGCATCAGCGATGATGAACACGCCGACAACTACCATGCCTCAACCGCAACCTTTATCTGGCCCTAGTCACCAATATGACCAGTACAAGCAACAGACACCTTTCGTTCCGGGCGCACTTGCCAGCACGCTCGCCATTCAGAACGCTAACCAAGTGACTGGGTATACGTTGGATTACATGGGTTCAGACTTGAGCGGGAGTGAGGAGATATTTGACTTCAACTCGGCACAATCGCAGAACATGAATGGTGCAGACATGGACATGGACTTCGACTCTCAGAACGACCCGTCGTTTTACTTCCCGGAGCAGACCGTCAACCCTAACGCCATTGGAGGAGAGTCTCAGATGACGTCGCCCACTCTCCCTAGCCAGACCAGCAATGTTGGAAGGATGTATCCTGGTATGCACCAGCAAGCTGCTCTAGCGAAGGCGCAGGCCCAACAAAGACAGCAACAACACCTCATCCAACAGCAGCAGAGGCAGAACCAGCAGGCGAAGCAACACAGAGCGAAGGCTCCTATGCCCTCTGACCCGATCGTAGAGCAGAAGATTACACAGTTACTTAACTCGATGAGATCAAAGGCTGGCGCTTCTCCTAGCGACGGAGGAGAGAACTCGCCTCTCATGCAACTTCCCCGACCCAAGAAGGAAGAGGATGACATGGACGAGGATGAAAGACTACTTGCAAGCGAAGAGGGAAAGAAGTTGAGCAGCAAAGAAAGACGCCAATTGCGCAACAAGGTATCTGCTCGTGCGTTCCGTTCCAGGAGAAAGGGTATGTATCAATCGCACTCATCTCTTGAGACTGATTTGCTAACAAGTTGATAGAATACATCACCCAACTCGAGTCAGAAATCGCGAATAAGGTTACCGAAAATGGTGATCTTAGGGCCCAGAACCGCGCGTTGATGGAAGAGAACCGACGCCTCTCCGATCTGACCCGCATGCTACTGTCATCACCTTCATTTTCTAATTTCCTAGATCATTTGAGCTCCAACCCCAACGCTGCCCCTCAGCAGCAGGCTCAGCCTGAGCAAAGGCAACCTGAACCTCGCCAAGTGCCTAAGGATGTGAACCCGTACACTGCTGGTCAACAGAATCACCAGCACCAGCAAATCGGTATGGTTATGATGCCGGAGCAGACGATGGACTTCTCTATGTTGAACATCAACTCTGATGCTTTCAACTACCAGCCTCAAGTCTTCGCCGTTCTGGAGACACCGGAGATGCCCGTCATTGACACCGAGGTTCTCACGGGCAAGACCTCGAACTTCGTTGGAGAGTCTTTCGAATCAGATGCCGAGAAGACGGACGTGCCGGTTTTCGAGGCTCCGATAATGCCATCAACTAAGGCGCCCGAACCTCTCGAGACTGCGGTCGAACCGGAAGTATCGGAACGTGCTGTTGCCAACCTTGACGGAGACATTTACGATGACGAGACGACAGTCGCGCCGGTGAAGCCAATCAAGATTGACACCGACAACCTTACTGCAGTTGACATCTTTGGCGGCATCGAATCAGAGAAGACACTTGCTCGACTTGAGCTTGTCGACTCGTCGGAAGAAGATGACTCTGTTAACATTGCCGCGAGACGGGTTGAGCGTATCGCAGCTAGCTTGGATACTGTGTTCGCAAGACTAAGTCTCCTCGCCGCCGACTTATAAGGCTACCAACAATAGCCTGTCTCTTGTCTAAATTATTGTGGTATACTAGTCTCGACTACAACGGCGTTGGGAAAGGTTGCATTAAGGGCGAAAAAGGAATGGTTCAGATGAAACCCTCTTATTCATTGCATACAAACACTTTTTCTTTTATACATTTAGGGGGATCTAGCGTCGCGAGACATTTCAGAAGGATGTTAACGAAGCGCTCCGGAAGGGCGCTACTTATGAGAGGCAGGGAATGGATATTACATGGATTGGCCATGCGTCGGTTATAATAGATAGGTAGCCTAACGTTCTTCCAATGGAGCGCGCTGTCAAAATCATCATGCCTCCAACCCAATTATTTGTCTGCCTATTCGTGAATGAAGCCTATCTTAATAGTCATCTCAGTGCTGGATGGAAGTTTCGGTCCCGTTGGCTCCGACCTTTTCAATCCACGATGGCGTGTGTCGGTATGTGATGTAATCCATACTATATAATCTCCGATCACTTGTATGGTGGCATTGCAGTACAGCTCTTGTTCATGCGTATGCGAGTTTCGGCCTTCATGCTGGGATTGAAGTCTTGGCCTCTCTCTATCTCCCAATAATACAACCCCCTTCCCACAAGAGGCGTCGAAGGCAGTAGGATTGATAGCTGAAGATAAGATGGCCATAGCGCCATCCGGCTTGTTAATTGGTTCATGGCATCGCTGACCCAACGGCATAACGACATCCATCCACAGAACCCGTGGGATTCGCTGACAAAGGACGGGAAGAACCTTCAAACTGCAGCTTACCTACTTTGACTTTATTTTTATTCTTATTTGGTGCGACTGCTTCCACGATGTAGATGTAGTGTACATACATACCTAGTACGTATCTGTTATACCCAGGTCCCATGAAACTAGGGAGAGGCACATGGGTTGCCATGCCATTGGGTTGATCTTCCAGAAATTATTTTCCTTTTTTTTTTTCTTCAGGCCTTTTACCTTGTCTCTAGGAATTCAAGCTTGTCTAGCCTTGCCACACAATCAGGGTAGAACCAACCAAGTCTTCTACCAGAGACTAGATTATAGCGTGGTACAACAACGACTCGTGTCCACCCTGTCGCTCTTGACATATGGCGAGTAGGTATACTTACATTACTTACATAGGATGACATTCCGCAGACAGTGTCTGGAACCAGTACATCGTGCGCATCGCGAATAAAAATGCCGTGGCGTCAGCGGATCTATGCTTCTTGTGTCCGAAAAAATGTTGTGCTTCCTTGGCCAAGCGGGGTTTTTTCCCCTGTGTACTTCGTATCGTAAGATAGATACTACAACAAAAAGTAAATCATAAGTCGGTGATGGGAATAAAAATGATTGAGAAAAGAAAAAAGGCTTTTTAGATGGATATCACGGTCCACGTACGCTTTCTTCTTTTATTTCCATTTTATTCGAGCAAAACCTTTCGCCGAGACAGTTAGCTGAGCTCAGCTTATGTGTTGGAACTTGGGCTTGGCTTTTTGGAAGGATTGGGGGTGCGATTTGCGAGATTTGGGGGGGCGTTGCCCAAATATGGATACTAACCTACTTGCCTCTACCTGGCACGTTACTGCCTAGGCAGGTACCTACCTAGGCACGTAGTAGGAAATTGGTTATCTCCAGAGCCTTTGTCTGACCAATTCCCAATTCCTTAGCTCTCTCGCGCTCTTCGCGTTTTTGTGACATCCCGCGCATGCGCTAAATGCCCTAGGATCGTCTGTGATACCTACAACTATTCGACGAGCCGCTTGCCCGACATCTGACATTGCCATTGCCATCGCCATTGCAGAAGAATGGAACCCATGCCAACCGTGGGTTAGTAGGGGCTTGTTGGCATGCTGTTGCTGTTATTGCTGTTGGGCGCTTTGTTGTTATCGCCGAAGGAGAGAAGAAAAAAAATTCTAGGCCATGGGATCCATGACGCCTATGAATTATCTCTGGGCCTTTTCTCGACAACAATGTGTTCCTTCTTCTGAAAGAGAAGAACATAAGCCCCTTTTTAAAAAGCCGATTTCCATCTTCTTAATTCCATAATCAAATCTTGTACCCCAATTACAATTGGAGTAATGTTAATGCTCATGCTCATGCTTCCTTCGCTCTTTCCTCGCCTTACTAATTAGCCACTGCCACCACAAGTAAATTGCGGAGCCAATCGCCGTATCCGGCCGGCCGTGTCACGGGGGCGACGGGGGTGACATCACTATTAGGACGGTTCGCTCGCGGTCGGGTTTACGTCTGAACTGCGATTAGGATTATTAGTTGGTAGGATTGATAGGGCTAACAGGGTTAATAGGGTTAGTAGTAAGTGAATTTCGTCAAGCTAGTTAACATGGCTAGCTCTAGGTAGCTAAGCGGCGTGCGATCAGTAAGTCGTACCAGAAGTAAGCTCTTAATTCCGAGATCATGGATGTCATGACGACATGGCAACCTGACAAATTATGTCTCTGCTTCGCTAGTAACAGTAAGAAACAGGGGGAATTTGGGAAATAGAAAGAGGGGGGATGGGGATCTGATTTGGCTCGGTTGGTCATTCCGAGCCGCCAAATCTTTTTCCGACCGATACCGATGTGGATGATGTGGATGTGATTTCCATTATACGCACACACACACACACACACCAGCCCTACACTGCCGCTTATCTGTTTCATTACTTATGCTTGTATATAAGATGGTTCTCTCTAGGGTCTTTTCTCTAGAAATCTCTTTCGGTGGCCAGGCTCGCATATATAGTTCCCATCTAACACCGTACCATCTCATCTAGGCCATATTAGGGGGTAACCTTTGTTCTCTCGTACCCATAAGAGGATGGCAAGAGGCGAGAAGAATATGCCGCGAAACGAAGTACCAGACGCTTCAGACCTCGTCATCGCCGCACACGACGATACTAGCCGTGGGTCATCGACCGCCGCTGATACACCGCCGGCTGATGTTCGAAATATCATGCATCAATCCGACAGTACGATTAACAGCAGGTACGACGACTATGCTGGCGAAAATGGCCGATATGAAGCTCCTCACCGGAGCGCAGGCTTCTTCGATCCTAGCATGGCGAAGATTCGGGGAGAGGTCATCTTCGCATGGGCTCGGACGCGTTAGTCTAACTCTAGGTACACGAAGAGGATAAACAACTTACTAACCGACGTCCCTGTAGTCTTACTTCTCACAACGTTCATCATAGCCGTATTATCTCTATACTGGGCAGTCCTATTCCACGTCAGCACCAATATAAAGAACCTAACAGTTCACGTCGTCGACTTCGACGGTAAAGTGGCGCCGTATAATAACGTAACGCCGATCGTGGGGCCGGCGGTAACTCAAGCCGTGCAGCAGATGATCGACAACGCGGCGACGCAACACACGCTCGGGTGGACCATCGCCTCTCCGGACCCGTATCACGGCGACCCGATCGGTGTGCGGCAAGACGTGTACGACTGGCGTTTCTGGGCAGCCGTGATCATAAACCCGAACGCTACGGCGCTTCTGCAGCAAGCCGTGGAAACCGGCAACTCCTCGTATGACCCCACCGGCGCCGTCCAGTTCATCATGATGTCCGCGCGTCAGGAGACCAACTACAACAACTACATCCAGCCGCAGCTGCTAACCCTGCAGAAGCTCTTCACAGCCAGCTTCGGCCCGAAATGGACCCAGAGCGTCGTGTCGAACTCGTCGTTAGATATGAACGTGGTAGCCCAGGCACCGGCGGCGGTGAACCCCGGAATCACGCCGCTGACCATCGACTTGAGGCCATTCGGCCCGGCTACGGCGACGCCGTCGGTTACGATTGGGTTGATTTATCTCATCATCGTGGCCTTCTTCTCGTTTGCGTTCTTCCTGCCTATTCACATGGTGAGTGTGTCCTTGTTCCCCCCTTTTATCGTGACACCACATATATGCCGGGTCGAATCAGACCCGGAGTTTTGTGTTTCGGTTACTCCCGTAGCAAACAATGGGGAAATAGAAACAAAAATAGAATTCGGTAAAGAGGAAGAAGAGAAAGATGTGCTGATACTTGTCGTTCGATTGTAGAAATTCGTCACCCCGGGTAACCACCCGCCGCTACACTTCTGGCAGCTGATCATCTGGCGATTGGCCGCGACCATAGCGACGTACTTCGTCGTTTCGCTCGCGTACTCGCTGGTCTCGCTAGCCTTCCAGATCCCGTTCTCGAACCCGTCTGCTTCGCCTACCGACGTCGCCTTTAATCCTTCGGCGTACGGACGCGCCTCGTTCGTCGTATACTGGATGGTGAATTTCGTCGGCATGAACGCGTTGGGAATCGCGTGCGAAAATATGGGCATGCTTATTGGGCAGCCCTGGACCGCCGCCTGGCTCATCTTCGTAAGTCTATCCATCCCGTCCGTAGAAGCTTTTTCTGCACCGGAAGGTATTCTCGGGACCTCGAGATATCGGATCCTAGCATTCATCCCAACTCCCGGCTAACTTCGCGCACAGTGGGTCATAACCAACGTCTCAACATCCTTCTACTCGATCGAGCTGGCGCCGGGCTTCTTCAAGTGGGGGTACGCGTGGCCGCTGCACCACATCGTGCAGGCGAGCCGGCAGATCCTGTTCGACCTGCACTCGGAGATCGGGCTCAACTTCGGCGTGCTGTTCGCCTGGGCCGCCATCAACGTGACCCTGTTCCCGCTCGTCTGCTACCTGTCGCGCTGGCGCATGGAGCGCGAGAGGAGGAACGGCGAGAGGGGGAACGAGTCGTACAGTGTGTTCGATGCGGCGGCTGAGGGCCAGAAGAAGGATGTGCCTAAGGAGAAGGGCGTGCTGCCCCCCGTTAGGAAGAGGGGGTTTATGAGGGGTGTTTGAGCGGGAGGTGAGAGGTGGATGCTTGCTTGGCTGGTGAGGCGGGGTTTAAAGGTTAATGGATCAGGTGGCGAAAATACCTGGTGTTGGATGGTCTAGACCTATTATATGACTAAGGCCGCGGTATAGATGCGGATTAGGATCAGGACTACGGCCTTCGGAGGTCGAGTTCTTGAAGGAAGGAATGGGTTCTGGTCTTGGGCGGGTTGGATCTTTGACACAGTTATGAGAGGGTTAAAATACGCGGTGGATGACCTGGATAGGTTATAGGATATCAAAACCTTTGTTACCATGATATATGGGTTCGGTATATACCAGTGAGCAGGCGTTTGGGCACATAGTTTGCAGACGCGAGTTAGGATAGAAAGACTCCCATCTTAAACATGGAATAATTACACTGATTCTGATTCTGTATCTGCCGTGACCTAGAATCTAGAGTCTTGAATTATTTGTGGTACGATGAGTCAACTGAGATAATATTGGGGATATTCTCCACAAGGTAGTATTGGCTCACAAGGTGTCGATATTTATTCTATTTGAGGCGTTTTCATGAGCACAAGTTAAACAACCCCAACGGGTATCCGAAGCCAAGTCTAGTTCGCAGGGTATTGCCTCCATCCACTAAGATGGAATTTATACGCGAGAAATGCTTTTTCATTGTCATCGAGAACCTCTTGTCATTTTTCTGTTCCAAAGATATTTCCGGTAAGTTGGGTAGGACTTCAAAATGAATCCTATTTAGGATGGCTTGGCGCAAAATCGGAACTGTGAGTGGTTGGAAGTACGTACTAGGTCTGACAGGATCACGTTTAGTAAGTTATCATACATACCTACTACCTATTCTTATCACTTCACTACATGGTGTCATGATTTCGATGATTTCGTTATGTCATGATGGATGGTTAAAAACTACAGGTTTGAAGGATGTTTACCTAGTACTAAATAGTCTAGGAGTTGGCCAAATGTGTTTTGCTGGAGCGGGTTACTAGGTACCTAAGGGGCTAGGTTGTTATTCTGGGTCATTCCCAATGTAAAATCAGGAACCCAACAATCATCCATATGTTCCAAAGATATATCATCGACTAAAGGCTCAAATTCTAGCCTTTACGGATATCTCCTATAGATACCTAACCGTTAGGTACCTAGGACCTAGGTAGTATGGACGTATAAAACTAAAATCACAATGGGACGACCCCATAGTACTACCGCACGAACTAATCGACTATAAACGAATCCGCTATCGGCTTCGTCCGCCTATAGATATAGTCCTTAAACGACCCCGCAGGCATATCGCATATGACCGTGGAAGAATAGACGTAGGATTTCATATACTTCTTGTATTTAATTATTAAGGATCCATTCGGGGTTGTAATGTTTGAGATAGACATTCTGTAATTGAACATATTCTCTACTGCAAGATCCCGCAATCATAAGTACCCTATGGCGGACAATTCAGAACCCCGGCAGGACCCCGGTCTACCGGTACCTAACCCTTGTGTATCGTTCTGGCAACAGACTACACGATCTTTCCCATATCTCAACGTGAACAAAGACGAGCCAGTCCCGACAGAGTCTAAATATGTCGTTATCGGCTCTGGTATCTCCGGCGCACTGACAACCTACGAGCTGATCGAAGGGGGAGTTTCAGCTTCAGATATAATCATCCTGGAGGCAAGAGAAGCAGCTAGCGGGGCAAGCTCAAGAAATGCAGGACATGTGAGACCAGGTCAGCCCATGACATCATTTAATATAATTAATATAATTTGAGGCGGAAGTGTCCCTATAGTTCGTTGTACTGAACAATCATGCATAGATGCCTTCCGCGGCTTTCAAGTCTACGAACAGCTACACGGCAAAGACCAAGCTCTCAAAATCATCGCCAACGAGAAGCTCGTCTTCGAGCGGGTGAAGGAGTTCACGGAGAAGCACAACGTGCAGTGTGATTTCAACCCCGCCACCACGTTCGACGTGTGCATGACGCCGGAGTTTGCGGACTTCAACGCCCGCAGCTTCAAGTTGTACCAGGAGGCTGGCGGAGATGTGTCTCACATCAAGTTTTACCCCGGCGAGGAGGCGCGGCGGGTAACCCGCGTGCAAAAAGCAGTCGCGGCGTACGAGTGGCCAGCAGGCTCAAGCCACCCTGCGAAATTGGCCCAATGGCTGCTCACGCAGTCTATTACAAAGGGAGTCCGGCTCTTCACGCACTGTCCGGCGAATGCTGTGACCAAGTCCGCGGCTTCCACCGGAGATAGCGTGTTCTGGGATGTATCTACGCCTCGAGGCACGACGAAGGCGTCGATTGTGGTACACTGCACGAACGCCTTCGCGCCACACCTGCTTCCCCAACTCGGCGCCTTCGTTACCCCCAACCGTGCGCAGGCACACGCATTTGTGCCTCCCCTTTCTCTAAGCGCGGATAAGATCCTACCGAGCACCATGTCGCTGCGTCATACGCTGAAGCACTTCTACTCCGTCGCACAACGGCGGCCGGACGGGATCATCATCCTTGGAGCGCCTATCGCAAATCCCAAGATCAGTCCAGAAGCGGCGGCAGCGCGTCTGACGACCAACGATGCGGTGTACAACGAGGAGGTGCGCGCGGATTGTGTTGCGAACTTCGAGACGACGTTCCCGGAGACCGAGAAGAGTGTCTTGAGACACGGCGAGGGGCTACTGCATACTTGGACTGGGATCGTGGGAATGACGACAGACTCGGTGCCGTTCGTGGGTAAGATTGAGAGCCTGCCAGGGCAGTGGATTTGCGCCGGGTTTAACGGACATGGCATGGCGAGAATATTCACCTGTGCCCCCGGGGTTGCGAAACTCATCCTAGGTGGTTCGTGGGCAGAGACTGGACTTCCAGAGTGCTTCGAGATAACACAGGCGCGCCTAGAGAAACTCCAAAAGGGGGTGGCAGGATCTGTATTCTAGTCTAGGAGCTTCAGAAGCAGTTTTTAGAAAGTAGGAGTGGAAAAAAAAGAAAGGAAAAAACTGCCTTGAACCTGTCTCGAACCCGCGACCTCGGTCACAAAATGGCAAAAAGTTAATTCAATATTCAGTTCAAACTGATAGTTATAATTATATTTTCTTCGATCGCCCGCAGGCAAAAGCCCATTACTTCTTAGTCCTGATATAGTAGGTACTGTGCTCTGGTGCAAATTATGGGGATTAGTCGGGGTTTAACCGGTCGCCCCAGGAGACCAGTTGATTGTGAGGAGGTTGGATGGCTCGGGAGAGAAGATAGGAGTGATGTTTGTTCGGGTGGTGAAGACGTACGGTCTAGAAAAAGGGGCTCACTACCAAAAAGGGGAAGGGGGAAGGGTTAACGAAAAGATAGATAGGTAGGCACATGAGGATAGGGACACGACCAAGAAATATTCTTGCTTTATCTTTGGTATGTACCTGATCACCACTTAACCTATAAAGTGTTGGTAGCGGTCGCAGGTGATCTAGGCTAACAATCATACAGCATAAATGCCCTCCCTCCTTATCAATGGTCCCCTGGCAAACGAGATCTGCCTGAACCGTATCCTTTCTGCTCCATCTCCCTCACGTTCCGAGTCGGTGGTAGGATCCCTATCCTTGCCTCCATTCGTATATATGTTGCCTAGCCCAGACCCTTGCCTCGGTAATCCAAGACTAGATTCTGGCTGAGATATCGGTGTTCGGATCCGCGATCCAGTGATATCCGCGCTGGGGCTCGGTCCATTCCTAGACCTAGGTCGTGCCGTCGTCCCGAGAATTATTTTGTTGCTGCTCGTCCCGGCACCGCTCCGACTGAGCAACCCGCTGAAGAAATCTTGCATGAAAGTAGTCTCGAGATCTCGGGGCCGACCATCGGTGGTCCAGTAGCGCTCGTTGCTAAGGTCGACACTTAGATGGCGACGGAAATAGCGATCTTGGTTTACCCACCAAGCACGCCAGCCGAATACTATAACCAGGGTCAATGGGATAGTGAAAGCCCAGTAGATCCAGAATGACGGCATAACCACAGGATGTGGCCACCCTGCGGGCGCGTCGTTCGATATCGCTGGGTCGCCTGCGGTTCCCGTCTCCCAGTCGAACATAGAAACGCCGAAAAGGGTGCCAATGTACTCTCCTGGAAGAAAGATAGCAGTGATTACGGCTAGCGCTTTCATCGATGAACTATCCCGAGTTGATGCCACGGCCATACGTGCGTTCAGGTTGTTGTCTTCTTGCGCCATCTTCGAGTAGATGATGTCGATCTGTGCCCTACACCTCAGTTCAGACATACGCCGATCGGTCTCGAGCGAGGTACAAAGTCGCCACGTGCAGTCTAAGTACTGCCTAATCTCGTGCCAGTGAACAGTAAGGTCATCTTCCTCGTCCTCTTTCACTTGCCCTCTTGCTATCGCCTGAGCTCTTAACTCATTTACCCGGGCGTCTAGCTCGTCGCCAGCTTGGATTATAAGCTTGAGGGCGCGCTCCATCCACCGCAATGTATCGAGAAGTTGAATAGCTCCTTTAAGAACATCGTGGGCTTCCTTCATAAGATGTATCGTCTGTGGTGGCACGTAATTAGGGTCGTAATAGGGTTTAGTTTCCGGACTGGACGATGGTGCGGCAGAACTCGGGACATCGTGACTACGTCGTCCACCTCTAACTTTTTCCTCCACCATATCTTTCAAACCTGAACTCCAGCGCTTTATGGGTTTGAAGGGATGGTTCTTGTTATTAGTTTGCGATTGGTGGTGGTTCCGCCACCAGGCTTCTGCGTTAGCCCGTCCCGTAGTCCCAGTTACAGCGTCGACATGAGCCTCGAGTTCTAGCACCTCGGCATTATTAGCCTGTACCGCTTCTTCGGTACGGAAAAGCTGTACTTGGAGTAAAACGACCGGAAGCACGAGGGGATGAGACCATCGCGCTCTGCAAGAGTCTAGACGACGTTCATATTCGTCCAGTGCATCATCAGCGTGCCACCGTGTATCAAACGACCGCCGTATAAGAGCGGTTCCCGTCCTCGTCTTCAGCTTGTAGGCCATCGACAGGAAGTCGTATGGCGGCTGTGGACTAGAAGAAAAGCTTAGAATCAAGTCTTGATCATTGTTAGTACGATTAATGAAAGATTTATGAAAGTAGGAAAGGGACTCAGTAGGACGCTGTGTCTCGCTTAGTCATCAAAGCGATGTATGGTTTACTCACATACTGTCTCTTTTCTTGAATCCCAGAAGGAAGACTCAAGAGTCACCCGCTGTAATGTTGGCAGGGTTCCCGAATGTAAACCCAAGGATTCGTAGTCATCCACAGTGAGATGCAGGCCATCAGTACAGTGCATGCTAGGACATTCTGATTCTTGGAGGGCACGTCGATGAGCGATTCTATAACACTTTTCATTTAGCACCTAGTTTAAGGATATGATCAGGATCCGGACAGTATGTGGGTAGGTACGAGAACCTATAACGTAAGCAGGATATTTGAAGGAACAGCGATATACTCACACTTGTCGCATCCTTCCCCGGAGCAAGTGCTTTCCCTTCGGCATGGGAGTAAAATTCCCCTATAAGGTAGCCTGAGTCAATTTTCAACATTCTTAGGTATTCATGGCGGGATTCTCATGTTCCTCACCTCATTGTCTAAGCCGTGCCCTTCCTTGATGGCACTCCGAAACATCTGAAGTCCTTCCTCTCCATCGGACATGATACTTGGCGAGTGGGTCTCGCCATCAGGTTCGCTTGGCGCAAAGACGGCGTACTCGTGATAAGAAACTTGGCTCTGACCATCTATAGGCAAGAACATGTAACTCGCAAGTTCCCGCAGATCAAAGTTGAAGAGGTTTAGCTCGTCGAGTCGATATTGTTGTTGTTGTTGCTGCTGCTTTACTCCTTGAAATTGCGAAGCTGAGGAGATCGCAGCCTTTCCAGGGACCAGACTACCGCGGCGGGTGCTACTAGCTCCTGTGCGGCGGCTCTCATTCCGAGTGGGAGGGCCAGAGACAGCAGCTGCTTGGTGGCGTGCCTCGCTGAGGGCAACATCTAGCTCGTCGAGGTTATAATCCATATTCATCGTTCTCCACAATCACACGTGTACAGTGTGGAATTCATGTCAATTGAAGTCTTCAGAAAGGTGATGAAGAGAGAAGAGTTGAGACGTTTGAAAACAAAATAAATTTATTCACCGATCTAGCGAGGGTTCTCATACCGCTACTATATTATATAATCGCTTGCAAGGTAGAAAGCTCTGTAGGACGTCATTTTAGGGGATTCTTCAGGGTTGTCATCGCCAAGAGTTTATTTAAGGGGCTGTGTGAGCTGTCACGATGTGGAGTTTCGGTCCATTTATTTTTCTTTTTATCGTGATCCTTGTGAAGGAATTTCTTGGAAATATGTGAATTAGCAATATCATTCTGCATCCGAGTGACAGAAATGGAAAGGTGTACTTGTAGGGACCAAAGACCGCTGTGGATTCGAGCGGGATGTGAAGCTTTAAAGATAGACAGGAGCTGAACAAAACGATACTCTGTAGTTGTACAGCATAATTATAGCGAACTCGATTGGAGATTTATCAATGTATTGTACTACGTTGAATCGGGAAGATTAGCGCACCCCTGATTCCCTGAGCACGGGGTAATTCACAGCCACCTCCAGATGATCACAGGCCAAAGCAGGGAACGTGCTAAAGATCCGCTGAGCCCCCACTGAAGATTAAAGCCTATCGCAACGTACATAGGCCCCGAGAGTAGGCAGGTGTAATCCACTATGGATATCAAAAATGGATAGGTTGAAAACATTGGAAGCGACAACATTCAACGTTGAGGATATATGTACCTAGTAGGCAGGTACACATAGATGCATATACTCACATACTTACATATCCAAGTCATTAATAATAACTGACAACACGAAGCTTATCAGGCATCTAACCTACATTATACATAAGGCTCTAAGCTTCTAGAACAACCATGGATCCATCAATCTCAGGTAGTTGTGGATAAGGATGGATGAGACGCTGTCGGGGATTTATGCCTAGCACCCCACCGCCGGAGAAATATCCAATATCAAACGTCAAATTGAAAATTTCCTCAGCTGTTTATCGTCAAGATAGCGTCAAGATAGCTGTAGACTTACACATCGAGTAACCCGCGTGACGTCCAGGCAGTCCCATAAAAGTCATAGGGGAGGAAATGGCACAAGTGTCATCGAGAACGAGCCACGGAACACAGTTGATATATTATATTATAATATTCAAGGGGTCTAGCTCCGTCGAGTTAATCGACAGGTACTTATCGTCTACTCTTGACATTGCCTGCATATATACCTAGTTTAACAACGAAATAGATATGATAAGAGACTCTTTCCTACGGGGCTCGTCTTTTCCACATAAGTAACACAAGCATACTAAGTGGATAGATATTTGACCCATGGTTCGCGAATCGGGAGATATCTCGATCTTCCGCATATTCTATTGATGGTTACCCGTAATGATGTTCCATATAGTATTTTGATCTGCTGTGGTCTCGCTAAATTGAAAGCATTGGCTCGCTAACACGTCTACTTCAGCCCTCTATTTTAGCCAACCATAGCGGGTGGGAGAAATTTGCAATTTTAGGTGGTGGGTTGTCGATTTTAATCATTGACGGTCAAATTGCCTAGCTCTATATTTCATATAATGCCCAGTATCCCATAACCTTACACTTCATAATCGTAGTCACATCTTTTGACGTCTCTCTGCTGAAATTCCAATTAATCCATCTCTTGGAATCGCCAATGAAGGAAAAAAACATGTTAGATCCGCCATACGCCACCTCATGCGCCCATTGGAAATAGATGCCGAATCATATAGGGTATATAAGGAGCTGAATCTGTTAGGGCCAGCTATTCCAGCCCCTCGTCTCAGAAAGGAAATCACCCATGCCCGACTCCAAATCATTTGCAGAAGCCTGCGTTAACGCCTCGACAGTCTGAGTGCCAGAGCCACCTCCAAGAAGCTCCCCTGGAATAATGTTACCGCTGAATTCATGAGAATAACCATCCTCTGTATAAGATCTGTTTGTATAGGAGCTCGATCGCCCGTCTCGTGTTCCACTACTAGTACTTGGCGAACGGTCGTGGCTATTAAAAGTGACCGACACAGGGTCAGATGGGTGGAAATCCCTATTAATCAATCCCACTATTCCACTAGTGACGTCCCTGGAGACGTTCGTTTGCCAGCCCATCTCGAAGCTGTGGGTTTGTAATGATCTTAGTATAAGCGGTCCGAGGCGGGATTCCACGAAGTTGGCGATTTCTTGTCGAAAAAGCAAGCAGCTGTCCGGATCTGAATTCTGTTTTAGTGGGATGCTATGCTTGGGGATATATGAGCAGAAACGTTTGGTTAGTGTCTGGCACTTACATGGGTCAGGTTGGTGTTCACGAGGAACGCCAAATAGGATTTCATATACGGCATGCCACTTTTCTTCTTCCGACTCATTGCGAGCTGTTGACTTGGAACGCAATTCTTGCATCATGGAAGAATCGGCGCCCTCTCTAGGCTGGAACTCCCGTACTGCACAGATGACATGTTGAGATTTGTTGTGGTTGTCGATTATGCCACCGCACCGCGGGCACTGAACACCAGGTACTTGGTGACACTGGTAAATATGGTCCCTAGTGGAGTTAGGATGGCTTGAATATAGGTAGGTAGGTAGGTACCGAGCTGAGATTTGCCTTACGTTTTGAGTCTGCTTACGTTTGGCCAACGCCTACAGCACCTTTCTTGCTGCGCATACCCCTGTGGGTTACGCTTAAGAAATGGGCATGCTAAGTATTGTCGTTTATCTCTTATGGGCAAGCTCGCCTTGGCCTTCTTGGACTGTCCATTATTGTCTTTGCCGCCATCTTTTCCTGGCCCTCCGCGTCGCTTACCCGCCGCGTTGGAATTATGTGATTTCCTGGACGACCCTCCCGCACCTAGCGCATGGCCCGATCCGGATGTTCTCGAAGCCCCCGAAGATCCGTCTGTCAATGGAGTAGACGCCGCCCACCGCCTAAGCCAGTTTAGAATCCATTCGGTGAGTCGACGGGCAAGTTCGGCTTCTGTAAATCGGCCTCGAGTTATATCTTTAGATCTAACTATTGGACCCCCATGGCTTTGAGCGTCGCAGCGTGTACCAGATCTTTTCCCAATAGTAGACCAACACTGCTCCCACCGGTGTAGAGCTGATTCTACTGGCTCCTTATTTTTGTATGGTCGTCCTGCAGCTAGACGCTCCGAAAACGGTCTGTCGTCGTAATCCAAGAATTTATTGAGAGAATAAAGAGGTACATGTAAATTTTCAGAATAGCCATGAGTCGGCCACTCGGGCCCGGTCCCATACGCAACGGACTGATTCGAACTTGGTGCCATTTTAGGTGATTCTAGCGCTCACCTATACCCAGAGCGAAGGTCAACTGTCAGCTGTGGCGGTGTATGGCGATAGTAACCTGAGTTAAAATACGTCTCCAAGTAGACGAAGAGAGATAATAACTGGAAGATAGGTGATGAAGTATGAAAATTTGGTAGAAAACTTTGTATAGCAATAACGAATCTAATTGCATACTTCCTTGAGAAATTGAAGGTGAAGATGGAGATGAAGATGAAAGGGGAAGGGAGGTACGTTGAAGATGATGAGTTGGTTCGACTATGACGCCTGGAATTGCGAGACCTCGCAATTCCATAATGGCAGCGGTCAAACTCCCTACCGACTAAAAAACGCGGAATCCCGCAATATAGGCCCAAAGAGCCTCAAATTTTCTCCATTTTACCATACCTACCTATATGTACACTTTTACTTCTCCAGCAGTCGAATACCGAATCTAGAAGCTCGGTACATGGCAGATATAGATATATCTATTTCATTAGGTTACCTTTGAAATTATTAGTCCAACTATACATTGTGACTTTTAGAATATTATCACAGATATAAATATGAGCCTAGAATGAATAGGTATATAGAGGGTAGGGTAGGGGCCACTACCTCCCATTTCACCATGTTATAATATGTTCGATTCACAATAATTAGCTTCTGCAACAGACCGTCTCAAAACTACCCTAAGAGCTTGGAACATCAGGCTTGCATATTACCTGCAAAATGTACGCCACACTCCCCTGAAACTTCGACTCTAAAGCCGATTTAGGATTTCCACATGTGGTAGATCTGGGGTTTTTGGATAAGGTTCTTATTTTCACAAGGAGCAATTGGATAAAAAAAATACCCCTACGATAACTCATATACGCATCGAGATTTACTGTAATTGGAGAATACCATCAAATCGGCTTTGGAAAATATATTTAGTTCATGCAGATGGTGTTACATAGCATCCCCAAAACACAACACATGACCCTCAACTAATACCTCAGGTTAGGACTCGGCCGGGATGGCGTTAATATCCACCTGATAGCTCTTGAACTGCCTTGCGGGAACTTTCCTATCGAATAGAAGATCCAGCTCTTCGTACGTCCTACCCATCGTCTCGGGGATGCGGAAATATGACCAGATAAGACAGATAACTCCTAGACCGCCATAAAAGTACCCCAGTTTACCCTGCATGTTCGCTTCCGCTGGGTTGATCATATATGGGATTGCGACCGTCATCCCGATTCCGAAAACTGCTTGTACTGCTGTGGCCACCGCAATCGTCTTAGATCGGACACGCGTGGCGGAGCATTCTCCCAAGATGACGAAAGTGATAGGGCCGACGGAGAGATCATATGCTCCGTTCCATATCAGCATAAGTGAACTTTCAGCCCAGGCGACACCTGATGGGCGACCGGGAATGCTGTCGAGGATGCCAATTATGAACATCATAACGATAAGAACCGAAAGGCCGACATTGAAGATGCGCCTTCGGCCGAAGCGGGCGATCAGGAACCACGATAGGACAGTGCAGATCCAACCCACAGCTGACGATTTATGAGATTAGCGAACCGTACCACTGAACACTGCCCTAAACTCCGGGGTAATCTCGTCGCAACTCACCTAAAAATCCAATACCCATGTTAAATGCACTCTGCGTCGGCAGCCCCGCCTGCTCGAAAAAATAGGTACCATAGTTGATGAGGTATATGCCACTCAGAACCTGCGTCGTATACACGCCGGTAGAGATCTCGGTTCGTCGCAAGTTCACTCCCTTAATCGTATCCATGTAGGTGCTACCCGCCTCCATCTCCAACTCAAGCCTATCCGTCTCGGCGATAACAGCCAGCGTCGCATCGACATCAACATCGGAAGATGACAACCGGCGCAAAGCGTCTTTCGCGTCTTCCATCCTACCTTTGCGCACCAACCACCAAGGAGATTCCGGGATGAAGAATACGCCAGGGATAATAATAATGACCCAGAACCATTGCAGCGCGAACGGGATACTATAAGCCCAATGATTCTCCAGCGTCGAGGTTCCAGCCGTAACTCCATTACCAAGGAGTTGACCCGTAACGAAGCAAAGGTTGGTGTAGCTCGTCAGATACCCACGGAGCGCCATAGGGCACACTTCCGAAGCGTACGTGGGGCCAATAACCACAAAACATCCTAGAACCAAGCCTCCGATCAACTCACCCACAAGCAAGGCCTGGAGCGAGCGCGCGAAGAATTGGATGAAGACCAGACCTGCCGTCAGCAGGATGCATCCGAAAAACGTCCATTTGCGACCGAACAGCTCGAGTGGATAGGCAGAGAACAGCGCGCCGACAACTTGTCCGATCGGGTTTCCCAGCGATAAGCCCGTTTGCCATGCCGCCGTGATGACATACTAGAAGATAAGGTCGTGGCGTTAGCTTCCCCTCATCACCGTAATTTCCATACCTGACACCGCTAAGGTCCCCTAAACTAGAGCTATAACCTAGGTGATTTAGGGGGAGATAAGCTACACACCTCGCCATCCAGCTCATAACCGAAATCCTTTTGGAATTGCGGCATCGCGAACATGTTCCCGACAATCTGCGGATCGAAAGCTAACATGATAACGCCTATGGAGACGTACGCCGACCATCCGACAGCCTTCGGGTACATTCGCGCCGCCTGCCAGAAGGACAATTCGTGCTCATGCTGAATGGCCTCAGCAAGCGCGACGTCCGTGTCGCCATGTTTCGACGGCTCCTCGCTTTGCCTAACCATATTCGCAGTTCCAGTATCAATTTCCTCTCCTTCGGGATCCGTTACACAGGTAGGGCTGGCGTCGTCCTCGGTGGTGACATTGGTGACATTAGCGAAAGTGCCGTAGTGGTGGGATCGCGTGGCCATTTTGTTATTCCTTTATTTATTATCTGTCGCCCTTCCTCTCTCTTATCAACCGATTTCCCAACCACCTGCATCCATGCCCACACCACCCCCAGATTGCCGATTGCGATCGAGCTGCTCGAATGGAAATGGGGCGACACCTTTTTTGTTATCCGGGACGGGGCCAAGAACCTGGAATTGCAGGCTGATCCGGGAGAATGCGGTCGCCTCATAGGTCGGTAGCGACTAAGTCAAAGGAGGGGAAATCAGGGGTCCGGGGGACAAAAGACCAGAAGATACGGAAGATAGCCACGAGTTATCTGCAATGTGGGACAGGGGCTAGCCAGATTACCTAGTTCCTAGTTAGATGTGAGTCGTAACCTTGAACCTCGGAAAGAATGCCAACCCATACAGGTATTATTTTAGTATGTAATACTGCTACCATGCAGGTATTGCCTGACAGCCTGGTATCATTCCCTGTGAGGTTGGGTAAGGTAAGCCGTAACGTTAACTATCTTGGGACCTTGGGTTACAGTGGGATAAAAGAGAACCAAACAAAACCAAGTCTTATTACCTATTTATGAATCCTACTGCTTCCTGACGCTTTTGAATATGGCAATGTGCCGAGCTAATCGGTAGCGCAACATTCGCCCTCTAAACCCTCGAACCAACGCTCGCGATGATATTAATACGTACTAGAACAAACTCAAAAACCTGAACCCCGTATCTCAGGTCCGGAGCTACAAAATATCAATGTCCCAACTATGACCTCCAACTGATTATCGGCTATTGTCAAGAAACTTTGCGATGTTGTTAAGTCTACATCATCAGAGTATTGACAATGCCAAACATGGAGAAGTAACTCCATGGCGTCTCGTCTGATTCTAAACAGATTCTTGACCCAATATATCTGGTTCAGCGCTTGGGGCCCCGCCAGGTGGTGCGGTGTCTTTACCAGCATGACCGTCGAATTTCGGCGTCGCGACACGAAAAGATTCTAGCAATTCAGAAAAAAATCCCATCTGTCAAACCTGTCGGGAAACTCGAGGCCGACGTGTTTGATTCCTCCCGTTGCGGCCAAGAATTCCATTACAGAGACTCTTTGGAAGATTATGTAACGTAAGAGGAAGAGGTCTTTCGCTGGGTCGAATTTGCGATATGCGCCGTAGCATGCCCCGCCATTGTCTTCATAATGAAGCACCATCTTACGAGCCACCTCACGGGAGTTCCTGCAGACTTGAAAAATAGGTGGAAGCCTGAAATTTACGATGAGAGGTTCGAAGGCCGTGTCCACTATGTTGTCCTGGTTGAGGTGCGTGTCGTAGTAGAACGCAGGGGTAGGTATGGGGATACATACTCCTGGTTCGTCGAGCTCTGATGCAGCCTCCCAGATCATCAATTGGAGTTCTGTTGGCAGTCCCGAAAAATGAGGGAATAAGGGAGGGTCATTGATGAATGGTACTAATTTTTCCAACTCCCTATCAATCTCCATCTCCATGGCCAACTTTTGGGGGGAGCTTGACGTGTTGAGAATAAAGGTACTTTGCATATGAATATAAGTGATAAGTAGTAGGTTGATAAAAAGATCGGTATAACCAATGGAATGAATTTAGATCGGATATAATTCCCAAGCGAATGGCAGTAATGGTAGCAATGGTATATTAATATACGAGTGTGAAAATGACAGATGAGTAATGGTACAGAGAGTTAGTTGGACGTTAAAGTGAGAATGCTATGGTTATATGGATGAAAGCATACCTAGTAGGTACTAGATGATTCACGGCAGGAACAATGGTCGAGATTGAGCTTACACTTCTCATTTACCTTATTAGGTAGGCGCTCTCTCATTTGATTGGTACCTGTTTCCTCCTCCGCGAATACCCCTTACTTACTACTAGGTAGTCCCAGTATAATGGGATACTTCGTTTAACTTGCCCCTTACAATATGTCGCACATCCTTCATACATACACTATATAACCATCTATTTCGATATTTACGCCATATATGGCGATATAAACTCGCAGAGGCACGACATATATAGCTAAGCAATCCGGTTGGCTAGCGGGGTCAAAAACAGGATGGAAAGGGAAGGTCTCGCTAACTAAATTCTTGGGGGCGGGGAAACGATCGGATCTTTCTTTTACACCCGACTCTGTGATATCGAATATAAAAAGACATCAAGTCGAGATCTTATATCTAAGTTTAGTATCGTTATGAACCATCCCCAATTCAGCTCAGTCCAGACAGCAACAGTCAAAGAATCATGAAAAATCTCCTTCAAACCGGCACCCTGGCCCTCCTCGCCCAAGCCGCCCTCGTCTCGGCGAGCCCCGCTATCCCCGCTATCCCGCGCCAGGACTCCCCGTACGTGGGTCCGGAAAACGGAACGTTAGTGATTATCGGCGGCAACGCCCAGGACGACGCAATTTACCAGCGTATCATCGACTTGGCCGGTGGTCCGGACGCCCCCATCATCACGATCCCGACCGCGGACGGGGCGCCGACGTATGACGATGATGCCGCGTCTGCAGGCACGTTCCGCCGGCTGGGTGCTACGAATGTGACCGTACTACACACGTACGACCCGGCTGTTGCAGACACGGAAGAGTTCGCAGCCCCTCTGCGCACAGCAAAGGGTGTCTTTTTCGGGGGCGGGAGACAGTGGCGTCTGGTTGACGCTTATGCGGGGACTCTTACCGAGCAGCTGTTCCATGATGTGCTTGCTCGCGGGGGTGTTGTTAGTGGAAGTTCGGCTGGGGCCTCGATCCAGGGCAGCTTTCTAGCGCGAGGTGACACAGCAACGAACCAGATCTTAGTGGGGGATCATACAGTCGGATTTGGGTTTCTGAAGAATGCGGCCATTGATCAGCATGTACTTGTGCGTGGTCGCCAGTTCGACATGTTTGACATCCTGAAGGTGCAGCCGGAACTACTTGGTATTGCTATTGATGAGAATACCGCTCTTATCGTGTCGAAGAACGACGCGGAGGTGTACCGAGGCACGTATGTGATTATCTACGACGGAGGGTTTTGGTCGAGGGAGGGGAGTGAGCTGAAGCATCTTCCGGACAGCTCGTCCATTTTCTATTTCCTCAAGGACGGTGATAAGTACGATTTAGGAAAGCGGCAGGTTGTCGTCTCGTAAATACCTAGTAGCCAATAGTAAATTGGGACTGTTAATATCATAAATTTTCCGACATTTCCAATGCTTTCCATAGACCGGTATTATTGGTATTATTGGCTGGATTCGTATCTATCCATTACACAGCCGCATTGAACGCCCCCTCTAGTGTAGGTAGGTAGGTACCTAGGGTCCTAGGTAAGGGCCGGGCCGGGGGGGAAGGGCCCCATGTGCTAATAGCATCGTAATACACTGTCCTGATTGATCATGTAAAACCCGGGATTCATACAGTGTATCACGGTGCTATTAGTACATGGGGCACTTTCTCTCTGGTCTTTCTGCTTAGTAAATGTCAAATTATTCCTTGGCAAGTCTTGCATGATTCAATGCAAGTGGTAGCCCGGGCAGAAGGGCGTCAGAAAAAGTGCTCTATGTAGTACCGTAAAACAATGTACGATCCTGGCTTTTGGTTGGTCAATTATTACAGTGTATCACGGTATTATTAACACATGTGCCCGAGTAGATTAATAAATATTTAGGTCTTAAGTTAGCTACTCGTCTTCTTAATCCACATTCTTCCTTTCAACGTCGCTTAAGAATATATATTCAAAATGTTCTCATATAGAGTAAATCTATATGTTTATTTGACAATGGTACTTATAAGTATGGTTTGTATCATTGTAAGCTTGGCGGCGGAAGGGAAATCATTGAAGGTTATGGAGATAATGCTGTATGCTTCCGTTCTGGTTTAATCATTGGATGTAACTAATTTTCTATAGGTTTGCAATTTGGTCTACTTTGCTCGTTAGCTTAGCTGCTTTAAATGTATTAGTCAAATACAACCTGGTGTACGTTGAATTCATTTATTGAAATCGTACCTGACTCTATATTCATTCTTGACGAGTTAGTGAAATCGCATCTTATGTTGCTGGCGTTTCAACTTCAATACTGTTATCACGATGGCTATTCTCAATCCGCAATACCGAAATGCTCTTATATATTCCTGTACTGGGGAATGTAGGTATCTATTGCACGGCTTTAATAGTCGTATTTAGCAATTGGACACCTCTAGAACAACAACGATCAATTATCAAAATTCGAAATGGCTTGCATTTCTTCAGGAATATTACATATGAAATATTGCATTTTTTCGCCGATACTCTTTGCGCACTGATTCCTGAACGCCAACCTTGGACCAGGGCAGATGTTACAACCCTGTTGGAATCGAGGGCCAGAGAAGTGCAAAGCAATGCGCATTTGCTTCCTCCGGTTTAGTGTCTTCTCCAGCTTTAAGAGTTCATTGATATCTTCCCAAGAACGACTTGGTGGGGGGTCAACACAGTGATTTTAAATCGATGACGAACTGGTATTGCGACGGTCTGGCTTACTGGAGTTTGGCTGTTGGGTGCTCGGTCGGGTTGGAATCATTAGGTGGCTTACGCAAAGCTCTTCTTACAAACAGGCTGTCAGATTTTCCCCGGCCTGCCCTCTGATTCTGTTCTTCAAGGATCGGTACACTAGACTTACAATCCGAAGATCTTGTCTGCTTAGGCACTGGGTCGGGAGAATCGCCTACAACACGTTGGAACTTACTGTTTCCTTATGTTATATGAGATGAACGCGCCTGAAATGACATTTGAAATATGCTAAAGAATTCATCTGACGCTGCACTCTTTGATACTTGAAGGTGACATTCAACTAAAGAGTCAATAATATCACTGTACAGTGTACACTTCTCTACCCTTAGAACCTAGCCTGTACCTTCTTCTCAGTGTCCTGCAGCGCCCACTCATTGTATTTCGTCCGACTCAGCACCTTCCTAGCCTGTTCCGCCGTAAACCCCTTGGCCTCAACAGCGGGATTGTACCCGAGTCCGTTCTTCTCCCCCACCTTTTTCGAGTCCACCTTCTGCGCTTCCCCTTTATCAGGCCTACTGTACACCGTAACCACCGCCGCACCGCCTAACCCCAGGTTATGCTGCAGCGCATACCTTGTATGCGGGACAGCCCGATTGTTCGCCCACCCGCGTAAATGCCACACTAACTCCGCACACTGCGCGATTCCCGTCGCACCTAGCGGATGGCCCTTCGAGATCAAACCTCCGGACGGGTTCACAACGTATTTCCCGCCATATGTGATATCCCCTTTCCGCACCATCTCGTGCGCCTTGCCGTGCTCGCACAGGCCTAGCGCATCCAAAGTCACTAGCTCATTAGCCGAGAAGCAATCGTGCAATTCCACGACTTGAACATCAGCGGTTGTGATGCCGGCCTCCTTGAGCGCGACTTCGGCAGCGCGCTTGCCCATATCGTACCCGATGAGATCGATTGCGCTGCGGGAAAATAGGGCTGGTGAGTCTGTGGCCATGCATTGACCCGCAATGAGGATAGCCTGGTCCTTGAGGTGCGGTCGCGCATCTAAAAAGTCTTGCGACACAAGCACGGCGGCGGCACCGCCGTCAGAGGTGGGGCAGCATTGGAGTTTGGTGAGGGGTTCGTGAATCATAGGCGATTGCATGACCTGCTCCAGGGTGTAGACATCCTGGAATTGAGAGTACGGGTTGTTGACAGAGTGCGCGTGGTTGACTCTGGCGATCTCCGCGAAATCCTCAACTTTGGCGCCGTACCTACAGTGGATCATTAGCTTTCTCAGAACTAAAAGGAGGACGAACAAGTGATGCTTACTTCTCTATATATTCCCTCCCGGCATTTCCAAACATCTGGGCGGCACCTGGAGCCTTCGTAACACCCCGGGTCTCCGCCATCATCTTCCCAGATAAACCGGTAGGTTTTTCTCTGTCGTTGAAAAACGATTGAAGACTGCCGCGCATCATCTTCTCGAAACCCACGACCAGTATGCAGTCAGCGCCGCCATAGGCGATTGTGTTACGGGCCATGGACAAGCCGGTGGAGCCCGTAGAACAATTGTTGTTGACGTTGACGATAGGGATCTGGGTCATGCCAAATTGGTAGAAGACGCGCTGGCCACAGGTTGAGTCGCCGTAGCAGTAGCAGGCGATGCCCTGCTCAACATCGTCGTAGTTGATCTGCGCATCGAGCATAGCCTTCACGCCGGCTTCGAAACCCAGCTCCGTGTAGTCGACCTTTCCGCGGGGCTTGATGAACTTGGTCATGCCCACGCCGAGGACGTACACTGGCTGCTTCTGTTTGGCCGGCATTTTGATATCTGGTTCCACTACCGAGCTTTCGAATATTTAAGTCCGTAGGTCTCTCGAATTGACGAAGATATCAACTCCGAGGTAACAACTAGCCCTAGAAGGCAATTAAACAATAATTATATGAGAAGCTTATCTGATCATACGTCAGATGTCTTGCACGCAGATTTGAAGCTTGTGATACAGAGGTGTCGTCACAACAAGAGTACGACAGACCGTTGAATGTAAATGGTTTAGGGAGCTAAGTTGTACTACCCAAACCGCACGATCCGAGCTCCTTAAGAATGGTATTGCCCCTTGCGCCTCTAGACTACGCGAGGATGTGGGGAATAGCTTCTCCAAGCGGGGCTACACTTGCCGAGGCAATGCCCAATTGGGAAGAGCTTCCGTGATCTCATTGGTTGTGTATCGTGAGCCTAGGTAGCTTACGTAAAGTAAGTCTAGGTAGAAGTGAGGACTCATTAGAGAGCTTATGTCAGCTATATTTATCGCAACAGTGTGCTAGATTTGTGAAGGTGTTCCAAGGTTGGTTGTGTTAGCCTGAGAGATTTTGAGATTTTATCTGCTAGGAGTGAGGTAGAGTAGTGAGTAACTACCTTGTAGTGAGAGATGGAAAATTGTATGATATAGAGGTCTTCTCATTCATCACTACCTGGGCCCTAGGACCTAGGACCTAGGTACTCTTACAGCTAATTGAACATGTGTATGTCTATGGTATACGCGCCAAACGAACCGGCTAGAAATCGAAACAAACAAGTATGGGCTCAGTCTAAATTCGACCCATCCTCTTCCCCTCTTGGTAAGCTGAAGCTTACTAGCTAGGTAACGCCAAATGCTCAGGGTATGAACGCCATTGTGCTACCTCGTGGTCACTAGGTATATATGCCAAGCCAACACACCTGCACACATAGCCGGAAGATTTTTTTCTCCTTCCAACGGCCGCTGTTGCCGTACTATGCACACACTATAAGTTGGTTGATCTGCCTCCCATTCTTAGGACTTTCATCTTTTAAACTTTTCCTCTATGAATGACAGTATACAGCAATGCTCGTCCCGACTACCGCTGTCGAATCCTTCCTCAGAACACTTGCAAAGCTGTAGCCAAGAGAACCTGAGAGGTAATCCAGAATGTAGAATGGGTCTTTAAGATATAATTCGAGATTTATGATATGGTGTTAATAGGTGGGTACATTCAAGAAATTGAGTGAGTATATTGGAATTCGTCTCTTCTACTGAAGTTTTTCTTGCTAACGACAAGAAGGTTGAAGATTGAGGTATATTTATATTGGAACGGCGACGTCGGATTCGATGTCAAGCTTAAAGCTACTTGGCAAGGTGTATTATTATACGCAAGATATACGGGTAGACGCCCGACAAGTGGGATTTCTTCCAAAGATAAATCCAGGGAAATCATTATTCAACACCTCAAAAACGGCGTTGAAACTTCTAGTTTCCATACAAGACAGAGCAGGCCTTGTTCAAGGTCCGGACATCCGAAGAGGCGGGGAGGGGTATAGTTTTCGACTTCAAGACGGTCCAGACTGGAGGAGCGGGTTCCAAAATTCCATATCCCAAAGGGTAGCCAAGTCGTCCGGTACCTGACTAATTAGACTGGCTTCCTCGGCAGCGGTTTGCGGGTAGAAACATACTGAATTGGGGGTTTCCGGTGTCGTCAAGAAGGGTTGGATATGGGTCACGAAACCGGAGGTCGGCTGCAGTGGGTTCATCTGTACCGACACAGGCGACGGCATAATCTGTTGACAAAATGTAAGTGATCTGTCTTCAGACTCATGGCTAAGAGGCATTCTCACCGGCATCGACGCGATATTCTCCTGGTTCGCGTGTATCGCTTGCATGCCCGCATCTAATATCGCCTGCAACCCCTTCTTGATAGCTTCTCGTTTCTGCTCTGGCGTCCCACCCTGAGAAGTGTTGAATACAACTGTAAGCGAAACCACATCTCTCAAGTCTGTTCCAATCTCTCGTATTCTCTTGTTCATGGTATCTAACACTTTTTGGACGATATTTTTCAGTCGCGGTAGAGATAATAAAACTGAGCTCTCGGACGCAATGGTACACGTGTCTTCGACGGATTCCGATTTGACAACCGAATCTATGCTCGAGGATACCGGCGACCTGGAGCCGTGGAGGGATTGCTTCATGTAGTAGCAGATGCTGAATGCCGCTTGGAGGATTTCTTGTTTAAGCACTAATTGGTGCATATGCCAAATATGATGGTAATCGGGAGACGAAGGATCTAATTCGTCCAGGTAGGAGAGAAGGACCATTGATGACCTCAGGTACCCCGTCATGATTTGTTGGGGAACGTCTGAATCGCTCAAGGCGAAAGGTCGGTATAGCGCTAATAAGGGTCGGCGGCAATGCATATCTAATACGACCCTAGTCATCCATCGCCGCCGGACTTCTGACATATCACTCGAGTGAGTCGGCGGGACGATATACCTGACATCTTCAAAAACCCGTTCTAGTTCGTTTCCGAGCTCTAGTACTTGCTGGTAATCCTGCAGGCTGTCGGTACGGTTGATTACATCAACGACTCTAAAGCGCATGGACAAGGTGCTAGCGGCGAACACTTGAACACGCGAATCGGTATCTTGATCGATCGGCTTTGGAGGAGGGAGTTGATCTATATTAGGATGGATATCGGCATCGTCAAGATTTCTGGGGGGTTGACACGTGAAATCGCCTTCCCGAATGCAGCAAGGGAGGTTACACTGCATGGACATGTGGACATCAAGCTCGAGTATCGTATACCACAGCTTTCTCCTCTGTTCGGCCCAGAATGGTGATATCTTCGACCCGAACTCTGAAGGGTCTCGATGGAAACCCATAGTCATCGCCATCCGCACGATAAGACCGAGATGCGTCCAGGACTCCTGGTTTTGTGGGTTGATCATCCTTTGGGCCATGAGCTGGAGGATTTCGGTTTGAAGCGTGCTGAATTCGACTAGTTGCTTCCCACGAAGACTGTCGAGCCAAGTCCTGACAAGAGAGCTAGCCGTCGGGATGTGAATTCCTTCTCGGTCAGGATATTGACCTTTGCCAGCGCTGAGGTACCGATACCCTACACATAATATCGAGAGGAGTTGAGGCAGAAATGTATCTGGTTGAGGTTTGCCTTCCCAATACTGGTTATATTGCCTCATAAAAGAGGTAATATGAAGCACACGATATATGGTCTCTGATCCACTAAGATAGATGTTAAGTAACGTGTCACAGACAGCCCTGCTTGGTAACACATCGGCCATCCGTTTCTGTATCGGTGTCATGGAGTCTACAAACACCGTAATCGGGGCGATAGACTTGCGATGCTCATCCTGAAGAGCTTTATGGATCTTCTGGATATTTAAGAACATCTCCCGGATATCGGCGGACTTATTCCTACTGAACATAAAATCCTTTGCCTCGTCAAACTACGGTCGGGTTAGCTAGGACGTTAAAATGGCATATTCGGGAACCACTCGAGACTCACGAGGTTGACTAGAACACGAGTACTCATTTGACCGAAAAACCTCGACCGAAGCCCCCCTTTCACTGTCAACCCACGAATAGTGAGCGACGACGCAGTAGGCCTTTGCGCCGGTGCATTGCTCGACTCGGCGATCGACGACGTTCTGGATAGCATCTGGTGTTCAAGGCGTTCAAGCCTAACAGCATGCTCCTCTAATACGGCAGCGTAGCCGGGGTCACCTGACTTCTGAGCGAGAGCTTCTTGACTAATAGGCAGCACCGTGACCGCGCTACGGTTGCGCTTAACAGTCCTCTCGGGCGTCTCGACGTCAGACCCGTCATCGCTTAAACTAACGACTTCCCCTTCAGCCGCATACCGGCACGCGCGTTGCGCCTTCTGGCACTGAGAGCACGGCGATCCGCGGTCGCAGCGCAATTTCCGTTTCCGGCACTCGAGACAGCTCTTCACGGGCCGCGGGCGCTTGACGCTGCGCGACGGGGCCACGAAGCTGTACACGGGGCTCTTAGTGGTGGTCGTGCTTGACGCCGGCGACTTCCCGTTCTCCATTGGCTTAAGCAGATTGGGCGGGTATAATAATAGACAATTAAGTACATATATGGGAATTGGTGTGGGAAGGAAATTCCGTACGAGAGTTCCGTTTATTGAAACCCGCGACGGGCGTCTCGGCCGAGGGCGTCAGCAGTGGGAGTGGGAGTGGGAAATGGGACGCGCGAGGCGGCTCTTGGGCGGTGAGCTAAGCAGTCAAAGCAACGAAAAAAAACGACCCGATTCCGATTTGAGACTTAAATTATCGGTTTCATGGAGGTGAGCGAGTTAGGCCGGGCCAGACAACCAGACCGCATGACGGTAAAGGTCAGCGTGTCCGTGTCTGGAGGTCGAAGCTGCTGCTATAGAGCGGAACCATCTGATGACTAAAGAGAGCAGAGTGGAAAGGTCCTCTCGGGCGAGACAAACAACACGCTACTAGCACCACTATGCAAATCGCGGATTAAGAGCGGAGATATCTGTTACGAATTATGTGAGGGAAATAAAAAAGCGAAAAAGCCCGTTCGAAGTCTTAGGAGGATCCAAGCTAGCCAAGCCAAGTCTCATCAATCATCAGACTAAAAAAAATGTACCTAAGTCCTAAGCCATCCAAGTGTCGGTGTTGGGAACTTGAAATACCTAGATGATAAAAAAATAAAGTAAAATAGAAAATACTAGGTAAAAAAAAGAATGGCGGCAGGCTATGGAGTCATACTACATACCTAGGTCCTAGATCGAATTCGTCAGGGCTGCCAGGGATCCTGGATACTTTTTTTCTTCAACAAATCGACCACTGGCAGTGGCAGCATGGAGCCAACACGTACTATACCTACATAAGTCAGAATAATAATAATTTCTACATGCCTACCTAGGACAAGTCTAGAACTTCAAACCGAGCATATCAGCATGCCACGTGATCAAAACCCTGGTCCTTCTACTCCTTCAGGGATCTCTTTGGCTCTCTACCTCTTCTTTGGTTCTGGTTCTCTCATCCTTGGACGAGTTTGGAGGCGCCAAGAATTCTTCACGAACCAAAGGAATAGTAGAGGAAGGGGGGGCCTAGGAGTGGTTACTTACCCCTGGTCCGCTCTGCCCGGCAGAAGGGTCGCTAGTCTCGGCCGGTTCGGGCGTAGCTCCAAGCTGCTCCAAGTAGTTCGAACGGACACGCAATACCTAATAATAATAATAATGAAGCACTTGTTGTGAATAGTTTAGTGTATTAAAGTGAATACACTACAGGAATCTCAATCCTGTTGTACCTAGCGTTATGTGAGTCTGGAGGTGCCAAGGCTCATCGTCATTTCCGAGACGATGGGTCATCTGTTTTTGTTTCCTGTGTTTTGATCGCCCAGGACGACCCCGAACCGTTTCATCATTCTTTGGCACAAACAAATCGAAATTTTAACGACGTTGCAGTAATATCTTCGCGACCGTCCGATCCCATATGCGATCCCATATGCGTGCACAGATGGTTTTTGCGTAACCGCAACGAGTATATTGCCCGACTCTAATCGTCCGCTCCGTCTAGTTGAGCGCACGTGTGTTGCCGGGATCAAGAAAACAAAGCGAGTGGTGTCCGGTCCTCTGATAGGCAAAAGGATCGTATCAGTGGTAGCAACGCTGGTACGGAGTAACACTAGCCTGACATCGAAACTGGATACCACTAGCTTCGCGTTCATACAAACGAAGCGGAATACTGGATTGGGTATGAAACAGGCGCGAACTGCGACGGAGAGACGTGTTCCACGAGTTATTTCATCTCAAGAGAGAAGCTTGGTCGACGCGTTGTCGCAAGCTCAATCTTGAATCCTGGCCTCGGTATTCCTTACCCTGTTTTTGAATCCGGCAATGCTACCACCTAATGTCATCACGATCATGAAAACTTGGGTAGTATAAATTCGTACTTGATAATAAAATGGGCACTGGTACGTTAATTATTGAGCCACTAATAGTCTAGCGTTGATCCAGACAAGGTGAATTACTAGATGTGCTCACTATCTTCCATCCGTAGTATCCGACTAGGGATTAATATCAATTGACATTTTGGTCGACTATCGAAGCAGGAATGCATGGGAAGGACTATTACACTACACTACAGTTACGGTTGTCAAGCTGAAGAGTCGTTCGCCCATTGGTTCAAGTGGAACAGAAAGGCTAAAAGTTCCAGAAGAAGGCGGGCTTTGAACCCTTACCCTTCGCTCAATCAAGCAATTTTCCAGTCTTCAGGACGATGTTTGGTCCCGCTAGCGACTTGAAAGAATTGGCTTTAATAGCACTCTACCCTATGAAGTTTCGGGGAAGTCGAACCAATAATCCGTTGCTTATGGCCAGCGGCGCATTTCCAGAAACTCCCCCCCTCTTCAAATCTCCATCATTGGTGGTAATGACAGTTTCTAGAAAGCGCAGTCCCCTAGCCTCCTAGGGCCTAGCTTAGCCGACATGATAACGACGCCGGGATAGGTACCTGTAATAGGCGACGCCGACGCTGCTCAACCTGCACACACAAGGGTTGTCGGCGCAGGCGCAGCCTTCTTTGGCATTTCGCAAATGCACCTTAAACTTGAGTAGCTGTCACGGAGAATTTGCGTATGTACAGATGACAGTGGCGATGAGGGTGGCTATGATCAAACCCCGGAAGTCTGAGTCACTACTATTGTATGTAGGAGGCTGACCCCACTATCACACACGGCAAAAGCAATGTTAGTCAGGGTCTTGCTTACGGCAAGGGATGTATGCTTAGATCGTCGATTCTCTAAGACTCGGTGGTCAGAATATCATCAGGATTGGTCGTGATGCTGCTGTCGGCGACGAAGTGATAGCCGAATGGATAGGCTCGCGTTCCGTCGACATCAGTTGCATAGTGGAGCGCGACGATCTCGTGCGTGAGCATGTAGCTGCCTGGTGTGATGTCTTCGAAAATGTGAATCAACCAGCCGTTGTTACTGTTTGTGAGCACCACGAACCGGTGGCTTGATCAACTAAACTAGCCTGTACGATACTGGAGAGTTTGAGACGAGTCTTACTATTGACACTTTCTTGAAGTTCGAGTTAGTATCAGGCTAGGGATCAGTTCTCGGCCTTTGTCCGATCGATGGAAACTTACACCAGATATGTACCAGTTTACAAGATGACCCAGGACAGCTCACTTGTGTGAGAGGCCGCGGCACCCACCACATTTCAACCACATCATCTCTAGAATGAGCACCGTGACCCAATATCAAACGTTAGGCCAATAATATGATTTCAAGTCCGTATCGACACGCCGGCTTTTCATAGGAGGTGTCCTCATTTTATAGCAACTTTAGACCCAGACAAGCAACCAGTTCCAAAATTTCTCAACGGGACTAGTAGCCTTTGAACTTTGAAGAGATAGATACTGGCTCGGTTTTCATCAAGCTATGTTCCACCGGAAATCAGAGTCAGCCATACTCGTTCCAAGTCGTAGAATTCATTCACTTCCATTTCCAACCATGCTAAGGAAGAAAAGAGTAAAATGAGCTCTCGGGTTTTCTCTTGACCGATATCTTCGAAGTAAGATCATCTCAACATATTCGTGTTACACACTGGCTACGTCTATCCGTAGGGGGGTGCAACTTGTCCGGGCCGCCTCCAATGTGGCACCAAACCATTCCATTATCGAAAATTTTCAGTGCTTCTACTTTTATCAAGCCTCACGACTCGGGAGCAAACGTGCAAGATACGGATAAGTAGAAAGGAACAGGTCGATAAGAATTAGTAACCGTAACACAGTTGTACGTAACTCATCGCCAAGTATAGGAGAGAATAAAACATTCTACCGACGAACAGAAAAGGGGGAAAAAGATTTGATCAAAATTCATCTTTCCATATAAAGATGTGTGAACATACAAAACAACAAAAAGAAAAGCTTGAGCTCTCGATCGGGGAATCGAACCCCGGCCACCTGCGAACTTGTGCGATGACAAGCAGGTATCCTGACCACTAGACCAATCGAGATTAGATGAAAGCATTCTGTGAATGCTGATGTCGCTAGTGCTGGTTGGAAGTTTATTTCGAAAAGATTGTACATATACAAAGTGATCGAATTGCGACGAAACGGGGAAGTGCATGGATGTTACTACCGACACTAAGCCGCAGGATGCATATAGTGCGCCATGTAGTGTGCCATCCCACTGATATTTAGTGGCCATTCGGTCTGATTGAGAAGAGTTTAGGACGTACAAGCGCTGTATCCTTGGGGTGATTATTACTTCCTAGTCCGGTGAACGGAGGTTCATCGTCCTTCGTCGCGGAAGGATCGTGTCCAGTGTAAGTATCCCAATAAGGACGGAAACTTTACACACATGTAACTTGAGGAAAGGTGAACAGCATGCACGGGTGAAACTATAGTAGCAGACTAACCGATGCAGTAGCTCCCAGCGGATCTGAATAGCTCGGTACGCTGTCAGGCTGTAAGCACTATGTGCGCATCAACTCCATAACCTTAGATATCGCATCAAATGCGTTCTTATTGTTGGCGAAGGTAGAAATCAGATTCATTCATGCCAAACTATGTATCAGCCCCAAGGACTGAACATGATATCCTATGCCCGGATGGCATATGATTGCTCATCATGAAACGGGTTCAAAGAAAAAGGCGTCACACGTAGACGGAAAGCCGAAAAGGCTCCGTCATCCCAACAGGATATCCATCAACCCTCATTATCCAGATGTCAAAACGTCGCGAACTTCCGACCGTTGCCCCTCTACTCGGTGGCGATCTCGATACTTCGGTCCTCGCCGTCGACGGAGCCGGAGTTGACCTTCTTGCCGGTCTTCTTGATCGTCTTTAGGACCGTCTCATAGTCGAGGCCGGGCTTTGCGACGATGACAGCTTCCTGCTTCTCGAGGGACACTTCGTAGTTCTGGATGCCTTTATTCGTCGCATCGGAGTTAGCGTACGTATGTTCACAACACTGACTAGTGCGATACACCAATTGAAACCCTCGCGTAAAGACAAGAAATAGCGGTAACACAATCGCGAGTCATAATCGCGGTGGGGTGGAAAAAGAAGAAAAGAAACTAGAAACTAACCCTCAAGCTTGCCGAGCACACGGTTGATGGCGCCGGAGCAGCCGCTGCAGCTCATGCTGACGTTGAACTTGTAAGTATGCTCTTGGTCGGCCATCGCGAAAGATATTTCGGTTGAATTGCTTTTCTTTCTTTTCCCTTTTTTTTTCCTCTTTGCTTTACTTGGAAGGGGGGGCGAAGGAAGAATGAGGGGTGATAAGTGGCTTATATGCGGATCGCAAGACCTCCAGTGGAATTTAGCGGGGTAACAGAAAGCTTGAAGTTGGTTGAATTCAGAGCTTAAGAACTTTATCTCTGTATCTTTACGGATCAATGTAGGATGCAGGATTAGAAAAGAAAGAAGGGGACAAATATCTAATTATATATAGAGAAAATCATCTATTGGTATGGTCGCACGGAGTCACTTGAAGTTTGTATTAATAATATAGGCTGACGAAGTCGTGATCAAGGTGACCAAGGGATTAGAGGTTGGCTCCATTCATGGATGTCGTCCCTTATCCTACGGGTACCTACAGGCTACAGCATTGTACATACAGCGCCTAATTATTAATGAGTGCCCTATTAAGTGTCATTTTAAGTGTCTAGGTGGCGTCACAACAGCTACGAGGAATTAATCACGACTTATCACCTATCACCCTTAGCTACTAACACCCCTATTACCACCCCTATTACCACCCCTAACACCCCGCCTTCCGGGTTCCCGTAGCGGTGGATTCACGCACAAAGACCGCAACCAAGTACAGGGCAGTGCGGCGCATTGTCTCATCCTACTTCGCACTATATAAAATACTTGCTATTCTCACATAAAATGGTAGAATAGCCAACAGTAAAAAGACGGTGAGGGTACATCTGACGAATATGACAATAAACCTCGCGTGCTACAGCTAACAAAGAACGACTTGCTTCAAGACCACCATAATATGAAACTAAGTCACGTTTCCCATTCCACCCTCCGCCCACCCCCCCCTTTCTTCTCATCTAGAGGTGAAACTCGCCTTGACTGCCGCACGTCTAGACTGAGAAAACTTGCTCATCATCATAAAATTAGAATTCCAAATCGTAGACAGATAGATACCTATGACATATGTACCTATCTACAAGTTACGCCTCACTATACACGTACCTGGTATATGTATACGTGTTATTATCTATAGCAGCAATACGTCAACAACGTGTATCAATATCTAGCCTGATATCGATATTCTCGGTGTGGTAGGGGCTGTGACTCGATCCCCCCAAAGTCAGAAACTCCTCCCGCGCAATTATTGCCTCATGATCTACGTCTTCCCCGTCCTCGCATGGTTCTTCCTGCAGGAACCATCGCATTACCTAGATAGCTCCGAGGCTTTAACTTACCACGCTTCAGCTAAAGGACGCCTATGCATAAAACTCAGATATCAGATCTCAATATCATTTTGCCATAATGTGCTCATCTCTATTCGGTGAATTACCTATCTCATATTTCATCTATCAACCGATGACTAAACTTGTCTTTGTTGCTCTGCTCGTACCACTAGCAATCCCATGGATAGCATACATTGCATAATTATAAGCCTTCCCATCTGTGAGTGGTGTCGGATTCATATCAATCCTGGCATATCATCATCCGATTCGGTGTCACTGCTGCCATGTTCGTGCTCATGTGTAGGCTCGCCGTCATTGTTCCCTATCAAGGGTGGCATTTCCTCATCCGACTCTTCATCTAAGTCGTGCCACGCTCCTGGCATTCCTCTCACGTCTATATCGCCAAAATCCAAATGACCAGGGAAGGTGCGAGGGTCAATTAGTTCTAAAAATGCTTGGAAGAGACTTCCCAGCCCAGGGTTGGGGTGCGAATCTTCCGGGTCGTCGCCTTCATCATCCATCTCGTCATCGTCATCACCACCGTGCTCGCCACCGACTTCTCTTAGCGCCTCATCAAAGGCATTCTCCAGTTCTTGTTGGATACCTATTGGTGCACCAGCTAATCTCGCCTGGGCTAGTAGCTCGCCAAGATCGTGGTGATCTCCGTGGAGCCCAGCTCCGAATCGATCCCGGAGCGATGAAGGTGTCCAAGGTTGTCTCTGCGATTCGTACGAGAATATATTCTTATCTAGTGCAGGCGGCAGCGGGTCGAATTCCCAATTCGTCGACGTGTTCAGTAGATCGCGTGGTATGAGGCCTATCAACGAGGGAATTTCTGACAGATATACAAACCGCGCAAAGTTCTCCTTGACCGTAGGCGGGAATGGGCATTTCTTAGGATTGGCCTTCTTTGCTTCTTTTGCTACCTCTTGAAGGAGAGCTGTCGCTTGCTTGTTATCCCACAAATCTTTCGTCTGCTGGATATAAACGTTTGTGTGTAGCTCCTCGTCTCGATTTCGTGGCTGTATACCCCACACGGCCGTTGGAATCGATAGGTTGAGTGACTTAAACAAATTCCCATAGAGCCAGGGTAGCCGTTCTATACCCTCGAGTAGCAATGCTTTCGCGCCAGCTGTATCGTTCTGTTGAAGCTTGGCCAAGACGAGAGTTTGTCTAACATAATCCGGGGTGTCTTGAGCCTGTGCATCTACCTCCATCAGTTCAGAGTCACAAAAGTCAATAAACCATTTTGACTCATGTGCTCGGATAGCGAGTGGATGGATGGCATGGATCACCCCGTAAGGGTCACTGTGTTCTATGCTGAGAAGTAATTTGGCCCATTCGAGTGCGGTTCGGTATGTCCCTTTCATGATCAAGTTCTTGAGATAATGGTATGCGGCTAGCCAGAACTGACGGTTCTCCGGTCTGTTGAATGAAAGCCTTGCCTTGCCTTGTTCTAACTTCTGTCGAAAAGCCGACAGAGAGACCCGTCCGAAGGTAAAGAGTGCTCGTTCGCATAAATCAGACGAGAGGGCGGAGTTCTGGTCCTGCTTCGCAATTCTGCTGACCTGGATAAGACTCGAAACGTGATAGGGATGCTCGTGTAGAAAATGTACTATCGGCATCGGCTCGTACCTCTGGACGAGATCGAAGAATCTTATTTCCAGTTGATTGTATTTCTCATCATGCGCGAAACAGAACTCGATAGTACCAGGCATGCAAACTAAACTTCCCTCCTCCTCCTTAAGCTGCTTCATCGTTAGACCCTCTGTTGGAGCGCGAGGCCAGGTCTCCTTTCCAGACAAGAAAGGGTTTCGCCGTAATGTGACTTCTGGAAGAGGCTTTCCGGGTGTTCCTTTGAGGAAGGTCTCTAGATCTACTTGTTGCGGAAGTGGATGGCGCTGCCTTCTAGAACGCGCCTGGTCCTGCTCTTCTTCATTCTGTGCGGCGGCGATGGCCTCCCGACCGAAAAGATTGCGCATCTCATTTATTACTCTTAGATGGTAGGTATTGATACTTAAAAGTTCGCATATTCGTTCGTAAGGTCTCGTAAAGGCGTCATCCCGTGACTCTTGTCCAGGCTTCCCAGAGAGATCAAGTTCTTTCAGCGCCTTGTCAATCTCATCTGGCCCATTCTGTGAGGCAATCTCCGGTTTGTGTGGAGTAGTATCTTGCTTCTTAGCCTTCTTCTTCTTCTTTTTATTCTTCTTGGACGCACTCTTAGGTGTGTCGGCATTGGTTTTGTCGGGCTCGGCGACGGAGATTGTTGACGCATTCATCGGTTCCTCGTCCTTCTCGTCAAGATCATCGTCATCATTTCCCTCATCGTGATCCCCTAGAGCTGAGAACCCGGAGAAAAAGCTGGCCCTCGGCTTTTGCGCAGGTCGGCTATCGTCACTCGACTCATCATCTTGAGTAGTGTTCTGCGCCTCGAGCTCCTGCAGCTCTCTTTGTTTTTGTAGTTTTCTCAATTGTCTGCTCGACATTATGATTCGCCTTCGTCTATTAAAGCACCGTAGAAACCGAATACGGAAAAATGGTGATGAAAAACACGAAAGTAAGGGATCGTTTGGAATTAACGAATCTTAAAGAGGTGTAGATTCTCTAAAAGCTTCTGAAGAAACGGGATTTATGGAATGAATTTGCCGATTACTCACTTGACCGATGGCGGGGGCGGGGAGGCAAGTGCAAACAGCCAATGCAAACCTTGCTATTAGGTATTAGATACGCACTGTATGTGTAGGTGCTGGTAGGTGCAGCAGGTGCAGTAAGTGCTACCTTGACTAGGTAGGTACTTAGGGCCTAGGCAGGTAAGACCTACTAGGTAGGTGATAATTTGCAGCTTCAAGGTTCTAAAGCTCCGTCAAATCCTGGAACAGCTTCAATTTTCTCCTCAAACTTCTCCTCACTTTCCCATTCTTAACCCCGTCCCGTTGCCTTATACTCGAATTTACTCCTTTCATATCGTCCCAGAACGAACAAGATCGAAGTCTTCTATCTGAATGCTTTTATTGGAAATTCTATGCTAAACGATATGCCCTTTGTCTACTCCTTCTCTATGCGTTTATAATGCTATCTACATATACAAAAAAAGAATATCATTTCAAATGTTCCACCAAAATCGTATCCGATCGTCCCACGTCTTTCACATTCTATGTCTACTCGGGACACTGAATGGAAATGTCCGTTCACTATTGCACCAGTGCAATACGTGAGGAATGCTGGCATCTTCCCCCCTTCCCCCTCCCCTACTTCATACAAATGAAACATATCAAGACAGGTATCATGAAATGAAGAATTAGCCCTTGAGCTTATTAAGAATTAGATTATCACATTTCCGCGGTTTGTAGAAGGTTCCTGACCTCTACAACCTCAACAACTTCTTTCTTTACTTCAGCGGGACTGCTGGTTGCGCCAAGAGCCTATGATAATTGTCAGTCAAACCACTGGATCAAATCAAGGAGAATATGGGGAAACCGGAGAAACTATACTCTTTGGATGTGTCCATAAATTCCGAACTGGACTGCGGTCATGCCTCCGACCATGACCAATCGTGGACCAATACCGGCGTAGCTTCCCCGCAGACCAAGTTGGCCGATTATATTGAAGATTCGTCGACCTGTTCCTTCGCCTGGGCGTCCCTTTTCTTTGTTGATTTTACTCAACACAGTATCTGCTGGTTGCGAGACGATTGCCGCCGCCATACCAGCGATCAGTCCACAACCGAGATTGACTCCTGAAAGAGTCAGGCCCGATGCCTTCTCCTTGTTGATCCACGAGTGTGCTACCTCAATAGCCTTCTCGTACACTACGAAGGTTGCCATCGTGTACGGAACTCTGATGTGGTGTTAGCCATACCCGGGGAACACGAAGCACTCGGAGTTAGCATAAGACCGGGTACTTACTGCTTCAACACAATTGGCGTAAACCCGGAATAAAGCCCAGACAGGCCCTCGTAGCTGGCCATTCTGCCCAGTGCTGAGATCATGTTAGGAGCAAACGAAGGCTGCGATACTAGCCTGATACGGGCAGCCTCGAACGGGCAAAGCAGGATATCTCCAAGGAATTCGGCCGCGGCAGACGAAGCAAGATATACAGCATTACGATGATCGGCGGCTTTTTCGGGTCCTAGCCAGTCGTTTGTTCGTCTCTTGAAGAATTCGTAGCCGCCGAACTTGAATGCTCCTTGCAGGAAGTAACCCGTCACGGTCGGTCCAAATCCGGTTAGGAGCGCTTTGGCGCTGTCATTTGCGATAATTTGGCGCATACCGCCTGCTAGGCCTCGGTTGTATACGGTCGGCTCGAGCTGGACACGGGTTTTGACGCTGATCACGCATTAGCTTCATCAGTGTCACATGGACAGGAGAAACTTCTCCCGGTAATCACTGCCGAGTAAAGCTACAAGATCATGATGGTTTGGTGGTTTGGTGGCTTGGCTTACACGTCAACTGGGGTTAATAAGGCATGAGTGAAGGAACAGCAGATGGCTCCCGAGACGGCGTATCGCGCAATTTCCGACAAGTTCATATCCGGCCTGGGCATCACGGGAGTGATATTGGCGATGTTGCTTGTGACAAATTTTACAGGATTACTGTTGTCGAACACACTTGAAATGGCTTGGGGTGCGGGTTTATGCGAGAACAGACTGTGGTATTGTTGGCATAAGCGTCGACCTCATATGGTAAGATAAATCAATGGTTACTGCATGCTGCTAAAGTTGAAATCACCTTCTTACGCTGAACGCGCTAATTCCCAATCTTCCGAGAATAGAGTCGGCCATGCCTTGCCTCGAGTTCGGGTCCACCTCCTTTGCGACCTCCCTGACCGCCTCCAGAACCCTGAGATGCTCCTTCTTAAGTTCCTCGAACGACTGGTCGAGCTGGTTGTGCCATGGGTACAGGACGAAGACTTGGAAGCCAAGTGCGGAAGAGGCGACGGCGAAGTTCGTCAGGGAAATGAGGCGTGTGACAATCATCTTGATGTCGGCGAGAGAGAGTGATCTCTATTCTATGTTCTTTCTTCCGGCAGGCTATGATATGTCTGCGCAGGAGTTGTTAGAATATAAGTGAAAGAAGGGAAGAAGTCAGCACACGACATACAATAAGAGTCTGGAGGCGAGGGAGTCGCGACAAAGAGCGTAGTGCGCCTCGGGGCGCTTGGTATATATTCTATTTGGCGAAGATTGTTGTCTAATAATTTAGGAACGGATAATTGTCTCGAAGATGCAGAGAAAAGGAAGTCTAGCGACAAAAGAAAACGGTAGATAACGAGAAGGAAGAAAAAAAAAGTTTACGATCCACCGAAGACCGAGAAGGAAAACCAACACGAAGAAAATTCGTGGCAGTTTAAAGTCGACGGACCGCTGTCGCGAGTGCCCCCCTGTCAGAATTTCATCATCTTTTCGTGGAGGTTTTTCCCGAAAATTTCTTTCACCTCGGTCAAATTCTATCTACGAAGGGAGGCCTGTGTGGAGGACCCGACTTCGGCTGATAAGGTCCGATTGTCAAAGTGTGACTGATTAATTATTACGACACTGTCCCTAACGAAGGACCTCGTGGCTGGATTGGGAAGCTCTGGCACCAATGGGCAAAGAAGAAAGAAACAAGATGCCATTTTTAGGGGTCTTTAGGCTGCCAAAGTGGTCTGACAGATCGGATAAGTCACGCCACGTCCGAGAATTTTCCCCGGTTTAAGAAAGCTTGTTTCGCCCCCTTCACGCCCAATTGGCAATTTACTGCAATTTCTTCAAACTGGAGCACGGGTATCGAGGTTTTTGAGACAGGCTAGTTTGCGAACATGTGCAAGTGGGGACACTTCCACCGAAAATAGCGTGGGTTAGGGCGTTCTAGGCGTTCTAGGTGCTAGGAGTGCTAAGGAGTGCTAGGAGCGTTGGAAGGAGATGGAAAAAAAAAACTTGAGAAAAGGAACCTGGAAGGATACAGAAAAATCCAATCTTAGGTAAGACTCCAGCTGCTCCAGTCGCCCGCAATTTGCCAATTTCATCACGAATCTGGACCAATTAGTGGTTCGGCCCAAGTTATAGCGCCGGGGATCCACTTGGTCCACACATAGCCGTGTCCGATCCGACTTATTTTCGGCTACACGCCGGTTCGTCATACAGGTCTTCATACAAACAATCTAGACAATCTATGCAATCTAGACCGACGACGCGGAAGGCCTAGTTAGGAATGTTGCAAGTCAGGCTAAACTGCCAAGGACTTGGGTATTAGGTATAGGGTATAGTCACCTGGCTGAACATATTCAACCGAAGAGGTAGGTTTCAATTATCACTACATAACCGGCCGTTGAAGCTTCGTTGATCTCTACTCTATCTATTGCCTATAGTGTCACCAACTACGCGGCATCAATCAGCGAGCAATCAGACAAATAGACGCCGAAGAAGCGACCTATCAGAGAAATTAACCGTTATCGCGGCATTCCCGACATGATGAAATTCGAGATATTGAAAGCTGCAGGCTACCTTTTACTACCCAGCCCTGGAACGAAACATGATTATTTTGTGGATGGTCGAGGCCAAATAGGCAGTCCAAAGGCGGTAATAAAGCCCCAGTGAATCGGGGCCTTTCGGTGAATCGGATCGACAAATCCCTAATTTAGGGGGTAATCTTCTAACGTATTCTGTCAGAAGCCAGAAAATTACTTGGAGAGAATACGAATAATCTCCTCTGATCTTGTTTATTATCGCATTCCTTCAAAGCGCAGAGTTTGAAGTTAATAATTTCCGCCAAGAATATATTTTCGGCTACATGTCCCTAGCTTATCGACCAGGGCGTAGATTTGAAACCAGGGTGTATGGAAAAATTCTACCCGACAGGAAAACCTTGTGAGCGAGGCAATTAGATGAAATTTCAAACTTGGGATGACGAGCTCGCCCACGACCTCTTTCGCGTTCCTTCGCCAGACTCACTATTACATGGCAACCACTTTATGTTCGCCAGAACTTGCGGTTGAGGAAATATTGGACCTACGAAAATTTTCTTGTTCTTGATCGCGCATATTCACCAGCAGAATGCCGTTCATTTCCATACCAGAAATTCTTCGAGGCACATTTCTCACCAACACAATACCCTTAATCCATACTTTCGCTACATGCGCACGTGAGGTAGTAAAAAAAAGTTCACCCGTGATTTGTTGACGATTTGTAGATTCCATTTCGTTTTCATGCTGTCCCCTACCTTCCTTACAAGCGAATTACATCTTATTACAAGATTACATCTAACACGCCAATAATTGACATCACAACCATGAGTATATCGAACAGCCACACAAACCGCTCGCGACGCGCCTCACGAACACAAGGACCGGAGCCCCGTCCGCCCCGAGAAACCTCGAACGTCGTCGGCCTCACGCCGACCCAAGAACAGAGCCGCCGTGCCTAGAAAGCTTCTCTCCCGTTGTGGAACCCTTGGCGCAATTTACATGTAGGTACATACCACTTGGCGTCGCCTTGGTACGTGTGTAGCGAAGTTGTGGGGAGGATGTGATGTGGCGGTCTGGGCTCTGGGGACGGATGGACAGTTGAATGGTCGGATCGATGTCTGTTTACACTTGTTCGCCTGGGATGCAGGATTTACGCTGCATGCTTCTAGGACTTGCGCTGCATGTTAAGCGCGATGGGGAACGGGGAATAAGGAGCAGAAGACGAGGTAAGTAGTAGGTATGAACCTAGCTAGTAAGCTAGGAGGACGGGGTAGATGGGGCGGAGAGGACGGAGCTAAGGCGCGTTTAGGTGGGTGGAGAGTGGCAGGTAGGTTTGAGGCAATTCGACGCTTCGTGTTAGTAAGCTGGATGGATATTCCGGATACCGGGCTTGGGGAGGGTCTTCAAGTTCACGATCACGAGGGGCGGGTAGGTGCGTAGGCAGGAGGTAGGTATGTTCGCAGCTGAATTTTCCCCATACCGTTCTTACGTGGATCCTATACACGATCGCGAAGAGTATGGTCTTCGAGTTCCTATGTCGGAGGACCGTCGAGGGGCAGCGATGTTGTCTCCTGCGCCGTCTGCTCGCACATGTAGATGGAAAGGATCCAGTCCGACTTTCGCTCACGACCCTCGCTGACTTGTTGCGGTGGACTACTCTCATTCTCCGCGATAGTGATTTGCATATGTGTAGATAGTATGTATCGTACTCTTCCACAGCGGCGCCAGGTGGGTACGTGGATAGGGGGCGAAAGTTCGTGATCGAGAGGCGGTGAGTGTTGGAGTAGTAATCGAGTTCATCTAACGGGTTGTAGTTGTTGCGACAGTCCTGACGAGGACATAGTATATATCCCCCATTCAAGGTTTGATTTAACACACTTGCTCTGATGTACACATCTCTAGTAGTTAAGAAGGTCTGAAGTCGTGTGTGTGAATCCATGACCGAGTGATGAGGCTGGCGGATATCTCGGACATAGGCCTTATCACGCCTAGGATTTCAGAGCGATGCTTCTTGCCAGAGGAAGATGTTTCCTAGAATACAAACACCCAGACCTTACCAGTACCTAGTATATGAGTTCCATCCCTATCTTCAGTTCTAGGCTGCGAGCCAGACCGTTACTAATCAAGGAGACGGGAGTAATGATAGCACCCTGGATAAACGACATAATGGCAGTGAGATATCGGTCTGGTCGTTTATGACCTTGGAACATATTCCTCTATTAGCTCTCTAGTGCTCCGTAAGATGACTATCCCCTCATATGTCACGAATTCCAGAGCCGGAATCACATCTACAGCTACCTATTTTGGTTTCAAAATAAGACGGTAACGCATCATATTAGCAAGTATCAACGAGTGAGTCTTGATCATCTGATTAATGAGGATGTATCTACTTTGGTTCAACTCCTTGCAACAATTGACGGTTAGGCAAGATCACCTAGCCCCTATTCACACTTCAATAACTACTATACAAGCTAATAACGAATGACATGTACATAACTATGAACATGAAAGTCCCCTATTTGAAATGCATCTAAACAATATGTATATACAGATGAGTACTCGGGTAGGTAGATAACCTCTTTCCCCGGACACAAACACCAAGGCCAGGGTGAGCTTGAAAGAACGAGCCTCTAAATTACATCTCGATAACACTGGTCTATATCTAGCACCCAAAGAAGTAAGACGGAGAACTTTAGTTACGTAGGCTAGTCTACCTAGACCCCTAGGTAATGTCGGAGAGAAGCAGTTCGAGATGACTCACATGTACCAGTACATGTCGTCATCGAAGTCACCACGAACTCATCCTCCAAGTGCCTGGAAAACGGGTACGGCGAAACAGCACTTCGTAAGATCTCCTAGCCAGGTCTCCCCTGATAGCAAGAAAAAGTCGGAAACCAAGACATCTAACACGTTCCTGTGTAATGTTCTCGGATACACGAGCGCGCGTATCCAAATCTAGCAATCGCGGCTCTTCAGTGTCGAACCATCTTTATCCATCTCGATCTTCTGGCAATGAGCAATGAACTCAGCTGTGGAAAGGTTTCGAAGCCAACAGCTCTGCCCGTGGTGTGTGACACCGCGGTTCAACATCTAGACTTAGTAACGGGCTACATAATCAGAATCTAGGCTCTTGGAAATCATGTTATGCGGCGTTCTTCTGTCCTATGCAGGGTAAGCGACTATCCAGATAGTTAGTCAGAGCTGTTTAAGCAAGGCGGCGTCGAGACTGAGCAAGGGCAAGGGGAGCACGGTAGGTAGGCGGCCGTTGGACACGCCTCTCCCTCGGGGGATCAGGGCTGCCACGTGTTTCTCGTCGCAGGAATCCGAAACGGACGCGGTGGCGAGCAAGACAGAAAGATCAGGGCCCGGTCCCGGTGCAAGGTGAGTTCGTGCGGCCAGGCCGAGTTCGAAAACCGACGGTGGTCTCCGAGAAAGCAGGGCTCGAGTTGTAGGGCTATCGTGTTACGTTGAAAATCCCCTCTTCGACACGATGATATCATCAGATACACGAAATACTCCCCAAGTGAAACGGCAAGGTCTGAGACCCCTTTTTTGATGTCACATAGAAGGGAATAAAAGATCGGATCTGACATGTCTTCGGTAGGACTTGGACAACGTAGGAAACTTGGAGTCTTGGAGGAAGCAAGAAACCCGGAATGGCGGCAGGGTAGATACGGGTCGGCGTGCGTACACACTATGTAGGTGAGAAAATAGGGCGGACAGTGGCGTGGCACGTAGCCTTTGCGACGAATAGGAAGCAACCGCAACGTGATTATGCAGGAATGTGATGCATACGGTAGGCAGGCTCGACAGGACGGCATGCCGTATGTAGGAAATACAACCTCACATTGCGCCCGAGTTGTATGGTATGTTGGAGGTATTTTGACAGGCTAATGGGCTATGCAGTACTATTTAGGTAGAAGACGCTGCACCCCCTCAGGAGAACAGTGGATGGCGAACTGCCTTCTTACAGGAAAGACTCCTCGAGATGCTACTGACGCCGTAATCTCTTCATCGTTTATATCCCATGTCTTATGGTGGCTGCGATATCTGCGAGACTTTCGTGTCTGGCCTGAAAATTGTTTATCAATATGCTAAGGAAGGGCGTATCGTTGGACACAATGAAATCCAATGGGAATTCCAGGACACTACGCCGTCCTTGCCTGGTCTCACACAGAGCGCTGCTCGCGGGTGCCCCTGGTGCGCCATTTTGAATGATTTGCTCACCGTTCACATTCGGAATGATTTAATAAATCATAATGGTAATGGTAAAGTGAGCTTCACGATCGTTTGCGATTATGACGAGTCCAAACAGAATTCAGCGCCTTTACGCGGAATCTATTCGATGAGAATAAAATCGTCCCACCCAGCTCGTAGCGATGAACGTTGTTATATACATGTTGTTCAAGACAAGGGTAAGATATGATAATCTTCGAAACCACAAGCGTAGTTACTCACGGATTCTTAGGACTACCCTCACCATGGATGATCAATATAAAAAAAATGCGCAAAGCGCTCGACACATGTGTCAACACCCATGGGCGTTGTCCAGGATGCATGCCGAGGAAAAGCCCCTTACGACTCCTCGACGTCGGGGATGAAAATTTTATCAAATTGGTAGAACCACACGATAAAAGGCTCACTTATGCTGCTCTGAGTTATTGTTGGGGCAAAACACCCATCAATAGAACAACAAAACTAAATGTCGAAGCGAGAATGTACCGATTCTATCTCTCCGAACTTCCCCGAACCCTCCAAGATGCTATCGCTTTGACACGTCATTTGAAGATCCAGTATATTTGGATAGACGCGATATGCATTGTACAGGATTGTACTACGGAATGGACCAAGGAAGCCCAGAAAATGATGGAGTACTACGCGCACGCGTGTATGACTATAGTCCCTGTCGAGTCGACATGTGCAGACTCCGGTATGAACTGGGGATATGACACTCTTTATCGCAAATTTCGGGGGCCATGGACGACCGACTTTAGGTCAAATCTGATCTTATCGACTGCTCGAGGCCGTCCTTCCTATGGTCCTGACGGTACCGACAGTCCTGCATGGGATACGCGAGGATGGACATACCAAGAGAAACTGAATTCTTCCCGGATCATAATGGTTTATCAAAATGGTATCATGTTCTTGCGATGCCGAGAAACATACGTCTGCTCTCATAGGACCACGCTCGAACAGTGGCCAAGCGGCGATGACCGGATAGACTTCCTACCGTATAGCAATTTCAGCTTGAGCCGATTATCTTTTGGGACTCGCGAAAAATGGTACGGCATTGTCGAAGACTTTTCGAGACGAGCAGTGACACTGCCTAAGGACCGATGGTTCGCCTTCTTAGGAATTGCGAGGGCTTTCGAAAAAGCTTCTGGCCACACAATTGTCGCCGGCTTATGGAAGGACAGGATACTCGAGGATATCGTATCTTGGAATCCTAAGCCCCGAGTACACACCGTCTGGCTCAATCTCCCTGCTCGTCTCGTAAACTCTACCTCGTCTGGGCCTCGTAGCCCTCCATCCCCGACCTGGCTCAGTCACCCTGCTCGTCTCGTAAAATCTACCTCGTCTAGGCCTCGTAGCACCCCATCCCCGACCTGGCTCAAGCTCCGTCGTAGCCTCGTAAACTCGACTTTGTTTAGGCGTCCTAGACTTTCGCCCTATAGCTGGGATAATGTCGTTGGTAATATCGCTGATGTGTTCAAGACCCGTCCCCCTGAGATTAATTCCGCCACTGGCTTGCCGATAGATACCTCATACACCGGCACCTGGCAATCTTCCGAAAATAACAGGGCCAGAACTCTACGCAAAAGCAACCCTAATACGTCTCGTCAGTTCACCTCGACCAATACACATTATGGCTTGCCGACATGCCGCAACTGTGGCAAAACAACATCATGTATCGAAAGTCCAGGAGAAGGAGACTCCAGCAGACCTAGCCTTCCGTCGTGGACCTGGCTCAATACGGAAAAATCTGATGAGGAACATGGGAATGGGCTTCGATCTAGAAGAGTTGAATTAGACGAAAAACCTTTCTCGAAAATACTTCAGGTCATGGGAGACGATAGAGATATCAGCTCCTGCAAACTGTCCATATCTGGAGCGATACTATATAAAGTAGAGATGTTGGAACTTGTGAGGAGTTGCCTCAGAAATGGCGGCGGGCACATCGAGTGTCCACAGAGGGGGCGGGGCATTATGTTTCTTGACAACCATGAAAAATATATAGAAATGTGTGACTACGATAATGATCACAGCGAGGACGACAGCTCGGCATACCATGCCTTCTGCTCACTTTGGCCCGCTGCATCAGCGTTGTTGGTTGGACCCGGGTACTTCCGCAGCAGCGCAGAGTTGTTTTGGCACTTCATCCTAATACAGCCAACTCAAGAGTTCGACGGGGGAGATGGGCTATTACCACTAGAATGTCGCCGCATTGGTACCATGCACATCCCAAACAGATGTTTGATTAGTAGAGACAAGAGGATGCTCCGGGCTTTGCAACGAGAAAAATTGATTCTTGTTTGAGTGGGACACAGGTCATTAGGTATATTTCAGTTTATTCATACGATTTTCATTGATAACTCCTGTTGTAGCTGTCTCTCTGTAGAACTACTACTTTTGTGTGTGTGTGAAAACCCCCCCAAAAAACAGAATCAAGAAATAGGCCAGGAAGAGATGGAGACAAGAAACACGCATACCTACCTGCCCCCAAGTGACCCCAGAAAGATCCGACGGGACGGCACAGCGCTCGTGGAGAAGCGAGCGTAGCCGCAGGGACGGCTGCGAAAGACCACGTTGCAACGTGGGCGTAGGGAGACAGAGAGGCGCATGCGTTTGCATGGAACAAACCACCGTAACCAATCGGTCGGGATTTCGGCGCACGTTCGGGAGAAGGGGGGTTACGTAGTGGTGGTGGTGGGAACCTTGGACGAAGATGGGGGATGTAGGCTGTAGCAGATGGAGGAGGGGCGGAGATGCGTGGAATCGTGGTATTATCGTGGTATCTCAGTTGTCAGTTCTCAGTTGGTACCATAGTGTGTTAATCACAGTATCGTATCATCTCTCATCGCAACCCATTTCCAATCTTCATCGCATCCTGACACTTATTACGCGCAGTTACACGTGGATTCGTATCCTATGTAACTCTTCCTTTGACGCGTGACTCTTACTCTGACGCGGGATCGTTGGAAAATTTTTTTTTTCTAGGCTTGTCGATGAAATGATTTTTTTCCCCTTCCCAATTTAACACCCTTGTTCTTATTTGCATCCTACGACGACTTTCCGCCTGCCTAGTCGGGTAGCACATGGGGGCTAACAGCAAAGGTACTATACCTTTAAGGACTGTTAGGGAGGAAATCCCTCACATTTGGCAATGTAAATACTAAATGGTAATATACGGCCGCGTCGGGACGTCACTCCCGCCCCCCTTCGCATGTATCGTAGTAATGATAAAATTATTACAGGTCGCACGCTCGTACGTGGAGAAATTCTTTACCTGATGTAAGTTTGTATGTAGTATATTGCCTAGGTGGCGCGGCCATGTCGGGACGGATCGCGTCGCGCGTTTGATGGTGGCCGTCAAACGATCCGGTGAACAGTCAGGATCTCATTGGACGGATTATAATAGCAAAAAAAGAAAATAGTCAGGGAGATGTGTAATAAGCCCTGTCATCTAGCCGTTGCGAGATATCCGGAGTAACTCAGCCTGACCTGACGGGGATGAGGCGCAAACGGAAAATGGAAATCGGAGAGAAGGCTCGTGATAACCTTGATTTTTGCTATCCTAGCACCCTGGGAAAAAGCACCCTACGAGCAAGGAGGTTGCGGTAGGCTGTGGGTGTTCCACTTTGCTTCAATGTCCCGAAGGCTACAGTGGCGCGGTAAATTGGCGATTCGCAAAGCCAATGAATCGTACGGGCGGCCATCTCTCGTCGGCGAGGACGGATCCGTTGGCAATGGTAATAGGTCGCCAACCCAACTAGCACCCCTCCCGCGTCCCTTAGCTGCTGTTGCTGCCGCTACTATTGCCGCTGAGGTGTCCCCCACGCAGACGATGGGCGAGATATTGCGGTAACTGAAAGCGGTAAGCTGTCCATTGGGTGGCGTAGGACTATTTCTGGAATCTGTGTATTTCGAAATAAGGAGGCCAGATTACACAAGTTAGAGGACTTCGTGTCTATGTGCTATGTAATGCTTGGTGATCACCCGAGACGGAGAATTTGATGGCATTTTAATGACATTTCGGTCGTGGATATGATATGTTATGCATTTCTCGATGTTGAAACGCAAAGAATCGCATGGCCATCGACGATGGGCTGCAGCAACCTTGACCATGTCCAGGGTTCCTGGAAATTTCTCCGGGCTGAAACTACTGCAGGGGAATGTCTTCGAGCGGGAAGGGTGCAGAGTTCCTTGTACGGAAGTGCATATATTGATTGCATTAGGTGGCCATTAGGTAGTAGTAATAGTAGCCTGTAGGTACTAGCCGTACAGCTGTACCTACATATACGGTAATGTATTGTACCTAGCCTTGATGAACATTGAAAAGCTGGAAGCCACTCGGCTGGATCCCTCAATGTACCGTCCCGTACATATGTAATTTCAAATTTTGATGTGTAAAAAATGAGCAATCAAACACGCTTCGCATCAAGTACCGAGGAGAGCGTACCCAAGAAGTACACATTACATAGTAGTAGTAAAAAGTACGAAAGGAAGAGATGATAAATCAAAAATCAAAAATGAGAAATGAGAAATGAGAAGAAAATCGATCTCGGCGGAATGCGACGGTATGTCTATGTTTCCGAACATTGTACTTTCGCGACCTCGGCGATAATTCTAGACAATTGCGTACGTAGTATCTCTAGGCTAGAAACACGACGAACAGTGCGCGTCAACTGTTGGCAGAGGCACAGGGCGATGATTCATGGAATTTTGATAGGATTGATTGATTGTTGGGTGATGTGAGAAATTGGAAATGTGAGAGAAAAGAAAAGAAAATGAGATAAAATAATGCCGACCCTAGTCCTTCTTGGTTGTTCTTGATCGTTCCTGGTCGTTCCTGGTCATTGTGTTAGTGCTACTGGTTGAGTAAGGCGGTCCTTCCCGAAACGATTTCCACTTTTTCTCTATAATGACCCGGCAGGATGGTCATTGGGAACCTTAACACTTTTCCAGGTCGTAACCTCCCTTTTAAGCTTGCATTAGTCTCGCAGCTTCTTGTACTTAGGCGGATGCAGTGATAAGTACTAATGGATGTTTCTAAAAATGAAAAAGAGTTTTCGTTTCTTCTTTTTTCTTTCTTCGATCGAGACCCCTATTTCAAGGATCAAGCCATCAAGTCATTAGGTCATGAATCGAAAGGGGTAACTCGTGAGGTCATCAAATAGATCTATCACCCCCCTTTTGGACGACGATGAATCTTGATCTGAACACTCGAATGGACTTCTTAGTTCCGATCTTCGTGTTTCTCAACTTGGTACCTAGTAAGGAAAATGAGGCAACAAAAACGAAAAAAAAAGATCTCACTTAATATGGGGTAATGTAAGGTTGTACGCGACCCGACCGTTCGGGAAAGGAGGGGGGGTTTTGTGTGTGATCTAGAGATCTGATTGACGGGAAACCTGTCAAACTGGGTGACGTTTCCCTCCACCTGTTTGTTGGCTAGCTGATCCCATGGGGAACGAGTTTGATACATATTAGACCGCAGTGTTTGTTCACGCCAGTCCCGGTTCCGGTCAGGGCGAACAGAAAGGCGGCCACCCTCATCCAACCGTTAGAGCTCGCAACAACTCAAGGGATACCCCTAGAACGAATAATACATGCACCTACGTAGGTAGGGATGTACGAACTGATCTTGCATATTCTACGGTCGATGATCGGTGGACGATGAGACCCAGGCTTCGGTACACACAAATTACGTATGTCTGAGAATGAAATAATGCCTACGGTAAAAGTAAAAACGTTCCGATTAACGAGATTCGGTCTTGCATGATCCCGTTCTGCCAGATCTGAAGCTATTGGCTTTAGTCTGGTTTTGAGAATCGAGGAGTAAGACGAACTTCGATATCACAAGAGACCTGTCATAATGATATGTCGCAAATTTGTCCGAGGTCGATCTCTGTTCGCAAAAGACCTTCTCCTTGCCACGTCTTACGTCGACTCATCCGATGTTGCTAGTTGCTTGTGTGTTGAGTAAACAGACATTCAGATCACAGATTTTTTTTTGTAAATTTCAAGAAGTGTGTGTGGTAGGTATAGAAGAATCAAATCCATCGTTTCAAAGTATCATGCCGGCGCTGTGTAGCTATCGTGTCTCTGTGTAGTGTACAGTCTAAACAGGGGGTATCTATCAACCTGGATCCAGCCCAGCGCGCGCCCAGTATGGCTTAACAACCCTCAACAGAACAAATGTGTAATGTGCCCAGAGCATCCCTTCAGGTGCTGCCCAATACACTGTACAAGTTTCCGAACAGACGAGTTCCAAAATCCGATCAGAGTACAATATCGACACCATGGTTCTAGCGAGTCTCTGCGGAAGACTGCTGGACCAGGTGAACGAAGAGAACAAAGGAAATGTGTGAATAACCCAGAAATCTATATGCAAAGCCGCTCTTTTCCATCTCGAAACCCAAAACTTTTGTAGTCCATCCCAGATCCTTTTTTAATATTACCCTCAACATCAACCATATGTTACTTGACCCGTTTGACTCCGAAAGATATTAAAGTAAATATTCGAAAAAGTCAAGTGAGAAGCGTTTCGTCGGCGGGGGTTTCAGGGTAACAATGCGTCTCCAAGACACAAGGGATGAGTTTAGTAATCGGCTGATGCAGGACGAAGGCCCTGGTTTCATCGGTCCGAGCCAGCCAGACTCAACGTCCGGCCGAGGAACAAGCGATTGTCCCCAAATACTCGAGAGGCCGTCCATCTTGTGATCGTAATCGAGTCTTGTATGATGCAAAATTGCAGAAGAAACCGTAGCATCCGACAATAAGCCCCGCGAAATCCGAAAAATTCATGAGAGCCCAATTCCCCGTCTAAATGTAACGCCGCTGACAGTTAAAAATACTGAAAGATGTCGCATGTGAAACCGTACTGATGCTCCGTCTCCCTTACTAATGGGGAAGTAGAGTGGCGGCGAGCCGAGGGTGTAGTGAATAGGAATGCAAAATATTAAAAAGGATGTATCGGAATGCGTCGGTTATAGCGTATTTGCTAAGGCGCGCAAAGATGGTGTACAAGTCGAAGAGGAATGATTAAAACGGTCGTAACATGAATCGCAGGCTCGGATTATCGCTCGTGCTCATTGCCCGTAAATGGCAATAGCGGTAAATATTGAGAATTACAGCGGATGTTGGCAATGTTGATGAAGAGCCAGAGTGATAACCGCGTAATTGCAGTTTCGTATCGCAAATCCCCGAAATAAGGGAATTTATCGAGGCTTGGGCCTTGGGGGAGGCTTGGGCACTCCAGTTGTGTCATATGCTCCGCGTCCCATGTTGGCCATTGTGAATTCACCGGCAATCATGCTGAGTTTGAAATCTTGCGTAAAAAGCTGTGAGAGAATGAAAGTCAGCCCATGCTCATGCGATACCAATGGCATATATATAGACGCGACTAAGTACTTATGTACCAGGTCCATCATCGCCGCCGTGGCTGGCGATAGGTCGCATCAACCATTTTGCGCAGTCCAAGGCGGCAGAAAATAGAAGCCTGCGGAAGCTGTGGGTGAAATTTGTACATGCAGTCTGACTCACATTTTTAGGCGTCGTTGCGCAACGACGTGGGAAGACCGGATGGCACTGAGATGGTAGGAAGATACTCGGAAAGGGGATTGGTGTAGGTACTGGGGCGGCGATGCAGCAAGAGCTGGGATCTTGGCCGAATAGCAGGAAACCTTGGGGTTGGCTGAAAAAGTAGGTAAAGGTACACTACGACTTGCGTGTGGGTTGGATCGCAATTAATATCTGAGGTCAGCACCGAAGCGTCAACGGGATGACGGCAGGATTATATATTGGTATAGTTCCCAATATAGACGGGCCAGTGTAAGTCTGTCGGCTCGGTATGTTGCAAGCGGGATATTATGATGGAAGCTGAAGCATCCGATGGCTTGTGAAGCTGAGACAAGCAGAGAAGGTTGCTTAGAAGCCTGGTCCTTTGTGCGGTTTCCTTTGTTGGGGAGCAAAGTCACGCAGGTTTCGGGAGACCAAGGTATTATAGGATTTTGTGTCGTCGTGCTATTGTCTTTGTTCCCGGTATAGGGTATAGGGCTCTAGTATGGACTAGAAACAGGGCGTATATGTCAGGTACGCTGCAGGCTGTTGAGCTGGAAATAATGCTTTCAAGGCTGGACCGTTACAGCACCGCAGGGTGTGGATCGATCGCTAAAGCAGCACAGGGAACGAATAGCGCTGGAACAAGTTGTACAAGTTGTAACGGTGCAGGCGCAGGTGTTCGCCGAATTATGTAGGTACGCAGGGTCGTGTTCGGATGGGAACGCGTAGGTCTGAAGGACTCCCTTTTATGCTTCTAATATGCGACTCTTCGTGACTGGGTAAAGAAAGTGGGAAGAGGAAATGCGTCAGAGCAGGACAGACAGGAGTTTATTAATGGTACAAAGAAAGAACTCGGGATGGATAATAGAGGATTTTCGTCTTAAGAAATTTTGGGAACGTGGGAAGGGTCATTTCATCTTATACGTAGCCCGTTCTCAAAGCTGGGGGTACTACTAGACCTGTGCTGAGAGTGTCAGCCCAAGTACCGTACCTAATTATTATTTTTTTCCCTATTAATTCCTTTTCCAAGGGGAAGGGTCGAAAATGTGGTTCATTTACCAGTTCCCAAACTCGTGAAGACAGGGGTTAAAATGGTACACGGTACACGGTACTTACTACTAGTACTCTCATACGGAAATGGTCGACATGGGTCTCTCTCTGACGGCTTCGCCAAGCTACTTGCTTTGTACAGGGGGGGATGGGTTATGGGTATGAGGATGGGATAGGTACAAGTACATCCCGAAGCTTGTACTTGTCGTACTCTGTCTTTTGACAGGGTGATCTAAGTAACCGGAATCTAGTGCTCGATGTTTCTATCTATTTTGGGTACGGGGAGGGGATAAGAGAGGTACATTGACGAAAAATAAAATAAAAATAAAAGAAATTGATTACGATAAAATGAAGTAATAGGTAAAAATGAAATCGAGAAAAAAGAAAAGGGCAAAAAATGAAAAAGGGGAATAAGACCAATGTACATTAGATGACTTGGATCTCCCGGTTACTTGGTGATAATGATCATGTACTATGCTACTTTGTAGTAGTAGTAATTAAGGCTGTTTCCGACTAGTACATACTACATACTATTAGTATGTATGTAGTAGCTGGGTTGTATTGTTGTAGGCTTGTAGCTGTGTTTCTTTTCCTCGTCATTCTGAGGTACTACCTCTTTAGGCTTAGAGCAAGCTGGTTCTCGAGATGCCTCCTCGGTTTACAGTAAACAGGGCGAGTCTCATCATGGTTAGGTACTCGAGTGGACCGGCCAGCGCACACAGAGACCAACTCAATGAAGACATGTTAGGTAGGTAGAGTTGCAGGTCTCTTGGGCCCATCTACATGATGTGTTCAGTATTCTCTGGATATGGTGTGATCCCTCCGGCCGATGAATCGAATTTGACTGGTCGTACACCTGGTGAGGTATTGGTTACCTGCGGTGTCGAGACGCAATGGCGTGGAGTCCAGGTTCGACTGACCACTGACACACATTGACATTGACGATGCAACTCGACAATGATAGAATTTGAACAGCAATGCAGACTGGGGGCCGCGTCCCAAATTCCCAAATTCCCGAATACTTTTTTTTTCTATCACTACTTCTACTACTACGTACATACCTGGTATACATGGTATACATGGTATGTAGAGTAATACCTAGTAGGAATCTTTTTTTTCTTGACCCAACAGGGAGCTATTGTTCAAGGGAGATCCTCTTATCGTTTGGGATGATTTGCTCCACTCCGGTAATATTCCCCTTACGCTAAACAGGGCTTCAATCTGGCTCTACTTTTTCGAATCTTTCTCGAATGCTTTCTTGCTTTCCTGCTTTTGGCACTAGGAATCGACCCGGCCGCGAGTCTGGGGTGTGCTTGAAACTTGGCGGGCACTTGAGCCGCGATGGGAAACAATACAATATCAATTTTTTTTGCCTCCGTGGTATGAGTCGAATTTTGAAATTAGCCCCAAGCGAGATGCGGTAGGTATTGGACTTATTCAAGTACCGTATCTTATGTATGTATCTTATTATGTATCTTGGTGTATTAGTATTAGTATTAGTATTAGTATTAGTATTAGTATTAGTATTAGTATTAGTATTGGTATTGGTATTGGTATTGGTATCTTGTCTGATGATGTCTGAGATTGGCCTGGTTGTTTTTCGTTCTATTCGTTTTATTCGTTTTATTCGTTTTATTCGTTTTATTCGTTTTATTCGTTTTCATTTTCTTATTAATATTGTTGTTAATTTTTCCTTTGTTAGAAATTTGTGTGTGGTTCCTCTAAATAGTAGCTGTGCGCATGTAACTCATGTAACTCATGTATGCATGTACTTGCTGTATTATTACATACTTGATATGTAATAAGTAATATGTCGTTGCAATAGTAATAGCACTCGAGCCGTCACTGGAGCATCAATGCTCGAATGTTTTGTTTTGTGATGTTGTGGTAGGACCGGTAGGAGCACATGGCATCTTGCATTTAACTTTTATTTTAAAAGGCTTGGGATACATTTAACATTTAACATTTAACACCCATGATATTAACTTTTAGGTGAGGAGGACATGGACCCTTTTCTTTCTGCGGTGTAACGCAGCTACGACAATTCAACCCGACTATGGAGAGAGCTAAGGAGGTCTACGCGAATTAGGTAAGCCTTGTCCGCCGCTACTTTTCCGCTACGTACTTCTGCCGCTACTGCCACTTACTAGGTGCTTGACCTCCACTTGTTACTAAGTTTATGTACGTACATGAAAGTATGCGTGTACCATGTATGCACGTATGCAATGTAGTGTTAGTTGGCTTTGGCAGGGTTGTTTAAAAAAAGGTGGTCCCCATCTGCCCATCTTCTAATCATCATAATCCAATACATTCAATACATTAAAGGTAGTCTGTCTTTTCATTCAGATTATGCACTCGATGTTACCCACAGTAGCCTAAAGACAACGCGGGACAACGGGGGAGAACTTGGGTGTTTTTGACGGATTGTCAGCTCCATAAGCGGGTCGGGCGGAACTAGGGGAAGACGGAACGAGCAATAATTTGACAGAATCTCATCGGAATTTGGAGGACATACAGCCCATACTATGTACAGGGCATACATACAACGTACTCCCCAGTCTCCCATACGTACGCCACGCCTACTAGGTACTAGGTAGTAGGTAGCAGGCGGTAGGTAGCTGACAACAACAGTACAGTCGAACAATCGAACAGTCGAGCCACAGGGGGCATAGACAGTTCCAGTTGTGATACGTGCAATTCGCTTCGTTTCCTTGCTATTATCCTTCCGTCTTTTTGTCTATCATTGCGCCGTTGACGTGGGAAATTGACCGGAAAAGAAAAAAAAAACAGATATCATGGGGGCATCCGTGTACTTCACATTGTACGATATTGTACAATGAATTGGCCCACTAACCAATCATTGGTAAGCTGAGCGACGGGAAGGCTGACGATTGCTTTTGCATATGCACCTTCCTCTCCCCCTTGTCTCCTGATTCCCGTAGCCATTGTCTCGCTTAAAAGTAACCCTTAGGGCTCGCACATATGGCATATGGCATGTGCTATATTACCAAATCGTAACAAGAAACAGATCTCATACATCTCATACATATTATTATACTATACTCTACTATGTATGTAAGAAGGGTTGTCGTCACAGCTCTTGGACATTGTTACATTGGAGCACCTAAACTAAGAGCATAGTTGTTATTGCATACGACGTGTTTTCCTTGTTTTTTTCTGCGGCGCTATGAATAACTCGCATCGAAGGCTGTGGCTATGAACGAAGTGAGTCTTACACAGATGTGACGCATCAAGCAGATGACTGATGCTTGTAGAAGTTGCTCGGGCTGCGGATCTGTTCTCTTCCTTTTCTCCGTATTCTCACAAAAAGAAAGACGGACAAATTAAAAGGAAATGAGATTCATGGTTTTTTTTCAGCTTGTTTCTGAAGGTGTACCACTAGTCAAATCTCATCAAGCTTCTACCATCTACGTATATTGTGTATATTGTGTATCCCAGGGCTACGGGTCCAGATTCGTTGAACCGAGATTCGTCTGTTGTGAGATATTCGACCAGCCTAAGGCGGCAATTTTTTTTGAGGACCCATTGCGTGGGCTTGTCACGCAGCCTTGCACAAAACACTACCACGGCACGAGCGCGGGTGATGCCGCTCGTACAGCTCGAGAACGTGTTACCGAACAAATCTGGCCAATATAGATCTTGGAGGTACGCTACTACGACAGCAAGGTGGCTGGAACCTAATCATGCAATTATTGTGTGCAGTTTTCCCAATCACTCTCTCTCCCAAAGCAGGGTATTAATGCGGTCAGGTAGCAGCATCGCAAGTCGGCTGCATGACTGACGGGATTACCGCTCCGCGCATTTGGATAACGAGTAATATCAACGTAGCCTTGCCTTCTAATACGCAGTCGGGAGTTGTATAGTACCTATAGAATACCTTTAGAAGTCTGATGACATGCATTCCCCTTCCCCTTTCCCGTCTGAATCATCGATGACGATTTAGTAGTATGTATAGGTATATGTCACTCCGCTAGATATGTGTATGTATGTCAGCAAGTATGGGGCGCCAGGCACTGGGCACTAGGCACTAGGCACTAGGCACTGGGGGGCATCCATAGGCGCTTATCTCATCAAATCGAGTTCACGGTCTTGTCGGTTAACCAACCCCCACGGGTATATTTTAGAAAGAATATGAGAAAGAGCAACGGATCGCACTATTTAGACCTGTTTCAGCCCCTAAGCGATCGGGGGTGTGCAAAATAGGTTTGAAGTAGGCGAACTGTTTGCACACCAATTGCCTGATATGGAAGGTTTCATGCAACCACTTCAAAGTTCAGTGACGTTCTGACTTCAGCGCGGAAACGGACCCGTACTTCGTCCGATTTTGTAACCAGACGACGGGAACGAGCTAGCGCGTTGTCATTCGGTCGTTCGTACAATACATAGATTGACAGGTCACTGTAGATTTTTTTTTTTGCTGACAGGGGATGCGAGATTTCGATATCCTGAAAAAAAAACCTATCATTGCAGGACAAAGACATAGACACGGTAGGCACGGAGTTTGGCAGAAATTGTGCCCGAGTAGGCACACCTAGAAAAAGTACAATTCTCGTAATGCATCAAAACCTGACAGATTACAACTCTTTTTGGAAATGGCACCCGAGAGGACGATTCCTAGTGAGGCTGAAGAATCGGGAGCACCCAGCCCCGGCGATGCAGCAGTTGCAGCAGTTGCAGCAGCGGATGACATCGTACACAGTATTTGGTAGCATGAATGCATGGCATTGTCATACCCCAGCTGCCCAAGAGAATCGAGGAATTGTTAATGTGGCTTTGTTGATGACGAGTTTGCCGTGCTGCAGCTCCCGACATCGACAAAATCTTTTACCGAGGCGTAGCAGTTCAAGGGCGGTCCGATTGGCGCTAACATCTGATGGATAGGTACCTATGGACGATGTTTGGATGCTTCGGTGCTTAGGTGTTCACTGTTCAGGTGCTCTGGTGCCTGGGTACCCCTAGGGCCTAAGTATAGGTAGAAATGCTACCTTGCTATCTGACGAACCGGCACAAGACAGCAGTTACATAGAAGGTCCAGTTAAAACAGTTTTTGATTGGCTCAAAAAGCCTTGGCAGGCCTTTGTCAGAATATGATTTGATACATCACTTAGTTTTCTTATGGGTATATGTACCTGCTGTCTTGTGCCGGTTCGTCAGATAGGTACAATACTATGTAGGGACTCGCGGGGGGGCTTGGCCCTGAAAACCTAGAGTTGGACACTAGAGCGTAAGTTGACCAACTATTTTGTAGGTTGGGTATGGCAGAAGAAGAAAGAAAGATAATAATCCCAAGTCGACAAACATCACCTCTACCTAGATATCTAGATTCCTAGAATCCCTAGATAATCTCCAAACACTTCTCGTCTCCCGAAACAATTTCAATAGAACGGCTTACGTAGACTTTTCGTTTGTTGACATATTACAATACATGCAGATGTAATATGCATTTGATATTTGATAGGTACGACGTGACAGTTTGACGTTTACCATGCACGTACCTAATAGATACCTCAGCCAAGACGGCGATGATGACGGCAACGTCGAATTCTCCCCGATAAAAGGCAATGTGCAGCGGGATATTAGAAGTGCCGCATAACAAAGAGGACATAAGAAGCGAAGTCGTTGTCGTGTGCGACTCAGGTACTATGGTATCGCTATGGTATGTCGGGTTGTTTTGTGATTTAGATGAATACCCAGTCAATAGATGGTAAATGAATGGCGATCGTCGTGATGGTCTTCGTCTGAATTGGAACGAATCCAAATTGTCGGGCGGCGACCTGCATGGAGCTTCTCTTGCCTTGCCTTGCCTTACCGACATGTAGGTACGATCTAACCTTTCGGGGTACATACAGATTACTGTATTCAGCGGGTACACCAGACGCTTGGGTTTGTGGTATCGTCAGTTTTACTAATTCGAGGCAGCCCTCCTGGTCCTCCAACCACCGAGGCCAGGGGTTTTGGAAGGGGGTGAAGGGGGCAGGAAGGGTGTGCATTGAAAGACAATATGCTTCCATTGCTTCCATTGGGACTTCTAGAAGAAAATTGGTGGAGAATTCAATGTTTCTTGTGGATCCCCTGCCCTCTTCCCTGGAGGTATATAATAATACATTGACCTGGAATCTTAGATGAACCCAGCAGCTTATCCCAAGTATCCAAGTACTTGAGCAGGTAAAATACAAAATAGCCATATTGGAAGTAGCTAGCTTTAACCATCTTGCTCAGGACTACATAATAATTAACCTTTCTCCACAATCCTGTAACAGACGTTTAACTCTAGTAGGAAATATACGTATCGCGATGACATGGAGCTTGAGCATGGATAGAAAGATACTACATACTTAGTACGAAGTATATACATAGCGAATTCAGGGGGCTTGAGAAGTTAATAGGGTCTTACTCCAGTTCTTCTAGACCATTACCCTCCATTTTTATTTCGCAATTGTACAGGGTACGTACATTTCTAAGTACAGAGGTATTACCCACCAAACCAACGTTCGATCTTCTTCATTTCGTTAACCAACTTTTTGAAACTATTACTACTAGGTACCTACATAGTAGAGATTTCCCAACGCCAATGAGAAATACTACTGTAGTAGATCCTATTAACATGCTTGAGGCAACATCTGAGCATCATATATCTAAATCAAACACCGTAACCCACCACCTGCCCACCAGAGATCATGTAATACAAAATCGATCTTCTAGAATCTATGGAGAATCCACCCGCACCCGCGCCGAGAAGCTGAGAAAGACTCTTACTATGTACCTACATAGTACTAACCGGACCACCTGTTTCAGCAGCCTTGTAGCGATGGTACGATATACGATTTGCTTTCCTCGCTCGCCGTTCTCTTTCACATGTTGTGTGAGGTTTACACGCGATCCTCACAGCTTTCGCGATCTCTGGCTTATCATCGACCTTCGTCTAGGCGACTCTCGTCTCAGCCTACCAGAGATAGCCACCAGCCATGTGTACATAGTACAGGTACCACATCAGGCAGGTTAAGGGCATCATGGGTGCCTACCTAGTACCTAGTATGTCCATGTGTGCAAAATACCTAATAGGTACATACATTTCGCTCAATTCAGAAGGACCGATAATATATTAATGCCATCATTTTCAGGGGATTATGAACGGCATGGGTACGAAATGGATGTACTCGATACAACAGTCGGCTGCTACTATGACTACTTGGTCCACTGGAGAATTAACTGCCACATGGCTCTCCACTCATTATCGCTGTTCCTGCATTAGCCAGCCAGCCCTGGTTACCAACTACGTATTGTACCTCTTAGGACGTACCTCTTACATAGTAGGAGGCACATGCTCAATTATTTACAAGGTGAGAGATTCCCAACCCAAAACAATGACGAGTCTGGCCCTTGGATGCCTTAGATGCCGTGGTATTACTATGTACTTGGACGAAAACTTCACAGAGACCCATCGTCGTCGCCATCGTCTCGTCATTGTACGTATGCTTACCTTGCTTCTGTGGATATGATGGTACTAATAGCATGATGATCACTTACAGTACGAATACCCTAGCACTAGTGTAGTCACAATTGGCTAGGAAACTATCCAATGCCTATTGCGACCTCAACAAGTCAATAATCGGTTATCATAGCGTGGAATCCTTGGGCCAACATCTCATCCGTGGTTTCCTAACCAGTAGCCGCATATCGTGGTTACATCGAACCTTTTGCCTGCTCTACCAAAGCGCCGCACCGCCTTGGTGGACCCGTTGGAGGACCCGTTGGAACGTGATGGCGAAAGGGTTTCTTTCCATCGACTTGGCATCTACCAGGCAACTAACGAGGAACTCCCGTACACATTGGACATGTACGCAATTAACGCATGGCGCAGTGTTTCATCATCATGTGACTCCTCTGTCGACGATTCAATGAGCGTACAGTATCCATTTCCTTGGATTTCGTTGGTTCAGAGGTAACGATCATTCTCAGCCAATAATTCGTCCAATACTTGAGGATATGAGAAAGGGAAATTGAATACATTTGCTTGGACGGCGACCAATCAAGGTACCTGCCGCCGGCATTTTCGTCACAAATCATACGACGGAAAATGAGAGCCATGGGAGTCTCTTCTGTAGACAAGGGCCCCCAACTTCTAGAAACTCCCAGGCTTCCTTAAATGGATGCTTCAGAATGTTTATGCCAGCCTCGCCACCAAACCGAAAATTTGAACCCTTGAATGATAGCACCCACCGTAGACCCACGATCACTACGGCACTCAAAAATCTCCATACCCGGTGAGTCGGCGTTCCCAGACAAGGGCATCTTCAATATCGTCAGACTCTTATTATTCCCAAACTTACGGGACCATCTTTCGATCCACACCAAATCTCAGTCGATTACCATGCATAATGCTCCATTAGAGCTGTAAATGCACGTGTATCATGCGTAATTGAACGGATATATGATGCCACAAGGCTCTTTAATCGACTTGGAGCGGCTTCCCCGTCCTCGGGATGTAGACGCGGAACTTTCTAGCCCTCCCGCCATATAATAGCCTTATCAGGGTTACCAAGGCTGCAAGGCTAAAGGGCAACCATTCAGCTCGACGGCGACGTTAGGATACATCCCGCGGTCCACATTGCGAAAACCTTTTCATCCAAGCTCAATCGGCTCTTCAAGACACCAAGCCTCCCCTGAAATCTACCCGGTAACCATCAAACAAGCCGAAGAGGAGTATCACCTAACCTCCAGAGAATAGTATATTAGATATCTTCCCACAAGACCTCGTTCCCAACAAAGGGGGCCGGGGGATACGATGTACATACCAACACACCGGATCGCCAATTATTGATGCCTTGATGCTTGCATCTACATAGTATGCATTCTCGAGGCACAGAAGGGAGCGGCCACAACCTCTCAACGAGAATTCGATGCGGAGTGGATGTCCTAAGGAAAAACCTTACGGCTATCAAGATTCAAAACCCATGGTGAAGTCTTAGGATCTCCTTACCTTGCCATCCCAGCGCCATGGACCCTTTAATGCGCTAAATCAGGTAGGCGATGTGGGCCACTACCAGACGGCACGCATCCGAAATAGCATCATATTAACCATGTTAGGTATTGAGACCCACGGGTGCATGACAGGTAGTAATTGATAGTCCCACAAAATGAATTTCAAAACCGCTACCTATTTCAAACAGTTCATTAATAACCATTCGTACCAGAAATCCACTTGTTAGTACTTACCTTGTAGCATTCATCAGATACCGAGTCAACCTCGAAATACAAAAGAAATACAACGATAGTTAGATTCTAACCTTATTATCAAGTTGTATCTCACCAAAGGGAATACCCGTCGTAGCGGGTAATATATTATAGTGGCCCCGGCAGTTCCATGCTCCAATGCCCATCGTCGGGATTTGGGGAACCTGTCACGTTCGATTTGGGTAAGGATCAGGCATGCCCTTGTCCAGGACCAGGTCTGCTTGATGATGTCCCGTAACACCGGGGAAGCTTCCGCCACGACGGATCAACCATGTTTGCCCTATGTTTATTATCAAATTACGAGGGAAAATTTTCGCCCAGGAATGTTGAGCTTTGACAGCAGATGGGATCATTACCAAACTCGCTTCCGCCTCCGAGCACTATCGCTTTCGGCAACGCCATCGCCGGGAAAACCCATACTTGCCTAGCAAGCGACGAACTGGGCGCCGGGTGGTCAGGCTCGTCTCGGTGCGCGTGGTATTCGGAACGTAGCGCGTAGGAAGACTCGAATGAAAGGGTGAACCAGCTCACCGGGATTTGTCGTCACCTCCTGAACCGACTAATTTTTCAAGTTATTAATACAGACCTGTTTACCTAGTCGACGCGATCAAGGATCCTGGCGTTTCGCGACATGCCTATTCTCTTCGGTTGATGAGGAGGTCGGGCTCTGATCATGTATCCGTACTGTTAAACGAGCCTATCCGGCAACAGGAAGAGGATCAATGGCATCCATTGGCACTTTGGAAGACCTGCATGTTCTCGACCTTTACTTGGTGGACCCTTTGCTCATCACTTGAGATAGAACCCTTCGATTGGGTCGCCTCCCCAGCACAAGATAAAGTGTTATGGGGAGCTAGTCGCTCCGCCAACCACGTTTATTTGGGTTGGGGTCGTGACTCATCAACCCATTTCCCCGGGATAAATAGGGGTAATAGGTGAAGTCATAATACTAGTAGTTCGATTGCCTGGTCAACTAATGGTCAATACACAATCGCGTTTCTTATTTAATAATCGCCAGCCATTTGGGCTGCCAGTGGCCCCGCGCCACTTCGGTACCCAAAAGTACCGAGAGGAACCAATTCCCTAATTGGAGCTGTGGCATAGGAATACGTGTACTATGTAGTCAATAAGATGGGGGCTCGGTGGCTCGAAGCGTCCTAGTGACCTACGTAGCATTTTGGCAGGGGTCGCCTGCCTGAAACGGTTATCATTGGATTTGGTTGAGGTAGTCGAGGACATGCAGACATGTAGACATGCAGCTGGTAGACATGTTCGGCCAAGGTAGTGGCTACAAACCAGCTAACTCCGACATAACTGACCAAACCCCCGGAACGGAATGGCTAGATGGATGCAGCTTTCATCGGTATGAAACTACTTCGGTTCTGAGGGCCTATATCTGGGACGCTATACGTGTATTGTACGAAGGCGAATCGTTCGAAATCTTAAGGGGGCTAAGAGCAAGATTTGGGGGTTGTACGACGACGGATGAGGGCATAACCATAATGAGCACCATGAAGCCATGAAGCACGATGACTCGCAGCAAATGGCATCAGCCAATCTTGCGACGATAGGATGTAACTCCTGATCAAACTCGAACCCAATTAGATCTCCGAGGGTGGTCAGGTTGGGCTATATTTTCGTCTGTACAATTTGTACAATTCATCGCCCATGTTGGCTACCTCCAAGCCTTCCGTGGTGCGACTTTTGACGCCGGAGTTGAAGGATGGGGGTTTGATTTCTCAGCAGATTGGTCTTCCGTGTATGCCGTATTGTCCAGGTGATGCGAGTTGCGTTACTTAGGACATACCAAGTTTGAGAGTTTTTTTTTTTTTTCCAAAGGGTCGTCGTTATGTTGTTATTGGTAGCCTCATATTCGACTTTGACTTATTTATATTTCATCAGGACTTCTTCTGAAGAGATGTATGGTAGGTAATGTTTTGGAAAATTTTAGTGTCAGTGACGTAGAAAGTCTTCCAGTGCTTCCAGTGTCCAATTGCAACCTGTAGGCTGTTGTAAGCGTTGTAAGCGGGCGGGTGTAAATGTAACTTGCTGCTAAGCCACCCCTTCCAGCCCTTCTTAACAAACTTATTAACAAACCCTCCCACCTTCATCGGATGACGGAGCATACTATGTGGTTGGTCAGGTACCTGCCACGCCTAAGAAAAACATGCGAAGGTATAGGTACCTACCCCAAATGTCTCCAAATCCCAGTTCTTTTTTCCCTCAGAGTCCAAATGTGCTATTAACCCCAGGCTCTGAAAGTGCCCCGTCAGCCAGCCCTTGGAGTGTTCTCCTATTCTAAGCCACAGTTCGCAAGCCTCTTGGCCCCACCAAAGCTTTGCAGCTGTCCATCAAGAGAAAGCAACGTCAATTGTCCCCCACCATCAATAACCATCAATAACCATCAATCAATCTTCTAGCTTCAACGTCCACAGTCCTCATCCCACATCCCACAGTCCACAGTTCACAATCCACCGACCAAGAGCCTCACTATTTCCGATACACTCGTTTTCGGGATCACATGTCCACGTAGCCGAGCCACGAGAAAGCAGGCAAAGGCGGCAAAATACACTATTCTCTCTAGGGTCTTTAGGCATCAAGAGACGAGCAACGCCTTCTATACGTTACCGTTACCCCTTCCTCCTCTGTTGGGCTGACTCGTCCTGGTTCTCGGAGCCGAGTGACCACCATGTCCATCATCCAGCAGCACACCCAGGCTTCGCTAAGCGATGCCTGGAGGACCATCAACATCGACGCTCTAGACCCGGACTCCTCCCAGAACTTCGACACTTCCACCTTGCACCCGCCGTTACCCGAGATCGGCGAGGCGGATGTTCGGCAGCTGAATGCCCAGGTGCGGCAGCTGCTTCGAGGCGGCGACTTCGAAGGCGCTCTCAGGGGCTGCTTAGAGAGCCCGGTGTATAACGGCAATGATTCTGCTAAGGTAGGTCATGCTTCAACCACAGCCCTGGATTCATCATGTTAGGAATATGGATCGGGGAGCTATGAGGTCATGTAGTAATAGAGTGCTGACGATGTTGTGATGATACAGGAGTCTCACATGCAGACTGTAGTTGAGGTTCTACAGTCGATCAAAGCTAGCGAGATGACTCCGATGTTACAGAGAATCTATAGCTCGCAGGGCGGCAGTGAGCTGTTAGATGTGTTGATGAAGTATCTGTACGTCTCCTGTCTATCAGTTACCTCAGATAGTTGTCAGATCTAACCCGATATACAGATACAAAGGTATGTCAGGCGGGTCGTCGAGCGGAGGATTAAAGACCCCGACCCGGGGCCTGACGCCGCAAGCTACGGGATTTAGCCAGATCGGCTCAAGACCCGTGGGCACAAATGAATCTACGGGAACGGCGATGAGCGTTTTGCTAAGCTGGCATGAGAAGGTCGTCGATGTTGCGGGCTTGGGTAGCATAGAGCGATGCATGACCGACTGGCGAAAAGTCTAAAGCCCCAAGCTGCTTCAAATATTGATGTTCTATAGAAATGGGATTACGAAATTATTTACCAACCTTGATATTGATGTCTTCATTTTGAATCTTCTCTATCACCTACCTTAAGATACCAACAATTCCAAATATCGATTCTCATTCATTTTCAATGCCTTTGGTTTCCAGCTCCCCCATTTAACATTTTGCTTTATGAGATCCATCAATATTAATAAGTTCATTCCCTTGTCCTGAGATATCTTTGGTTCTTAACCTTCTTGTATGCTTACACAAATGCTTCAAGATGTCTTCAGTGTTTGCCTTCACTCATCCTACTGATATTCTATGTAAGCATTGTCATCAAATCTACAACATGTCAGCTCAGGCATACGCCGTATGAAGCTGTATTCCTGTTCCCCCCAACCATTCACCCTGTTATACACATCGTCCATTGCTGATATGAGACGACATCAGCATCTACCCAACCAAGACGTTCCCTACCACGCCCTTGATTGTAAATCATCGTATATACTTAGGGCAAACAAGCTCCCACTGATTAATTACACCATAAGGCATTGGATGAACATAAATATCCATAGATTCTTTTTTCAATTCTTTTTTTTGAAACCTTTCCAAAACAACCCATCCTTCACTTTCAAAAAATACGCGGATAGTTTCCAAACTCTGAAAATTCGCAAGCCTCACACGCCATATTCTCTATTCCCACGTAAGTAACATTTCATGTTTTTCATCAAATCATCTCCTCTATAAGATGAGCTATATGTAAATTCCCTTTCTGCAATATCCTATTCTCTTGTTGTCATCTGTCGAGTAGGCTCCCTTCTGTTTCCCTGTTTCCTACTTTCGCTCAGCCCTCGCGAGGTATTATTTCTACTAGTTTTATCATCTAATTATCTTCTTTCATCATATCACTCCCCCGTCAATCATATTTCTCTTACATGTGGCACTTTGAAATGTTTGATATTCTATCACGGATGATTACATCCTATCTCCCCCCTTGCTGCGAATACCCTCTTGCGTTGCTAACCCGCCCCCCTTTCTCCCCTATCTGAATACCTTCCAAATAGAGAACACTGCTTACCAATTCACTTTTCGTAGAGTCAGCAATTCCGTCGCAGCAATGGCTTTCCATTGCCCAACTTGCGATAAAGCCTTCAACACGGCTGAGGAAGGCCAGCTTCATTGGGTATCTGATGAAGCTCAAGACGAGCAGCACCACAAAACTCCGGACTGCTGCAAGTCATTCCTCACTCGAAACGACAGGGCTGCTCATATGCATGATAGTAGCTACCATAACATATGTGATCACTGCACTCATGACTTCCGCAACCAGCATGACGATTACCTATTTCATCGCAGGTTGTTGTCGGCGAGCATGCAGGTCCAGCTCAAGACACCGTATTGCATCAAATGCAATATGGCATTTGCGAATGCCGAAGAGCTTATACGTCATGTTGGAAGCAGCAACGTACACTTCTAGTGTAATGTGTGCACTGTTGAATTTCCTAGCGACGATCTATTGAACACACACAATATCTCGACACATGTCTCCTGCGCACCTTGCGGACGAGGTTTTAGTTCTGCTGATGCCCTCCACGATCACTGGCAGCTCGACTACCGTCACCACTTCTGTAGACCCTGCTCCAAGCACTTCCCTGACTACAATTCTCTGTTATACCATTACAACGACGACGAATCGTGGGTCGATGGTGTTACCCATGGATACTGCGCAGCATGCCGACAAGACTATGGGAACATGGATGGAGTACAATGGCATTGGTCCGAGTCCCAACAACACGCGTATTGCTATACTTGCAAAGAGACGTTCATGACTCGTGAAGAGCTGCGCGATCACTTCCTCGGAAACAAGGGTGTCCCTGGCCATTCTTGGTGTAGCCTGTGTCAGAAACCATTCCCAAAGCCCGGTGATTTCGAGAAGCACCTCTGGGACAATGAACAAGATCATTTCTGCTGCTATACATGCAATCTCCTATTCGCCTCACCAGTGGACCGTACTGATCACTGGGCGGCGGATCCCAACCATCCTTACTGCGTTCCATGCCATCAACTGTATGAAGACTTCGATCAGCTATGTCTACACCGACTGAAAACACACCCCGGAGATCCCACCCTGGATGTAAGTCCCCCTCGCTTCCTAGCATCTCATACTCGATTCAAGATGTAAGCTAACTGGAGTATCAGCACAAGAAAGTGATGGAGTGGGCTGAAACTATCTACAGCAAAGCAAAGGAATTGCCTCTGATGAAGCCTGACGACCAGAACGTCGGTGAACACGCCCATGAAGATCCCGAAGGCTTCGCTGATGAGGAAATGGGTGATGCTGAGTACGGTAGTTACGAGGGCAACTATGATGACGAGGACGAGGGCGAAGATGACGAGGGCGAATACGATGGTGTTCATGAGGCCAGAAACGCCCCTCAGATCGAGTAATCCAATCGAGTACAACCCCCTCGAGGAGGACTCGGATGCTAATCTGCACAGTTTCTTCGTTTTTCCAGTTTTTTTTTTCTTTCTTTACCCACTAATTTCCTGCCCCCTTTGAGCCCCGACTGAAATTCTACGGAATTTCTGAGAGGCACTAGGTTTTCTCTCTCTCTTTTTTTTTTCGTTTTCGTTCTCAATGTGTACTAAGCAGAAATCATCATGGGCTCGCAAGGATACTGAATCGAGGCGACGGATGCCTCAGCTGGATGGACACGGACAGATAGTCACCAGTTAACGAGAAACACTCCACTCAACTCCCTGTCTTTGATTCGTGAATTCTCTACATTAGATATCTCGTCATAAAGATAACTACTTTTTCTCTAAAATATCCTTTAGGTTGATTTCGCCGCTTCCTCTCGGTAACGGTTTAGCCTGATCCGCAGACTCCTTCCACCCGATCATATAGATAATCCTAAAGGTAGCCGGTATAGTCCCATCCTCGTTGCCGTGAAGCTCGCGATATATAGCATCGTTCGCCAACAGCACATCCCTCGGGATTGGCCCCATCTCCCGCCCCAACACCGCATTCCCCTCGCCCATGGCGCGCAGATCTTCCATCAGCGCAAACGTGTTGGGATAATCGACTACTATGTCCTCTACATCCACCGTCAGCATCTTAAACCCCGCGCGCTGCAGCAGCCCGCCCACGTCCCGCACATCCGCTAACGGCGACACTCTAGGCGATATACCGCCCCGCCGCTCGGTCTCCGCAAGCTGCAGCGACGTGCGCAGCTCGAACAGCGTATCGCCGCCGAGCATCGCGCCCATGAACGCGCAGTCCGGCTTCAGTATATTATTGATCTGCGCTAGGACCCCCGGCAAGTCGTTGATCCAATGCATACTCAGCGAGCTAAGGACTAGATCGAACGAGTCCGCTTCGAAGGGCAGCGTCTCCTCGTCCGGGATCACTTGCCGCGTTATGTTGATGTCGTTGTTGTAGGGCAGGTCTGCGTCCCGGTACAGCATGGTCTGGGAAGAGTCGACGGCGAGTAGGTGTCCGATGCGGGTGGCGATGGGTTCGGAGACGGGCTGCGGGCCATCGGGGTCAGGGTCAGGGCGCGTCAGGGCCCAGGCGATGTGGCAGGCGTTTGCGCCGAAGTCGAGGACTTTGGGGTAGCTGCGTTTGATGTCCTATATCATATATCCATATATTAGTACCTCGTCTTGAGGCTATATATAGGCAACAAGGTGATATACTAGTAGTCTATTGCACAACCGAATGGCCACCTCATCTTTCACGTAGCCGGTGATCCGGCTGTGTTGGAGGTCGGCGGCGGCACGCTCTTTCTGCAGCCATTTGGTGCGGCGGTTGAAGACCTGGTGGACGGGAGGCGACGCAGCTTGGAAGGCGTACGATCGCCGCGCCGTCGAGCCTATCGTTCTTCCTCCTACCTCCTTCCAACCCCGCGATAGTAGCGTGCTTGATCTCCGGAGAATGTGATTCATACTCCTAGATCGTCAATTGGCCGCCTTTCACATCTCGAAGAGAGGATGTGCGCATTGAAGCTAGAGCTTTCGAATAGTTGAAAGCTCATTGGCTGTGACGTCGAAGCTGGAGAAATGGAGAAAGACCTCTACCCGGTACCCCAATGGAGTATTGGCAATATCGATAAGTAAGGTACGGATGTACATCGATATTTCAATATCAAGTATCAAGCCACACTTTCTTGAGAGTTACCTAAGACAGCTAAGGTTTATATGTACGATTGAGGCGTAAAACAACCATGTGGCCCCACAAGTACGGTAGCATTGGAACGCTGGAAGAACCTTGGGAAAGTGCTGTGGTGTGCTGTATGTGCTGTGTGTTGCTCCTCCTTTCGACGCTCGGGGTTTAAGACACAAGGTCCGCTTGCCAAATCAATTTACACATTTGGTTCCCAAATCTGTCCCTGACCGTCCCTGATTTTTGAGCCGGGGAATCCTAATTCCCAAATCCTAAATCCAAACACTAACAATTGACAAGTCTTAGCACCCGCATCCAATGTCGTGCTACCAAGTCCGAATTTCAAATTTCTAGAATCGCCAACTTGATCCGACATCCCGTCCCTACCAACCTATTCGATAATATCGAACCTCGAATCTCGACCGCCGTCGGCAACCGTTACCGTTACCGTTACCGTTACCGCTACCGCTACCGCTATCGTTCCCACTTCGCCGTTACTGAACCTTGCAAACCCCCTTTGTCCGTTCATTAAACCATTACTCATCGTCCATTACCTGCTCCAACGTTGCCCTGGTCACGTTTGACCATGTTTATAGACTGATTAGGTCTATCATGAGAGCCGCATTCCTGAGCGTGCTTCTTTTAGATATTGGGCCGGAGTTTATACACTTGAATTCGAGTTCTTCGTATATAAACTAGTTTCGCGTACCGCTGCTGCTGCTTTACCTTTTTTTTTTTTACTAGCCGATGCGATAGGGATAGAGGGTGCTGTATAATAATAAGGGATACTTTGTTGCGACTTCATCAATGGCTTCTTCCGCCGCGGCCGGCTTCCTCGGCCGGTCGAGTAGCAGCAGTTCAAACATGCGTGGTCTCGTCCAATTCATCGCCGACCTTCGAAACGCCAGAGCTAGGGATCTAGAAGAAAAGAGGATTAACAAGGAGCTCGCAAACATTCGGTAGGTACAAATAACCATCCTGAGTCGCCATTGGGTATAACGTTGCTAACCCGGAGTTTCTACATCGCAGACAGAAATTCAAAGGTACGTGATGATCCAACCTAGACCGCTTTCCGATCCCTCGTCACGGCTCCGTATCGAAAAAGTGAACCTGGAACCCGTAGCTAACGAACGGCAGATGGCAACTTGAGTGGATACCACAAGAAGAAATACGTTTGTAAAGTATGGGAAAGATCAATCTACGGCGATACCGAACCACTGGATCTAACATGCGTATAGTTGTTGTACATTTACATACTAGGTTGGAACGTCGATTTTGGGCATCTTGAAGCTGTCAATCTTATCTCCGCTAGCAAGTACTCCGAGAAACAGATTGGATATCTTGCCATGACTCTATTTCTACACGAAAAGCACGAGCTATTACACTTGGTCGTCAACAGCATACGAAAAGATCTCCTCGACCATAATGAACTATTCAATTGTCTGGCTCTACACGCAATCGCGAATGTGGGAGGTCGGGAGATGGGAGAAGCTCTGAGTTCGGAGGTCCACAGGCTTCTGATTTCACCGTACGTTCGATGAGTTGCTTCCGTCGGTGCCGCCAGTATCATCTAACAGTGAATGCAGGACCTCGAAGTCGTTCGTAAAAAAGAAGGCGGCTCTTACTCTCCTCCGTCTGTATCGCAAGCATCCCGACATAATTCAACCGCAATGGGCCGAACGGATAATATCTCTAATGGACGATGTCGATCTCGGAGTGGCTCTCTCGGTTACGTCTTTGGTCATGACTGTTGCGCAAGATAATCTGGACCAGTACAAGGGAGCCTATGTCAAGGCTGCTTCGCGATTAAAGCGAATACTGGTCGATAATGATTTTACTCAGGACTACTTGTACTATAAAGTTCCTTGTCCTTGGATTCAGGTCAAATTGCTGCGTTTGCTACAATATTTCCCGCCCTCAGGTATGGTCTGTTTTAAATGATGGCATCAAGCATCGGTACTGACTAAATGAGCAGAGGACAGTCACGTTCGCGAACTAATCCGAGAATCACTGCAGAAGATCTTGAATCTTGCTATGGACACGAATAAGAACGTCCAACAGAACAACGCTCAGAATGCAGTCTTATTTGAGGCCATTAACCTCATCATCCATTTGGATACGGAACATGCGCTGATGAAGCAAATCTCTTCCCGCCTCGGCCGCTTCATAACGTCTAGGGAGACCAATGTCCGATACCTAGGCCTGGAGGCCATGACCCATCTAGCAGCTCGAGCCGAGAACCTCGACCCCATTAAACAACACCAAGAAGTGATCCTTGGATCGCTCAAGGACCGAGACATCAGTGTGCGCAGAAAGGGTCTTGATTTGCTATATAGTATGTGCGACTCGACCAACTCCCAACCGATTGTCTCGGAGCTATTGCACTATCTCCAGAATGCCGACTTTGCTATTCGAGAAGAGATGGCCTTGAAGATTGCGATTTTGACGGAGAAGTATGCTACTGATATCCAGTGGTACATTAATGTTTCCCTTCGACTGGTAGCCATTGCGGGTGACCATCTTAGCGACGAGGTTTGGCAACGAGTTATCCAAATTGTGACGAATAATGAGGAGCTGCAAGTATATGCAGCGCATAATACCCTTCAGCACGTCAAGCAAGACCATTGCCACGAGACACTAGTAAAAATCGGTGCCTATATTCTTGGAGAATTTGGACATTTGATTGCAGAAGAACAGGGCTGCAGTCCTATTGAGCAATTCATGGCATTATCTAGAAAGCTTCCTGCCTGTTCCTCTAGTACACGCGCCATGATTCTTTCGTCCTTCGTCAAATTCGTTAATCTGTTCCCCGAGATTAAGCCACAGCTCGTCCACGTTTTTGAGATATATAGCCATACGTTGGACCCTGAGCTGCAACAACGAGCGTACGAGTACTTGACGCTCGCCAGTCTTCCAACGGACGATTTGCTCCGTACCGTTTGCGACGAAATGCCACCGTTCCCAGAACGACAGTCCGCGCTTTTGTCAAGACTGCACCAGAAGCACGCCGGCACGAGTGATAAGCGAACGTGGGTAGTTGGTGGCAAGGATGCAAACAATGATGTGTCCGAGCTAAACATGGCCAAGAACCCCGGCCTGAGGAGGACTTTTAGCACCAATGGCCCCGTCAACGGCAACGGACTAGCGAACGGTGCGGCAAATGGCGCCAATGGCCACTCTAACGATCTTGCTGGTCTTGATATGAATGCAGGTCCTGTCCCGGAGAAGTTGCTCAAGGCACCCAACTTGGCCAGCGCTGCGCATCTATCGCCCGGCTGGGAATCAGGTTACAACAAGCTGTTACTCAAAGCTGATGGCGTACTGTTCGAAGATGGGCAGATCCAAATTGGTGTTCGCTCCGAATACAGAGGACAAATGGCATGCCTTATCTTATATTTCACGAACAAGACTCCAGCTACTGTGAGCTCCTTTACCACGACACTCGACTTGGATGGGAGCGAGAAAGAAAATCTGACGTGGGACGTCAAGACCATGCCCGACAGCTCCATCATGAACGGTGGGCAATCCCGTTTGATCATCATGTTCGAGGCGAAGAAGGTCTTCACGAAGAGCCCCACCATCAGAATAAGCTACTTAGCGGGTGCCTTACAAGCGCTCACTCTCATGCTTCCACTCACAGCACACAAATTTATGGACCCTGCGGATCTCACAGCAGACGATTTCTTCAAGAGATGGAAGCAAATCGGTGGCGCACCACGTGAAGCTCAACAAATCATTGGTCTCGCTCCTGGGAAATCTGGATCACGTGAGATTACCGAGAGTTTTGTGCGCAAGACTATCGAAGGCTTCCGTTGGGGCATATTAAGGGGCGTTGATCCAAACAGCAAGAACTTCGTCGGAGCAAGCGTACTCCATACTTCTGAGGGAGGTAAGTTTGGCTGCCTAATGAGACTAGAGCCAAACTACACTTCACAGGTAAGACGACATCACGAGACGATCCTCTTCTAGACTACTTTTACTAACAATCTAACAGATGGTCCGACTTACAATTCGAGCTACGGATGAGAGTGTGCCGCCTGTGCTATTGAAGCTGATGGGGGAACAATTATCAAAGGGGGTTTCCACAACACCTGAGCTACAAGAAGGGCCTACACGGCGAGAAATATCAGATACCTTCAGTAATATCATGGTTCAATAAAGGTCCGGTCCGAGAAGAGAAAGACAGAAAAGGTCTTGGTAATGCTTTGGAAGGGGGGCTCCAGAAGAGTTATGATTCCAAATCCCAGATTTTACCTTGGAAAGTTCAAAATAAGCAAGCTATTTGTGGTATATATGCATTTCCAGCCCGAGCGAGAGAGGAGTTCATTAGGTAGCATGTGATCAAAAAATCTCATGTGTCAAGATGGGTGCGTTTTGTGTTATTAGAAAGTAAACAGGTGCTTACTCCCTTTCGATTATCGGATACCCTTAGGTCTTTGAGGTAACTGTGAGCAGGATTTTATCTCGAGTTCACTTTCTATTAAATATAATGCTATCCTTAGAAGTCCATCACAATGAATAAAGTTAACTTCTGCAGTTAACATACAGGTCGAGACATAGCGAGGCAGAGAAAGAGTAATTAACCCCTTAACACTTCCCTATTCATCTCAAGACTGAGAAAGAGACATCATTGTCATTTTCCATAGCAACAGCTTTGACTCTGCCATTAGACGACATTATGTTTCGACCCATTGACCTTCGAGATGCCGTTGGCATCTGGCGTCGACGTTGGCCACGTCTCCTGTCTAACGTCCTATACATCCCTATTAGACGTAGACTTCTTACACCTCACCGTCGCTCGCTGACTCAATTTAATTCGGAGGTTGTAATCCAGAACTTACCTTATCCTTTCTCTTGAAACCTGCTCTGCTTTTCTTCCTAAATTTCTTTTTCTCGAGGACTAAAGCCATCAGGACATACACCTACACCCTCATCCACATCCCACCTACTTTCCTTCTTCCATCCGATCTCTTACTTCCTATTTCTATCCCGCAAGTCATATTTCTATTTCCTTGACTCTGAATTCTTCTCTATCACTAGTAAGTTCTGTAGAAACTAGCCAATGCGCGATTTCGATTGCGAACTCCGCCATTCCGTTTCCCACTGCCAATTTCCACCGGAGTCGCCACACTTGCAACGCACGAAATCAAGCTATAACCCGCAGAATCACTACTTAGAAGACTGGCAACGTGACGTCCCGCAAGCACTCCTCTTTCCGCATTCTCTTGATACCGCTGCGCCTGGACGACAAGTCTTGTTGCGACATCAGAGAGTTATCCTCGCTGCACCAACACCAGCACCCAGTATGACGGGAACCGGTGAGGGCGATATCGCCTACGAGAACCAGGGAGGCATGATGCGCATGAAAATCGAACGAATGAAGCGCTGGTGGGCTGGTATGTATAAGCCTTTTCATTTGACCTATCGTCGCCCCTTATTCATCATCGCCCTCAATTCCCACCTCCACCCTGACTTTATATTCGTCTATACAACCGTGATAAAATAAACACGAACCGTGATTCATGCGGCTAATACCAATTGATATAGGGCTCAAGCAACGAACCAGCCCCAAGCTGTTCCCCCAGGCCTGGGTCCTCTTCCTGGTCATAATCCTGATTGCGACCGGTGCTATAGTTAGTAAGTTATAACCCTAACCGTCTTCTCCCCCCCGCTCCTATCTAAAATCACAAACAGGCTATGCTCAGGGGACGGGAGCTAACATTGAGGTCCCCCAAGCCGGCTGGGGTGGTCTGGCAGCCGAGACCGTGCATCATCAGGCACTGGCTCGCCCTGTCGACGACTTGTCGACCATTTCGACGGCGCGACCTGCGCCCCCTAACCTTGAAGCTGGTGCGTCCACGGTCACTTCAAGCGGTCTGACTTGGCACGATGCTGCTACGGGCTACGGTTCGGCGATGACTGGAGATGGTACGTTCTGACATATCCATGCCTGCTTAGTCAACTTAGCTTTTATTCAAGGGGAAATATAACTGACTGATGTCTAGTCACTGCTTGGTCGCCCCGATCAACGATGAAGGTCACGGGACACCCTGTCACGCGCCCACACGCGACCTCGACTTCTTCTCACGCCGTCATCACTCGCGCACCCGCCGACGAGCATGTGGTGAAGATGGACATCGTTACGGATTACGAGATCACGCACGTCACCTCCATCGTCACCGACTGGATTATCATCTACGTCACCGCGACGACCGTCGAGACCACCACGCCTCCCGTCTCTGGCCCCGACTCGAGCGAAGCGTCGGACGTACCTACCAGCTTCGTGACGGAAGTCGTCTACACGAGCGAGCATCACCAGTTCTGTCCGGACCCCAACCGCCCAGCCGTCTGGACGCCCTGCGCGCCCGACCACGCGGCCACCGACGCCCCCGGCGCCGCGATCCCGACGCGCGCCACGGCGTCCCCGGCATGCGGCCGCTGCAGCCTGAACCCGTTCCGCATCCTCAAGGGCATGGTCCAGACGATCTGGAAGAGCCTCTGGGACACGGATCCTACGTCGGTACTGGCGCACCGCTGGGTGCACCGGTGGAAGATCCTGGAGCTCGACGGCCGGTGCGAGGAGCTCCAGCGCCTGATGCTGGCCATGGCGGACATCCTGGAGGCGCAGCGCTACCTGCTGGACGACAAGGACGAGGCCATCGCGCACCTGAAGCAGATGCTCGAGGACCAGCGACTGCTGATGCGGGACCAGGAGGACATGTTGCGGTGGAGCAGGGACGGCCTCAGGGACGCGGTCGCGTTTATCGTTAGTGTGAAGAACGATGCGGTGGATGCTCTTCGCGAGAACGATGAGGTGGAGGAGGCTGAGGAAGAGGTGGAGGTGGATACTACGGGCTCGTGAGGGCCGTGCCCTTGGTGTCGGGGGTTGGTATCGGAGAGGTGAGGGGTTGATTGGATTTGAGTTTGCTTGCAACAGTGATGCAACAAGTTCGATGAGTTGGGTCGTGGTCTGAACCGAGCACGCCCGCTCAGACGGAAACTGGATCGAGCACGGCTATGGGAATTGAATGGGCAATGGGTTTACGCGGATAGGCTATGGCCGTGGGCTATCCACCGACGAAAAGGAAGTCAACCGACTGGACCTTGACCTTTGTGTATGCAAGGCACTAGGTAGTAATGAATGGCTATAAGCCCGAGTCAACTTTGACTGTTCCGTGGTATCGTATGATCTGCTGTCTGCCGTGAGCCAATTGTCCATCTCGCCGGCCTGCGGGAGTAGGTTTGACTTTGGTAGGGCCCCGGTATAAAACGTGCTGCGGCTTCGTTAGGTCTCAATACATATGCTCCCGAGATTCGACGGGCCAATTGTTGATGTTACCGTTGCGCTGGGCGGCCAGTTGTTGTCACTGCGTATATGGGGTACATGGCTTATGTTACGTTATAGGTGATCAATTACACTATTCGGGTTCACTCATCCATTGTATATCAATGTTTGGTCGGTATTTGGCAATAACTTTCTCGTAACTGTGCCATCAAAATTGAAGCCTTTCCCACTCTGAAAGTGATGACGAATAGGGGAAAATACTTTTTTGTACGTACCTCGCCGTGGATAGCGAGATAGACTTTATCATCGATCCTTAAACCGGAACAACCCGAGACCTCCAGCTATGTATAACTGTATAACCCCAGCCCCCCCTTTCTCCAAAAACTCGGTCTACGTCGGAGCTCCGATCTTTCCCGTCTTTTGCCGTCTTTCCTTGTCTTGTCTTTTCTATTGCTATTGTCTATCAAGAAATCCAGGAAAGTACCGGCAAACCAATGGCGGAGCTTCGTCCCACCACGCTCGCAACGAGTATAACCCCTCCTTCCTGACTTCGATGGCGTCAGAGGCTAAGGTAAGGGCCGATCTACCTATCTCCTACTATCTCCTATTTTAGCTGCAGTAGTCACTGTAGTAGTCACTGTAGTAGCCAGTCTTTCGAGGTCCCATCCCTTCCATCACTATCTTTCCCGTCCACGACTCCACGCAGCTGCCGGGCGTTGTCTCACATTAATAATCTCCCGTCTCGAGACTATACCGCATCCAGGTAAAGTCACTGCATAGCGAGCTATTTCGCCCTCCGAACCGGGGTAAATTTTAGGTAGCTATCTGCGCGTGAAGCGTGAAGATATCCGGTGCAAAACTCGATTCGATCGCATGCGTAGCACAAAATACATTCCAGGGCCGTTTTCTATACCGGACTTACTTGTGGCCTAGTAGCCTACTGTAGCCTAGGTACTAGGTAGTAGGTACTGGTTTAGGGCTACTTAAGTCTTATACTCTGTGTCATTCCCCTCTTTTGTTCTGTCTTCACCCCGATTTCTCCCTCACCATCTTGATCTCTAGCAGTTCATAAGCTCGAACCTTGGTGTGTGTGGGTTAAAAAAAATAAAAGGAAAGAATAAGAAAAAGAGGAGAAACGATGACGAGTAACGGTAATGGCGTCAAGTTGAATGGCGGTGCGACCGAGAATGGGGATGGGGGATATGACACCTCCAAGATCTGGACGACGCTGTTGACGAACCGTGCTTACTTCGGCGGTCTGTTGGTATTGGACCACTCCCTGCGCCGGCACCGGAGTAAATACCGGCTTCATGTTATGGTCACAAGGGCCGTAGAAGAGGACACGGAGTATATGGAGGCTTTTGCCGCTGCGGGCATCCCGACGATTGTCGTTGACAAGATTGAGCCCGCACCGAGAGATGGGAAGATCAATAAGGGAACATGGGAGAAGCTTGCTCCATGGTCGTTCACGCAGTATGAGGTATGCTGTCATCTCTCCATCCTTCACGTGTGGGTAGCGTAAATCTAACATCACCAACCAGCGAGTCGTCCTCCTAGACAGTGACCAAGTGATCCTGCAGAACATCGACGACATGATGGACGTCGAGATCCCCTCTGGCTGGATCGCAAGCACGCATGCCTGTACGTGCAACCCGCGCAAGCTGCCGCACTACAGCAAGGACTGGATACCAGAGAACTGCGCCTTCACGGCCGCGAACCAGGCCACAGGCGAACCGGCCCCCATCACCCCGCAGAGCCCAAACAACCACCACCTGCTCAACAGCGGGACGGTCATCGTGCAGCCGTCGAAGCAGCAGTACGACGAGCTGATCCACGCCATGAACACGCACCCCGACGTCCCCAACATGATCTTCTTCGACCAGGACCTCCTCGCCATCGTGTACCGCGGCAAGTGGAAGGCCCTGCCGTACCACTACAACGCGCTCAAGCCTATGCGGTCTTGCCACGGCGGGTTGTGGAAAGACGAGGATGTGAAGATTCTGCACTATATCCTGAATAAGCCGTGGAAGAGCAGGAAGTACGATGAGAATGATACGATTGAGTCGACGCATCGGCTGTGGTGGGAGGAGTATGCGAAGGTGGAGAAGGAGTGGACGGAGAGTAAGGATGAGAGGAAGAGGGAGCTTTGGAGGAATGTCGTCGTGCCTGTTGTTGCGCAGGAGTGAAGCGGGCGGCGGTATGAATGTTATGGTTCGGTTGAGCGATGAGGCGGCATTTTCAGGGCATTGGAACTTGTACTAGGGCATACTAGCGGATATGTCTAGATCTATTTGGACTTGGAGTGTGAGCGAGAGGTCTTCGTGGGATATATTCAGAGCACTTATTAGAGGTTACGAGCAATTAACGACGGGCCGTAATGGCTAGACTGGCATGCACTGATCACTGATCACTGATTATATGATTCTTGTCGTGAATATGAATTTATTGCTATAATCAACGGTTCTACAGTACAGCTATACCGTAATCTTGGCTTCACTCTTCGGCCCCCTAACCCCAAATATCGTGCTCCCAACCCGCACCTCACCACTCCCCATCACAATCGCGCCCTCGAAGTCCTCGCTCATACCCATACTCAGCTCTAACTCTCTATCTAGACCTAACTCCTTTTGCACGAGATCTCGCTGCTCCCGCAACGCCACAAAGTCCTCATTCTCATTCTCCGGCGTCGTGGCCACGCTGCGCGCTATAGCACCGATGGTCATCAGGCCTAGCAGGTGCAGGTTCGGCGACGATTCGACAATGCGGGCTAGCGCAACGGTGTCGGGACCCGGGGCACAGCCGGACTTGGAGGCTTCGCCGGAAGTGTTGACTTGTACGTGGATGTTGAGTTTAGAAGGAGGAGGGGTTGAAGGTTCCGAGATGGATGAGAAGGAGGCGAGGAATTCGCCGCGGTGCTTGTCCAGCAGCTGGGCTTTCTTCTCTGTATCTACGCTCGACACGCACCAGAGGTTGGGGATCTTGGCTAGGTTTTTGCAGTGGCCTTTTTTTGGCAGATTAGTTTCGTGTTCATGGTGTGGTATTATCATATGCCTTGCAGATGACCATCTCAGAGACTCATGGTTGATGATGCTGCTGTCCTTGCCAGGATCAGGGCGATTTTCATTTCTTACCGGATTGCAGACCGCCGATAAAATGCCAGTGCACGCTACGAGGTAGCAGTTCAGCCTTTTGGCTTAGTTCCTGGGCGTAGTTCTCACCGAAGTGCAGCTGCGGCGGTGAGGCTTGCTGCATAAGCGCCAGGATGTCGTTCGCCGGCTTCAATTTGGAGACGGCGACCAGGCGGACCTGAGGAGAATGAGTAAGGTTGATTATACGAGGACAAAGAGATACACATCATATGATATGATATGAATGAATATGAGAGGGGAAGCCCCTAGCATGTAAAAGGAGTGAGGCGAGGCGAGGCGACTTACATCTCGGCCATTGGCAACGGCGGCAATGCGCTCCCGCACAGTTTTGATCTGTGACACCAAAGCAGCCGCTCTCTGAGAATCAATTTTCATTTCCATGTCTGTCATTATGAAGCCATATGTCAACGATGGTTTTATATATGATGAAATTATAGTTTATATATAATTGTAGTAGTAATATTGAATTTCTTATGATATATGATATTGTCAGGTACTAGGTAATGATACATACGACTCATTGGTAGCTACTTCTGTCGGGAAGAAAAACCTAAAGAGCATGAGACAGGTGGTACAGTACATGTACTGTACGTCTTACATAATGATATCGATGGAAGCTGTCATTCTCTACCAGCTGGTTCATATTTGGAAAGAAGATATGAATGAACATATCAAATTGATAGATTCCTAGATGTTTCTTTAAGTGTCATATGTTTTTCTTTTCTTTTTTTTGGATTTGATATGGTATCATTTCCTCGATATTAAAACGCGCATGAAATAACGACAGGGACGGTGATCTCATCTTGCGGGATTTCGCACATGGCAATAAGGTTAAGCGCGGTTAGATATCGATAAGATCTCTACTTACTCCAGAATTTTGAAGCTCCCAAGTTACAAAGTTTTGACATCCAATGGCGCGTCTTCTAGTGAACCTTTTCAATTCCGACAGCTCCTGCTGAACGATTATATTAAGCTTAGAGCTACAAATTACCTAATAAATTACTTGTTTCTATTTCCCAAATTCAATCATCTGGCAAGGGCACTGTTATTGCCAACTTCAATTTAAGAGGCAGTCATCATGGCTGATCCTTTGTTAACGTCGCTCTGTACCATCTGCCACATCCAAGCTCCCAAATACAAATGTCCCCGATGCGGAACAAGAACATGTTCCTTGACATGTGTCAAGAAACACAAGAAATGGTCATCATGCAATGGAGAGCGAGATCCGACCGTATACATACCACGAGAGAAGTTAAAGACCGATGCTGGTATCGACCACGACTACAACTTTCTGACGAAGATCGAGAGATCCTTGGAGCGAACCGAGAAGATACTAAGAGAAGAGAAGGATATATTACCTCAAGAGGATACCACTTCGCGACCCCCGCCCCATAAACGAGCACGTATCCATAAGGGCCAGAGTAGAGGAAAAGTTACTTTTGAGGAAAACTCAAGAAGATGGGATAGGAATTCGATACAACGAATGCGACAGCTGGGCATCAATGTCTCATCCGTCCCTTATGGAATGACTAGGGCAAGGGAAAACAAGACAAGTTGGAACAAACGCACTAAAAGTATGAATTGGCAGGTGGAATGGCTGGTGTGGGAAGACATTACTTCCATTGAAGGGCACGATAGCCGAGATGACAATAACCCTATGCCGAAGCAATCAAGACTTTTGCACAAAGTGCTAGACGAAGTACCACTACACATCGGGTTTGCAAAAACTCAAGAACATTACCGTCAACGGCAGCTTAGCGACCAAGAGCGAGCGAGAGAGAAGAAACAAAAGGCATCGGAAGAGAAGAAAATACTCGCCGGAAGCGCCCAAGACGTGGCCACAAGTGCTTGGAGCGGTGGAGAATGTGTCACGCAAGACTCAAGCACGACTACGTGGAACAATCAGACTCTAGGGTCCCACATAAGCGAAGAACCGAAAGACAAGTATCGGTTCTTCTATCTCAAGCCCAGGACACCTTCAAGAGAACCGCAGAAGCTTGTCCCCTTACGACCGACAGACAACCTGGTCACCATCCTGCCCGATCTTGATATTGTGGAGTTTCCGACTATCTGCGTGCTGCCAGGCAACTCGACGGCCGTCCCTAATGGATACGTTGTCGTAGAAGAGAAGGTGGGAAGATCTCAGAAGCGACATAGAGGGGCCAATCTCGTTGAATATCTAAGCGAGGAGGAGGGTGAGAATATAGAGGGGGAAGGCCACGAACAAGATGATGATACCACGAGTAGCTCAGGTTCAGATTCATCTGAGATATCTGACTAGGTACCGAAATAATAATAATAGTAATCTTTTTAATTTTGCAAATTATTGTGGGCTAAATTATTAGTGTGTCTATTATCCAGTACAGGCATAATAATAATTGTTATGTAAATATCCATGGCAGCCCATGAATGTAGGTGATGGAAAATAGATTAATGAATTATCAATGCAAGTCATTGAGGCAACTAGATATCGGGAATTATGTGACGAAGCTGACAGGTAGGTAGGTGTGATTTGGAATGGAAATATCCATACCTACCTGCTGAAGTACAAAGCATCTCTCGCCCAGGGCAAATAAATAAAAAATGCACGAACACATTGAAAAATACATGTATACTTGATAATGAGGGCGCTGAAGGAAGCTGCAATACCTGAGTTATTTTCAATACATACTAGGTACATCTATCTCCCAAGAATTTAGCTACTTGCGAATGTACTCAGTGTACTGTCTACTCAGCCTGTACGTACGTAGGTACCTACCTGTGGAGTGTGCAATAATCTGACTGTGGAAATGCAGCTGCGGCCAGCTGCCAAGATCTAGGTACCCAGCTGAAGCACGAAAAAACCTTAACCTTTACCTTTTAGGACTGGTGTGATTAACCAACCCGATCGTTGAATTTTTTACTTTCTTCTAACAGAAATTCAGCCTCTCATTTCTTTCCTTTCAATCCTTACATCCTTCAACAATTACCTTCTTACCTACCCACAGCTATTTCATACCATACCGCACTTCATCCTTTCTTATCATAACTTCTACTCCAATCCTCAACACCCCAAATCATCACTCCCTTCATTCTTCTCACTGAATAAACGTTTCTATCCTGCGCGTCTCGCGCACATCTCTTCGACATCATGTCTGAATTTCTTGGGTACGTACTTTCCCCTCTCCGATGTTAATCAGAGTTGGCTCTTTCACAACATGCTACGCATTTCATGATACAGACTGCTAACGCGACCCGACCGTTGCACAGTTCAAGAATCTCTCTGATCTCCAAGAGCGATATTCGGTAAGCTTCCTTTCAATTCCTAAAACTCGAATAACCTTGTCTAATCCTAATCTCTCTTAGATACTCTGGTATACTCCACGAGATCAATTCTGAAGAGTCAACCGTCTCCCTCGAAAATGTCGCCTCTTTCGGTACCGAGGGACGCAAGGGAAATCCAGAGGAAGAAATTGCGCCTTCGGACCAAATCTATGAGTATATTGTGTTTCGTGGTAGCGATGTGAAGGATTTGCGTATTGAAGAAGCTCCTGTCCCTCGAGAGGAGAATCAACGACCCAGGGTCCCCGATGACCCTGCCATTCTTGGCGTGAGTTATATTTCCTATTCGATTTTTTTAATCATATTGCTATGTCCATCTATTATGACGAAACATTTCGGATGTAAACCTTGAATCGACTGAAATGCGCAAACAAAACAATGTTGATATTTCCGTTGCCTTCCTTCTGATCTAATATGGACTTGTCATTCGCTTAACACATCAGCCTCTCGCGATGCATTGATGCTAACTACCTGTCCTAATATCTAGGCTCGAACCCGACCTCAAGGTCTTCAAGGCCCTCAGGGCCCTCCTGGCGTCATGCCACCTGGACCTGGTGCTCCGGGCTACGGTCAGAGCCCTTACCAACCCAACAACTTCTATCCTCCTCCTACGCAATGGGGACGTGGCGGACATCCTGGTCCTGGTCCCGGACCGGGCCAGGGCTTCCCCGCGATGCCTTATCCCCCACCTCCGGGCTGGTTTCCTCCCGGTCAAGGTTTCCCAGCCGGTGGACCTGGTGGACCGGGTCCGTGGAACAATTTCTACCCTCCTGGTCCCGGTCCTCAAGCTCAGGGACCTCCGGGTGTACCTGGTCAAGGCATGAGGGTCACTCCCCAGCAAGACACCAACAACAAACCAGTGCCCATTGGCGCTGGTGTAGATAAACAAAGAGTGGGTGGCCTCCCCCCGGTCGAGTTGCCTACCGAACCTAAATCATTTGGACAGCAACAGTCAACTCAGCCCGCCTCGAACATTGCTCCAACCCCGCCGGTGGAGTCGAAGCCTACTGCAGCCGAAGTTAAAGCCACCGCCGAATCGTTATCTACGTCGAATGCGCCCTTGACAGGCGCCCCCGAGAAGAAGCCTGTACCGACCGGGCCTAAAAACAACCGGGTGACACCGGCTGTACCCATCCCGACGTTCGCTTCGAAGGTTGCCGGTTCTCAAGTCACTGCAGCTGCCGCTGCAACAACTAGAACCACAGCTGACCAAGGCAATGGAACGGTTACTACTGCTACCCTCAAGGACGCAACACAGGCCGCCAAAGCTGCTGTGGCCGTCGCAATGGCCAAACTTGACAACGCTCGTACTGAAGCCCCGGCTCAGAATGGCAGCGCCAGTAATATGATGGACAACTTGACCAAGAAGGTCAATGAGATGCGCATCAATGCTTCTCGAAACCCTACCAATACCAGAGGCCGTGGACGGGGCGGACGGGGCGGTGGATCGGGCCCGGGCAAGGTCAATGTTCCCGATGCAGATTTCGACTTCGCGGCCGGAAACGCCAAGTTCAACAAACAAGATCTTGTGAAGGAGGCTATTGCTGGATCGCCCCTTACTGAGGCTTCTAATGTGCCCACGTCTGAGCATCCGCCATCCGAGGAGTCTCCTGCTGTGCCAGTTGCGTACAACAAGACTAAGTCATTTTTTGACAATATCTCTAGTGAAGCCAAGGATCGTGCTGAGAATGGAGGCCAAAAGCCCGGTGGACGAGAGTGGCGCGGTGAAGAGCAGCGCAAGAACATCGAGACCTTTGGGCAAGGAAGCGTCGACGGTGGCTATCGCGGTGGGTACCGTGGTCGTGGTCGTGGACGCGGTGGCGGTCGTGGCCGCGGATTCGGCACTCGTGGACGAGGCAACTCGTTCCGCCAGCCTATGAACCAATAAGTCGACTTACTATCCACGTCCAGCGGATGAATTTGCACTGCCGTCAGACAGTAGCATGATCCACGTGGCTAGGAAGTTATCTTCTCGACGCTATATTTCTCGTCTCCAACATGCCCTTTCATACGACTTTCCCCGTGTATTAATACGGCATTAAATGATGCAGTTTCTTTTCGTTTCGCTGCTCAGGCATTCTGTGGATAAGCACCGCATTTTTTTTTGCCACGCTTAATAACTCGACAGGCATGATTTTTCGTTGATGAACAAGCAACGGCGTACGGGTGGTTTGGCAACGGCAGGTGTTATTCACGCAATTCGCATTATGAGCATGATTGGCAAATGATTTACTGAGACGGAAAAAACCCGAGTCTGGAAACCCCAGCTCGAATGAGGGATGGCTTTTGCTCGCTTTTGCAAGGTGGCGTTGGTGCGAGTGTTCATGGGGCTCGCCCGCCCTATTTTCGGGAGCCATCACGGTTGAGAAATGAACGGATGATTACAGGGGGAGGGTGGGATCGATGGTTGTATATGGCTGGAACTCTGCAAGTCAGTACAAACGCGCGAATAACGTTGACAAATACAAACTGTCACCACCATTGTTTCTATGACTTGAACGCAGTGATTGTTTAACGGACGTATCATGATAGTAGAGACGAAGCCTTAAGCTTTTAATTTGTTTTTTTCTTATTAATTTGGAGATCCTGCATACCAACATGGATATCAAACTTCGGGATAAACATCCCTATAAGCAGTTAGCAAACCGATTCTAGGTAATGTACTACGTAGCAAGCAATCGGGTTAACTTACGTCCTCCGCAAAAGCGGCATGCCCTCCCTGACCTTCTCCCACTCGCCAAGATCGATGTCGACAACTCCTAGTTCCCCTACCGCGCCCTCCTCCGCTTCCTTCCCATCCTCCTTCACACCCTTTAACACGAGCAACTCCCTCCCCCACGGATCGATCACGGAGCTCCGCCCGTAACTGACGCGCGGAGACGCGCCTGGGTTATGCAGGCCGACCTGCGCGGCGGCGATGACGTACGACTGCGTCTCGATGGCTCTCGCGCGCAGCAAGACGCTCCAGTGCGCGGCGCCGGTCGGGACCGTAAACGCGCTCGGGTATAGCAGGACCTGGGCGGGCGAAAGGTACGAGCTCGGGTTTAAGGGGTTGGGGGAGTGCGGCACGGGGTTCGCTAAAGGGTACGAGGGAGGCGTGTTGTGCGAGCGCGTGGTCAGGTGCAGCGCTGCTTCGGGGAAACGCAGGTCGAAGCAGATTAGCGAGCCTAGGTGCCCGATGGGAGAGGGGAAGGGGGGCGTGAAGCGCGAGCCGGCTTGGGTTGTGGTGGATTCGCGGAGGGAGGCGGTGGGGTAGTCGAAGAGGTGGAGTTTGTCGTAGGATGTGTTGGCGACGAGGGTGCCGGAGGGGTCGATGTAGATTGTGCGGTTGTAGAGCTTGATCTTGGGTGCTGAGGGGTCTTCTTTTGAGCTCTCTTCTGAGGTGGGTTTGCTGGCGGAGGACTCTTTGCTGGCTTCTTCGACGGAGGAGGCGTCTTCGGACTCTGGGACGGAGTTGAGGATTGGGTGGCTAGGGTCGGTGGCTGGCTTCACGGTCACGGGCACATGGATGCCGACGTGGACGGCGAGCTTGTGCTTGGCGGCTGCGGAACACAGGCCGTTGACGAAGGGGGAGGTGCTGATGGGCTTGGCGAGGGAGAGAGATTCTGCGGCCGAGGAGCCGATATAGTCTGATGCTTCAGGGAGGAAGAGAATCTGGGAGTATTAGTTAGGTAAGTCTGGTTATCAGGGAACGAAGCCGGCCTTGGGTTATATGAAATCTTAATATTCGGACAGCGTCCGGTAGTCATTGTAGGTAATGAAAGCCGGTCGTCGGAGGCTTCTAGCATCATCGGCCTTCTCCGTCCCACCCACCTACTCGGCAGCCCGAAACAGGGACTGGGGCATCGAGTAACACTACCAGCTTAGATCTGGAGCATGGCCCACAAGAAAAGAAGAGCTCAAGTGTTTCCGGCTGTTGAATTACGTACTTTGGCGCCCGCGGCTGCAGCTTGACCCACGAGTTTAACGCACTGCTCGAGGTTATGAGCCATCGAGTTGCTCGAGCAGATCTGGCCAATTGCCTGTGGCGTGAGTCAGTTACGCCGTGTTACTTGAGTATATGTAGGGAGCCCGTGGCTGTCCGTATAACTTTATTCACTGTATAGATATATGTGTATGTATGTATATAGAATGATGTATCTTACTGCTTTGGCCATCGTGTCTACCTAGCTAGGTATAATATCAGATGCTTTTGATGCAGTAATAAATGTATCAACTAGATAATTTGTAAGTGGGATCACGTAACCAAGATAATAAATATCTCAAATTTAAGTATAGTGGTATGAGTCTGTGACAAAGAACCCAGAATTACTCGCTCGGGTCAAAACGACCGTGTGTATCTTCGAGTCGTGTAGCGGACTGAGATTGGAAGATAGGAAGCAGGAAAGGGGAAGCCGGAAAATAAACCGATTCGGGATGTTCCTTGGCGTGGTATTGGATTAATGCGAGATAGTCGGAAGAAGGTTCGTTTCCCCAATCCCCCAATCCCCACTTGACCCCGACGTCACTTAAGTACGGCCGAAGCCGAGATCCATGTCGAGGGAGGACAGGGAAGACGGAGACGACGTCACATCTACGTAGTCTTACCATATTACGGCAAACACATGTGCACATCGAACCAACATCCATGCATACATACATCTGTAGATATTTCACATATAAGACCCTGTAATAAAACGCATGATTATACGGCTTTTTTTGGCCATTCTTCCCCATGTGCTTAGCTACGGCTTTTTATGCAGAAACGCATTCGGTTCGCCCTCTCTGGTCAGGTATCTATTTACTCTGACTGCTAGCATGGCCTTATCTGCAAATACCCTGCGCGATTACTGAGAATTGCCATTGCTGAAAAATGCACACTTGCAAAGTTCTCCATACCCTTACGAACACGCACAACCACTGCCGAGGCCATTCCCTTATCGTACGTAACCCTCTTGTTATTTCCACTGATCGGCCATGGGTAAGGCGAAAACCAGAAAATGCAATGCCAACCGTGACCTCCCTGATATCCTCTTGGTCTTAAAAACGCCTGGCTGTAGTAAAAGTAGAAAAAAAAGGTATAGACAATACAACGCGAGGGGGACTCGAGGGGGACTCGAGGGGTAAATCATCCCCAATGAAATATTTCGCCTCGTCACCTTTCGATCCAAGATCAGATAGGCAGAGCACGTGTTCGTCGATTTGACATCGACCGTCCGTTACGTTGATGTGTTTTCCACGCCGACTTTGAAAGATCTGTCAAGGATATTGTATGCTAGTTGCAATGATCTCGGGTCGAGGTCATTCTCTTCGAGAACAGCCACCCAGTCACGAAGTTGGATATTCTTTCCCCTTTCAGAATCTTCACGGAATTGTCCTAGGTGTGTGACGCCCGCCTTTGTGAGTGGTCCTCGTTGGGCTTTACTACTAGCAGCGGCTGTAGAACCTGGCGTGCCTGGCGCGGCACCTGGGAATCTCGGCGTACTCGGCCCACTGGCGGCTGCCCCTGCCCCTTGAGTCATCCATGAATATTTTTTCTTCTTGGAACCAACGAAAAGACCTAAGGTTGAGTTGACCGAGCTGCTGCTGGTAGCGTCCTTGGCCGTCGATTTCTTGCTCTCCTTCTTAGACGGCGCTTTCTCGCCTGGGTCTGGCGCAATAGATCCAGGCGTACCGGGCGCTATCGATCCGGCCCGCGATCCATCAGCTCCTTCCTTTTCGCCATTCTGCTTATCTGTACGCTTTTGGCGCTTCCGAAGTCGTTTTTCTTCCGTGTTACGCGCGCCCTTTCCAGTCGTGTTCATAGCATCGACTATATAGTTCGTCGGAGAGGCTTCCGAGACAGGGGTAGGTAATCCGTTGCTGATTTCGTCAGCGGTACCTAGGAACTTCTGTTAGCGAAATGTAATCAAATGACCGTGACATAAATATCCTTACGTTTGAGCGGGTTTGTATGGGGGCTAACCGCGCTCTCCGCACCCGTTCGAGGGGCGTCGTCTTGCGTGCCATTCGCAGCATGTAGAGGAACAGCCACATCCTGCCACTCTTGAGGTATTATTCCGTGCGCGGTGGTCTGTCGCGTGACGGCTAACTGATTCGCGTCACTAAGTAGGGTGCGTAGGTACTGTTTGGTGGCCAAAGATAGTAATGAGAGCTGATCGACTAGAAAAGCATCAGGTGGGACGGACGAAGTATGCATCTGGATGATTGTCCCATCCGCCTGGGCCTGTGGGTAGCTCTTAATCTCCGGCTTTGGAAATTCGGCCGGGTTCTGGTTTCTTCCGCTGAAACGACCTCCATCAGGCTTTAATTCCAAGTTAAGGGTCAAGTTCTGTTTGCTGGCGATGTCGTGCAGTCGCTTGTGCAAGATACCTGGTTCTAGTAGAGAATTGTTGATCTCCTGGCTCTTCTCACGAGCATACTTCAATGCGTTTTCGGACCATATCCGATCTGCCTCCGCCGCTTCCATTTCCTCGGGAGTGAGCTCAGGGGCGTTCTTAGCGCCTCGGCCATTCAATCCAGATGCGTATAAATTGCCCTGACCAGGAGCAGTGGCCTCTAGATTGTTCAAATATTCCGCCTCTGCTTCCAAATCGATGTCGGTTCCCTGAAGCATATCGTCCATATCGTACGTGTGGGCGGCTTTTGTTGCAGGTCTTGAAGGCTGTCTTGACGTGTCGTGGGAAAAGGAACTCGTCGGGGTGATGGCCGGGGGTCCCATATTAGTGATGCCAGGAGGCATTGAAGACATTGCAGTGGTAGGAAGAGGCGCAAGCTTTGCGGTAGAATAGGGGATCTGAGAGGCGGTAGTAGTGTTTGTTGATGGAATAGTAGTAGGAGGCATAGTTGGCATGGTGGGTATGGTGGGAATAGGCGTAGGTGTATGAGGTTGTGGGGACGCGAGCGGTGTCGTCGCGGCGGACGGCATGGTAAGAGTCATCCCATTTGAAGATAACTTGGCTCTTTTATTAGGAGGTAGTTGATAGGTTTGATTCGGCGGCGATTGTTGAGGTGAGAATTGCCGCGGAGGCATGGTCGGTTGCGGATGCGACGACATAGTGAGGAATGATGCGCGGGTTGATCGAGTGGTTGTTGTCGGAGATTGGTAATTAGGATGGATTGGGATTGGGATTGAGATTGAGATTGAGATTGCGGTATGGAAGTTAGTATTATTATCCCAGGTGTAATAACCTTCGCCTATTCACCCCAACAATGATTGACTCTTTTTATTATATGACTCCGCAATATCTCACGTCGCTTTTTCGCTGTCGCTAATGCAAGTACAGGTGTCGTATGGGTTGTATGGGTTGTATACACTGGCACCAAAGTGTCAGAGATGCTTTTTTTATTTTTTATTTTCTCTGGTCCTGGGCAGGCACAGAGCCTGTCTGGTTCTGTTGGTGGAAACCCATCCGATGGAGAAAGGTAGGAATTATGAATACAAATGGGATAATATCGATTTGCAGGCGACTATTCTGATATCGAGTATAATCGCAAGTTATTGGTATGGCGGCGTCGCGTCGGATAGGATGTTTTTTGTAGGTTGAATGAGGAGGCGATCTAAAGAGTTCAGCAACACAGAAAAGCTTCCTTCCTTCCCTGAATCCCCATTGGAAAGGTTTCGTGTTGCACTGGAGCACAGACCTCCCCTTTCCCTTCTTAATCCTTTGTAAGTTTGTACGCAGTAGCCTTGACGTGCAATGATTTAGGCCTGGTCTAAGCGTCCCTTTTTTTTCTCTAGTCCGGATCAAACAAAACCCGCGTTTTTCTAGCTGTTAATAACTTAATACCTAGTATGCTGTTATGTTCTCCGCTACGTACAGTATAGTACCCACCCTTTATATACCGCGTACAGTATGCAGAGGCTCCACCTCCACTAAGAAAAAACTTTGAAACACTGTGAGGTTAGGAAGTAGGTACCCACTTAAACGCGCTGCGCTTACTTTAGTTCAATTAACTTAGCAAGCAGCCGCGTTACGTACCAACGTGGAAACTTGCAACTACCACCTATCAAACCTTTCTCTATTATCTCTCTTCCATCATCATCTTCCTATCAACAGTCATCGATTGATCAGGTACCTTGCACGTCCTTTCAAGTATTCGCAATTTCGCAGAGTCCTTACATGCCTCTTATTATGCGACCGTTTTGAAATGCCTACTGCTTAATTGAATCCTAGCTTCGTTGGCAACAACTCGTTTGCGACCAACCAGCGCGGCTTTGATACCAATTTTCAAAACGTCACAGGTACTTTAGTAATCATGGCTTCGAAGCGTAAGGCTTCGGCCATGGCTTCGACTGTCGATGAAGAGCCCGTAGACCCTTCTGATGAGTTGATGTTTCTATGCTTGGGGGGTGGAAACGAAGTCGGTAGATCATGCCATATCATACAATACAAAGGAAAGACCGTCATGGCAAGTTATTAGTATCTTCTTTGCTACGTCATATATCTTTATACTGATAATCATGTATAGCTTGATGCTGGCCAGCATCCCGCGTACGATGGCCTTTCCGCTCTTCCCTTCTTCGACGAATTCGACCTAAGCACCGTCGACGTGCTCCTAGTTAGCCAGTAAGTTCCGCCTTCCCGCCTGCGTCATATAATGTGGTCGTAGATAGTCAAGAACTTCGAAACGGTCGGGGTGGAAGGCAATGTTTTCCTATGTCCACGAACAGAAATTGTTGCTTTGGTATTACACCATGATAGTACATCTGCATTTTTCTGGACATCCGCAATCTTGCTCTCATGTATTCAGCTATCAATAAAACACATTACTCCACCACCCAACCGGTAGCACCCTCAAATCGTCGTGATGTCCATTGCGATGACCCGCATCCCTCAGCTTCTAGCTCCCGTATTCCATAGATAAGAGGTATGCTAATATCGATCAAGTTTTCACATAGACCACGCCGCAGGCGTTCCTTTTGTCCTAGCGAAGACCCCCTTTAGAGGTAGAAGTTTTATGACGCATCCGACCAAGGCCATCTACAAATGGCTCATCACAGACAGTATTCGAGTTGGCAACACTTCCTCAAATCCTACATCACAGCCAGTATATACGGAACAGGACCACCTTAACACCTTCTCTCAAATCGAGGCTATCGATTATTACACCACTCACACCATCTCATCTATCCGAATCACCCCTTATCCTGCCGGCCACGTACTAGGGGCCGCGATGTTCCTTATAGAAATTGCGGGGCTCAAGATATTCTTCACCGGCGACTACTCTCGTGAACAAGATCGGCATCTTGTCTCTGCTGAAGTCCCTAGGGGCATCAAGATAGATGTGCTCATTACTGAATCTACCTATGGAGTATCTACGCATGTTCCTAGGCTAGAGAGGGAGCAGGCGCTGATGAAATCCATCACGGGCATCCTGAATCGAGGTGGACGAGCGTTGATGCCTGTATTTGCTCTGGGTAGGGCACAGGAATTATTGTTGATCTTGGACGAGTACTGGGGTAAGCACCAAGAATATCAGAAGTTCCCAATCTACTACGCGAGTAACCTGGCACGGAAATGTATGATCGTTTACCAGACGTATGTTGGAGCCATGAATGACAATATCAAGCGCCTGTTTCGAGAGCGGATGGCAGAAGCGGAAGCAGCGGGAGATGGCGCAGGAAAAGGTGGTCCGTGGGATTTCAAGTACATTAGATCACTGAAGAACCTCGATCGATTTGACGATGTGGGTGGATGTGTTATGCTCGCAAGTCCTGGTATGTTACAGAATGGCGTTAGCAGAGAATTGCTGGAAAGATGGGCACCGAACGAGAAGAACGGGGTCATCATTACGGGTTATAGTGTGGAAGGCACCATGGCGAAACAGATCGTTCAAGAGCCCGACCAGATCCAAGCCGTCATGTCAAGAAATCTCAACGCAGTCAGGAGAGCGCCTGGCGGAGATGGCGAGAAAGTTATGATACCTCGAAGATGTAGCGTTGCCGAGTATTCTTTCGCCGCTCACGTTGATGGCCAAGAAAACAAGGAGTTTATCGAGGAAGTTGCAGCTCCTGTGGTAGTAAGTTACCGATCTCCCCCTCCCCCTCCCCCTCCCCCTTCCCCTTCTCCTCTTCCCCTTCTCCTCTTTCCCCCTTACCCCTTTCTCATTATACGCAGCCGCGAACCTCGTCTAACCTAAATAGATCCTGGTACATGGAGAACAACACAACATGATGCGTTTAAAATCGAAACTGCTATCGTTGAACGCAGGCAAGGCAGATAAAGACAAGGTTAAGGTTTACAGCCCTAGGAATTGCGAGGAACTGCGAATCCCGTTCAAGACAGACAAAATTGCCAAGGTTGTTGGCAAATTAGCATCCATCCCTCCTCCTAAACAACTACCCACCCCAGACGACCAAACCACAGAATTGATCGCTGGTGTCATCGTCCAGAACGACTTCAAGATGTCGCTCATGGACCCAGAAGATTTACGAGAATATGCGGGTCTCACTACCTCAACGATTGCATGCCGTCAACGGTTCACGCTAAGCGCAGCCGGAATTGACCTTATCAAATGGGCGCTGGAGGGCACGTTTGGTAATATCGAGGAACTGCCGGAGACCAAGAACCGCAAGGAAAACCATGATACCGAAGCCAATGGGGACGGCAAGATGCCCGACGCTGATGAAGAAGTTGCACAATTGGTTGCTGCATATCTAGTCATGGGTTGCATCACCGTTCGATACCGAAGCAACGGCGAGGTGGAATTAGAGTGGGAAGGAAACATGCTCAACGACGGTATTGCAGATGCTGTGATGGCGGTTCTCTTGTCGGTAGAGAGTAGCCCTGCTGCTGTCAAGCGTAAGCGATAAAGATGATCTGCCCCTTTGTCAGCCTAACCGTATCACTAACACATCCCTTAGGATCGGCCAGCAAGAACCCGCACTCCCATGGGCTGCCGGCCCGAAACCCCCACGCGAATCTCACGCCCGCCGAGCGGCTCGAGCGGCTCTTCCTATTCCTCGAGGCCCAGTTCGGCGCCGATGCTCTCACTCCTGTAGCGACTCCCAAACTACCGCCTCTAATTAAGGATAAGAAGCCTAAGAATTCGGACGACGACGACGACGCTGCTTCGGACACATCTATGGAACTATCGGACGACGGTGAGGAAGAGGAACGACTGCAGGAACTACGGCAACAGACCGAACTGGAGAGGCTACATAAGATTGGTATCCCCGTCCCTGGTGTCACTATCAAGGTAGACAAGATGGTGGCCACGGTCTGGCTGGAAGACTTGGAGGTCGAATGCAACCACAAGGCATTTGCCGACAGGGTCAAGGCTGTCGTCGAACGGGCCGTGGAAGTGACGGCTCCCTTGTGGGGCTAAACGATTATACCTTGGGGTAAATGCATTCGGAAGGGAGAGAGTGCAATGTCCTGCATCCAATGCCTTGGTAATGATGGGGTTTGGTTGGCGGCGGCTCAAAAAGGAGGGAGGTTGGGCCTGGCTATATCAGGCCTAGACAAGGTCTCCGCGCAATTGCGCGCGGCAATATGGTGGTATTGAGAAGAGGCTCTGCAAGCCTCATACCATCAACCAATGTTATGCGTTTCATCGCGATGGCCTCAAAGATATGGCCGATCCATCCGATCACTATGAGGATTATGCGATCATATAATCCTAGATCGCGAGTTTATACCCCCCATAGGTAGCGTAATGGGCAGATGACCATATGATTAGAAGAGCAAAGGCAAAAATATAAGTAATCGCGTTGAACTTGGGACTGCTGATATGCCGAAATTTAGTCCGTGAACGGCTTTAAAGGGTATTGAAGCCGAAAATCACTAATATTCCGCCTTGAATTGTAAATCACTCGGTGTTTATACACCACTATTGAAGATTGTTGGAGTCACATCGAACCGAGAGAAGGCTATGAGGAATGATTATACTATCAAGTCTCTATAAAGGAGCGTGAGGGTAGTATGCCCAATATAATGCCTCTAGGGATCTAGAGCCTCGCAATCAATAGCACATGTGCCACCACCGTGCTAGCTTAGGTAGCTTTCCATAAGGAGTTATTCCCCTGTATATCTCCCACGTTTATCAGCTAGACCACAGCCATAGGCGAATTAAATTAAACGATAGTAACTCGTTTCTTACATATTTCTCAAGGCAGCGATATAATTGATATATACCTATTTGTTGTTATTGGATTCATTAATGCGGGCTGTTACCGAGCCCAGCCACGGGGGGCACAAGAGTACCAATTTGTGGTTGGCTGAGAATCAGCCTGAGCTTAAAAAGGTGGCGGAGCAGGGGCTGAGTGACAAACAACCTCGGAAGCTACTGAAAGGCATAAACACTATTTTATTACCAAGTACTTTTGGAGAGGCTATGTATGTTTTAAGGAAATGTATCAGCGGCTCCTCAAACATCCCATGAGACAAATGAGGCGAGGATGACTTCGAAATAACGAATTTACGATCACGCTATAAAACCTTTAACTGAAAAGATATCTCTACATCGGGCTATGTCGGCGGTTAGGCGTCTCGTAAGGCAAGATCTTCCAGAATGGCCACCATTGTCATATTTCGTGGCAACTCAACATCTCTACTTCTAGTCATCGAAGATCGTACATAAAAGAATATAAGTGATGTACAGGTATGAGTTGTGAGTGAAGCAGAATCGTATGGATATTAGCATCACAGCATCAGAGAACAAAGACTTCCGACTCAAGTCAATCAGCACTGATTCACGATTCACAAACGACCTGACGCTAAAGGCGGTGTTCATTCCAATAAACTCGTGTGTGGAAAATCCTAAATCTTGGGATTTTAAATTTGTTTGTCATATATTAGACTTTGATCCAACGCATCAAAGCTGAGTCCTAGTTCCAACTTTGAAGAAAAGATTCAACCATGCCATATATTACAGATGCCTACTCCTCTTCAACTTCTACCACTTCCTCCCTATTCAATTTCAGAAATTGTACAAGCCAGTGTCGATACGCTGGGTGTAGACACGAACAAAACTTCAATATGGGTATCAATCCGTTCAACGACACAGATGCTGAACTCCGGTTGGCTCCCGAGGGGACGGGACGTTCTTCCTCCAATCGGAGTTATTCCCCCTCCGGCTCCTCGCTACGCAGCCAGAACGATTCCAGAGAGCGCCCAAGTCGAGCGGCAGCTATCTTCACCGGATTATTTTCCAGCTCGCGGAACCACAGGCAGCAAAGCCCGCCGCCGCCGTACTCCCTAAACGCGGCAGACGGGCCTATTACGGTTACAGGTAAGACATCCCTCTTATTTCACAGCCACACCACCCCCACTTTTGCCCCTATCCGCCCCTATCTACCCCTATTTGCCTTTTGCAAACGCCGTATCTCGTATCCCTGATCCCGTATCCCGTATATCCCATCAAGTAAGCAACACCGTAATTAACCCACGAACCAGAGCTCCCAGCGTCGACGCCACTAGAAGCGAACCTAGACAACCAATACGCGTTCCTGAAGGAGTTCAACACGATCTTCCTGATCGATGACTCGCTGAGCATGAAGGCGGAGCGGCGGTGGGAGGAGACGCAGAAGGCGATCTCGGCGATCCTGCCGATCTGCATGGAGCACGACGAGGACGGCGTCGACGTCTACTTCCTGAACCACCGGACGGCGGACCGCGGCGACGCGCTGCGCGGCGCCGTCGGCTCCGGCTACAGGGGCGTCCGGGACGCGCGCGTCGTCCAGAACATGTTCAAGTATATCAAGCCGAGCCTGGCTACGCCGACGGGGTTGAGGCTAGACCATATCCTGCGCGCGTACTTGAAGAACTACGAGATGCTGGTTAAGCGCACCGGAGGCGATGTGTATTGTGTGCGTCCGATCAACATCATCGTGATCACGGACGGTCAACCCACCGATGAGCCCGGCGAGATCATCGCCCAGGCTGCGAGGAGACTAGATGCGCTTCGCGCGCCGCCGCACCAGATCGGGATCCAGTTCTTCCAAGTCGGACGGGATCCGACGGCCACGCAGGCGCTGCGGGAACTAGATGATGAGCTGTGCCGGAGAGAGAGCATTAGGGATATGGTCGACACTGCGACTTTTAATGGGGCTAACAAGGCCGACCAACCCACGCTTACCGCCGACGGCATATTGAAAGTCGTTCTCGGTGCTGTGAAGAGGAAGTTGGATCGGAAGGTCCTGGAAAGAGTCGATGGGCCGTCTCGGAAATAAAGAAATAATACATTCGGGGATAGAGGGGAACGGTTAGACAAAAGGAAAGGGGGTATTAGAATATTTCCTATTACTCGTCTTTTTGATACCCTTTTTTCTTTGGTATTCTCGATGGGAGGGGGGAATACTAGACGACAATCATTCTACTCTCAAGTTGTATTACTAGTTTTTACTTCATCATCTTGACCTTCTTGGATTAGAGGAGGTTGTTTGCCGAAATATCTCGACTTATTAGGCAGATAGCATTGAAGTACACTTAGAAATAGTTCGCTAGCGCCATGAAACGAGCAAAATAAATATACATTCCTAGCCTTCGTTTATAACCTACATGTTTTCTGATGCCGATTTGTTATAACTATACAGTGGAAGACTAGTATGGGGATGATTACCTACCGTTATCTTGAAGGGATTAGGTACGTCTACGATTACTCAATCACAAAAGTAAAGCCACCATAAGAAATTATCTTAACAAGCAGTACATTCATACCGCCAACGAACTATGAACGCCACGAAACTAGTGGTTGAGATCTCGAATCCCTGCCAAACAGACCAAGGATCGACCATTTCCCTATCCTGCCAATCCACCATCCGAGTGCGAAGTTCCTTTCATGACCCATCATCCGAGAGAATTAGAAAGCATCCGGCAAGCGACAAGACCAAGATGTCCAATTCCGTTGAAGTGTATCTGCTTTCCGCAGATGAAATTAACTCGGGACGCACTATCGCATCCCAAGTATCACCATAGCCAAATCAAGTTGCCGGCGTCAGCTAAGGCGCGAGAAAAAAAGTAGGAGAATGTTGCTTGCCCTGTCAAGCGAAAGGGGGGTTTACTTTTTTTTAGGTCGGGTTTTTGTACTTTTTTTTTCTGTCGCGATGGAAAAAAGCAAATCTTACCTGGCGGTGAAAGTACCAGATTGCATGCATGAAAACCGAATGAGAAAGCCGAAAACAAAAAGAAAAGAGAACTGAGAAAGCAGAAATGCCAATGCCGATGTGCGAGGATATCCTGCGATCGTGTGTTCGTTTCCTCATGATGTCATCGTTGTGGTCTCTGCCACGTTCGCGTACTGAAACCAATGAAATTGCGAAATGGAAAAGACGAAGAGAAAAATCAAATCACATGCCCTATGAAAAGCACATGGTCGAAAAACAAGCCGCCGATATCAGCGGTGATACTAGCGGTGACTGGCCGTAGGCGGAAATGAAGTAGTGTGAGTGTGTACAACGACTTCGTAATACGTCCAGGTCGTTTTTTCCGGAGAGAAGTATTCATGGGTGTGTGTGTATGATGTGGCTGTGTAATCGAATTCATATCGACATGTGCCAACGTAGAAGAAGATCATAGACATAAGTGAAAGGAGGGGATACTCAATAGATCGCCTACTTTGCGAGGATGACCTCCGCCTTTCTCAATCCGTGGACTCCGTTATTGTTGCCGTCGCGGTCATCGCGCATAGCCAGAGATGGCGTCACGACGAAGGATATTTTAGTCTGCATAAACTTCAAATCGTTCTGCTCCGTGGGAGTGAAGGCATCCAAGTTTGCGGCGTTCATGGCGCTTTCGGTGTAGGTAGATCCGCATCGGGGGAATGCGTAGATCAACAACATGCCAGAAGTCCACACTTTGGTGCTCAATTCCCAGCTCATACTTACCAAGGTGCGAATTCCCTCATCGGCCTCCTTGTCGGGGGCGTCAGTACTACGAAGAGGCTGCAAAATGCTGGCAAGAATACGAGCGTGGCGGTCAATCGTTTCATCCTTGAATGCGGCCATTTTGGGGTCTTTCAAAGCTTCGTCGATGATTTTAGCATGGTCATCCAAGACCGCTTGGCGGTCCCGGACATTGCAGGGGAAGTCCGGGTTGCTGTACTGACCGATGCGCTCTTGGAGAGCAGCAAGGTGCTGATCCAGCTTCGAGTCGAAACCCAGGAAGACGGAAGGAGAAATGATCTTACGGTACAGATAGTCCTGGATGGCTCGCATAATGAGGTATGATCGACAGTTTGGAATGCTCAGAATGTGCACCATGTGGCTTTCTGCCTGGAACATGTTGTCGGCGAAGACGAGGTTGACGAGATACTTCCATGTGGGTTCCTCTTTTCGCGAGAGCATCTTGTCCGAGACTTTTGTGGGATGACCAAACTTGTGGCAACGAACGATGTAGCCCTTTGACAAAGTCGCAATTCGCTCAATAGCCTGGTTAACATCGTGCATAGTCAATGACGATTTTTGATCCTTCTGTTGATCCTTCTCCTCACCGGTGGTAGGCGCACGAACAACAGTCGCTGGCTGCATATCGTCACGAGCTTTGACTGGAGTTTTGTTGGCGTGAGATACGAGTGCTAGCCAGTTGGATGGCCCACCAGTCGGGCCTTGTCCGGGTCCTGCATCACTAACCGTCACCAGATTGGCCGATGATAAAGGTGGCTGGAACGGTGGCGCCTCTGGGTTGAACGAATTCGAATCGTGTCGCCTAACCCCAGATCCAGGAGTCATCTCGGGTGAGTGTGCGTACTTTCGCGCAATGCGTTCTTCGTCAGTCTCCTCGTTATTCGCTTTATTCGCCTTCATCTTGCTCTCTTGCTCGTCGCTTTTCTTCTTGAGCATATCATACAAGAAATCATGAGCACCCGTCGATTCGGATGGTGCACCGGGCTTGGACTTGTGCGACTCCGGAGCTGATGGAGCTGATGGAGCGATGAGCTTTGGTTTTTTGCTGGATTTGTGTTCTGGTTTTTTGCCAACGGCCTTTTCCAACTGCTCGTTTCGAGTGCGAAGGCGTTTTAGCTCATCTTCGAGTTCCTGCAAAGGAATAATTAGCCATATGTCCAACTCGCGCGCGTTAATGGAAATATATATCTTACATGGATGCGGACTCGCTGAGATTCTTCAACAGTCTTCGCTTCGTCTCTCATTCGCGCCGACTGCTCTCCCATGATCGAGAGTTGTCCCTCCAAACGAGCGATCTCGTATTTCATATTATCCACTGACGCACAAGCCATATCCAAGTCTTTCTTCGCAAACTTCTCACGACTAAGCGTCTTTCTCAGGTCGTCCTGGAGACGTCGGTTATCAGCTCGAGCGATGGCGTTATCACGATAGGCTCGCTGCATAACACGGTCAGCGTCTCTTCGGGCATTTTCACGCTCGAAGCGCAGGTTACAGATAGCCGACGTGATCAATTGGCTGATCTCAGTCAGAAGTCGTGTTTGCTGAGAACTCTGCTCTGCAGGAACTGAGGCCGAACGACCAAGGTAGGTCGACAGCGTAGAAATACGGCTGGCGATTTCTCGGCTAGCATGGTGCGACTCCTGTCATCCAGGGTTAGCAACTTATAAATATACAGCTTGACGAGCATCCAGGTTATATGTCGCTCATGGGAGACTTACATCTTCGTTACCCAAGCGATTGTCGTTAGGAGTGGCTCCGCTATGGTAAGGAGCCATTGCGCTAGAGGTCGTGCTAGAATACGAATCGTAGTTGCGTCGGTGAGGATATGGTGTGTTAGCACCATATTGCAAACCCATTGGCCTAGCCTGGGCCATTCCTGAGCCAGGCCGATCCTGTCCGAACCGGGCACCAAAGGACGTGGAGGCATTCATAAGACGTTGTTCGATAGTGTCTTCATTGCCTCCAAGAGAGTCGGCTGTGCCCGTCTCTCTAGATGCGCCGGCCTCGCCGACCTCGGAGGATTGGGCGTCTCCAAAAGAAGCCAGGAGAGAACCGGCAGGCGGATCGTGACTAGAAGAACTTGAGTTAGGTGAATTCGACATTATTGTGATGGATCAAAGTGTTAGATGGAACCGAAATAACCCAGACGCCAGGGTTGCCTTAGTACGGAACTCGATTTCCCAAGTCCCCAAATAAATCTCCGCAAGGAAAGATGAAGGTGTAGACCCAGTGAGGTCATATGTGTGTGAAGTACGGGGAAAGTGAATAGTAGTGGGTGAGAGTACAACCGAGCTCAAAGGCGCTTGGGTGGTTAATGAAAGAGAGATTAGTGGGAGGGGAGAGGAGGGGACATGAGAAGTAGATATAGAAGTCCTGAGATTTAAAGATGTTCAAAGAAAGGAAAATGATTGTAATATGGAAAATAGAAAATGGAAGGGAAATAGTTATCATGATAATTTCCGTGGCGGTTGATCTAGATGATCTGCGGAAAGGTCCGGATGACCTGAGGAAGTTGCAATTGCCTTCTCCTTATATTCCGCTGAATAGACCGGAGGCAATCCCGGAAGATGATGTGGTATCGGAAGGAAGCGACAGTCAAGGTCACTTCCTATACCCCTTTTGTGGAGATTTCGGTGCCGAACCAAGGAAGGTAGGGGGTAGTAAACATTTGGGGAATAGAAAAGTAAGCTCTATATCATCCTACGCTAGAGCGTGGCATGGTATGGATAATCGACTCTCACTTGAGGTCTCGATGTATGTGAGGGGAAGAGATAATACAAACGAGAAAGAAATGAAACTTACGTTGCGAAGCGAGGTTGAAAGTACCGCTGAGTTGGGCCACCACCCTCTGGAATGATGCCACCTTGACGGCGTGCTAGGGCACGCGTTGCGTCTGAGCTTCTTCTGGATGAAGCCTGAAAGATATGTTAGTCGAAAATATACTTCTTTGGAATAACCATGGGTTGCGAGTTGAGTCTTGAGAATAGGGGTAACCCTGTCCTCAAGACTCTGACTGGTTCACTTACGTTCTGACTGTCAAAGTCAAACGGGGCGGAGGCCTCCATTGTTGCAAGTTGACTTTGGTAATTTGCCTTGATAGTTGTTAGCATATGTCGAAATGAAAAAGAGACAAAGTCAAGTATGCGTCTGCTTCAAGTAGACGTCTAACTTGAAGATCAAATTGTGCGTGGAGGTATGACCAGGACACTATCAGAACTTGACGGCTTCAAGATGCCCCTGTGCCGTCGATAAACAGTGAAAAGAAATACTTACTTTGTAGTCAAATAGAACTGTGCCTGAATAAGCTTCAAAAAGGTTACTGTGCGAGCAGAAACTCGTGCTCTCTAATGTTTATAAATGTGGTTAGTAAGAATAAAGATGAATACAAATGAACTAGAAGTGTGAATGGAGGGTAAATGGAGGGTGGATGGAGGAGGTGAACAGGTATGATCAAATCTAGCCCGGGGAATAGAAACATTTGGGTCCGCTAGACCACTTACAAGATTTATGATGATGGATGATGGATTGCGGGCAATATAGGAAGTGATGGAAATCAAAGTTGATGAAAGATGAATAATGGAGAGGTGGATGGTGGAAGAAGAAAATACGCGTGGGATGTGCGAAGAGGATATGGATGATTATTTGTAGGGGAATATGAAGAATAAGCCTCTAGAGGGCGTGCCTTGGTACTGGGTGCTTGTATGAAGGTGGTGATGAGGAGCATTTAACGGAAAGGAAATCATGAGAACTTACCAGAGGTTTTAAGACCAGGTTGCGTGACAAAAAAGAGTCACAGAGTAGAGTGGCTGAAGCAATGTATGTGGGAGCGAAATCAAAGTGATGAGATGGTGTGAAGAAGAGAAGGAAAGGAAAGGAAGAAATTGAAATGGTCTGGAGGCAGAGAAGATATGTCTTATGGCCAGGGAACGTGCTGAGCGCAATCAGTAAATAGAGCCCTAATGGCAGAATCAATGACCTGACTTAACACCCAATCACCTAGCAAGCAACTGAAGCACACAAAATAAAAAGAGATTGGAGATCAAAATTCAGGGCTACTTCTTTAAAGTATCTAGAATACCTTCCCGTACGTACAGTACCTCCTTCAAGGTATCTCTTGCAAGAGCTACCATGGTTGAAGGAGTCTAGGCGGGAGCAACTCTCTATGCCGCAGTGACTATGCATCCAGCGAAGATTACTAGAGGCCCAGGTCACTGGACGACGAAACAGGAAACGAAGATAGGCCTAGTACCTATATAGGACCGACGACCAGAACAGGCTTAACAAGCAAGACGAAGTCTGAACAGCTCCGTGATAACTCTGACTTCAGCACCGAAAGGCTGAGGGATGTATAGGGGTAATATGCTCCTCTCTCTGACTCTAGATCAGACCAGACCAGGGACGAGTGGATAGGCACACTGAAGAATGATGTAAATCTCCATAGTTAAGATATTTCGAATCGATAGGGTGTCATAGATGTGAGCCATGTTATCTTTCTTAAAAGAAGAACAAGTCTAAGAGGAATCACACTCTCTTTGCTCCAGTGAGAAAATTTGATTTAGCTTGGTACAAAAGTGATGCCAGTAGTATAGAATTAATGAGCTGTATGAAAGAAGACTGAAAATAGACTGTGTTAGTATTTTATATCAAAATTGACCAATGTATTAGAAGAAAACATTCCACTATTAATGTGCGTTGGAAAATTTTATTTTAGAGCCGGGGGCGTGTTGGGATGTTGCAAAGGAATATCTTGGGAATGGGTAAGTGAAGTGATAGAGATGGGAGAGGATATTCCTGGGCGCGGGAATCGCGTAGGTTCGCACTGGAGTCGAGAAGAAAATATAAGTTGAAATTGAACATACCTCCTGCATCTAAAATGACGACAATAGATGATAGGCATAACGGCGACATGCTTGGTCAGCCCAAACGTGCCTAGAGAAATATAAGTTATATTTCCAATGACACCCTCAGCGGCGCAGCGTGGCATGCGTTCATTTTCAAGAATAAGGTGGAATGCTGCTCTAGATTGAATGGCCGCATCGCCTTTGAAGGCGTCGGGCCCAAAACTAAAAGCCCCAAGTCTCACGACGAAAATCGGCCTTGCTGGCGACTAAGACAACGTAACTGTTGTGGTGTTAGTCGTAGAAATACTAAGCAAAATATCCGGGCATACTTACCTGTAGGGAAGTCATCGTGAAAATCTAAGGGCGAGCTTAGTGGAATAAAATTTTGGTGGCGGAGTGATCAAATAGGAATCAGCAATGGATGAATCTTGGAAGATGCGCCCTAAAGAAAGTGAAGACTCGATAGAATGCTGATATTTATCTCCTTCAGGAGATGGACTTAGAATCGGAAAGGGTAAAAAAGCCTGAATAACAAATATCGTGAAAAATTACAGAGATAGGTATACTAGAAGCTTGATCGGTAGCACATGCGTTCAATTGAGTTTGAATTGAAAATGCTGCATCACAATCGTAGGTAATATTTCTATGTGCTTTTATAAATGTAATACATGTAGATATGACTTCATAACAGCCATATACCTGCTTGGCATATAAATGGAATGTTGAAGCAAAAAGAAAAAAAAAAAAACTAGCCATATCTACCTCTCTATTGAAGGACCGTTCGCTTGCAAGGTGACGCCTCGCATTATACGAGGGATGCGAAACGCTATTATTTCCAGCCACCGCCGAGCGATGAGCCGCAAATGGGCTTGGATCATTTCACAGCCCTCGACTAGGTATATACTAGTAAAAGGGTCGAAATGTGTGAAACAATATAAAGAACCGACCCTGAAGGCATTGGACCGAATCGACGTGATATTCCCACGGGCAAAGTGGCACTGATTCTGGGGGTATTCCAGTTCACCACAGCGACCCAGGACATTGGCCTTTCATAGCCGGGCTGGGCGGCGGGTGCTCTAGAAATGCTGACTTCTAGCGCACACTCCGCCGGATAGCTGCGCCAGTTGAGAGAAGACCCTGCTAAATACATGGCTGGGTGGCGTACGATAGACACCGTGGTACGTCGGATCCAGGTTATGTAGCCGAGATCCGCAGCGCTTGGGCTTGTATTCAATGAAAATGTATGTCGAGATCGATGTAAAGTGCATTTGGGTGATAGAACACCCATATGTTAAGCACGTTTCTTCTCGATATTATTTATCATGGAATCACCAAAGCATCTACATATTACTCAAGCTTTCCTGCTGTCAAATCAGAGCAGCGTCGGATTACCTGTTGGCAATATACATGCCATATGGCATAATCCATGCGTGCGAATGTCGGCTTAGCTACTAACCTTGCGTACGCTCTTCGTGAGGCTATCGCTGTCGCAAGTAGAGAAAGACACCGATATTGGTAGGCATCTAGGTAGACAAGCTAACATCACTGAAAGCTTATGGCTTTCTTGCTCGCTAACATGAGGCGGATATGACTTACCAGGAGCAAACTGAATATATGGCGTATGTGGACCTCAACTGGCTGAATGGGGCAACGCCGTGTTGGCATCTTGATTGCGTGGCGAATCCCTTACTGACCGGACAACGACCCTCTCCGGCGAGGTGCTGGCACTAGCCATTCTTGCGAGTTCTACATATTCAGGCTGTCTAGAAAGTAAATATCCGACTCCTAACGGGATAATTTAGAGCATGAATTACCTATGTTGATGGCCGTGGATCCACGACAGGTGATAGACGCAGGTTTACCTCCTATGAAATAATACATCTTGTTAGTCTATGGCATCTTCAACGAATTGAACTAGGACGACTCAATTGAAGACTGAAGAGGTTGGTGCGTTATCCGCAGATCCAGAAGCGCCACGCGAGATCTACAGGTGGAGTCAGAGTTGACACAAGCAGTTTTCCGGGAGTTACCGTACCAATTTCACCAAAGGCAGAGATAATATTGTATCTAGAAATCAAATAATTTAGTACTACCAACTTCTAATTACCTAGCTTGGTCCCAAGTCAGCTGGCCAACAAATGTTCTCTGAATCGATGACAAAGATCGGGAACAGGAATCGACTTGACTCAAGTATCAGTAGGGGTACCGATGTGCAATCAAGGACAAATGTCCATCCGAGATGGGTCTTGCTATTTTAGAATCAGCGTGAAAAGTTTGGTGCATGCATTGTGGTCTGGGGAAATGTCGCGTAATCTCGCCGGAGAGATCTGTCGGGTGTACTGTTTTACCACAGTGGACAGGAATGAGCAAAAGTCTGCGTTTGGTTTGACGCCCTTATGGAGACGAGGAAGTGGGTGTGGTGATGGCTAAGTCAAAGTTAGAGTAGGTTCATGTTAAAATGAAGAGTGGCTGAAACTCACGGCGGTAGTTCCTAGAAGGGGAGTGGTCAGGCCAACTATTAGCATCTCAAATAGCCTTGGTACGAGAGAACAAACTGCTGTAGACGGCGTCCACAACAGGCGCAGCGCTGATCATTCGGCCACCGAAATAACGGCCGTTCAAGCCTTTGATGGCATTCTCGCCTCCTTGAACCTTGTCGAATTTGAGATAGATATCTCCCTGCGAGTTCGGGTCGAGAGAAATATGGACTACGTGGCCATATTTCTCTTCCGCTTCCTGTCGAACGTCATCCTCCAATTCTTTAACCCAAGCTTCACCTTCTTCTCTGTAATTGCGTGTTAGCATGCATATATAATGACAACATTTGTAGGGATACGTACTCAGTAGGGTCAAACATGTTATGTAGAACAACACATCGGCTAGCCATGTTGACATTAACAGGCAACGGCTTGGTCTCTGTCTTGGGTTTGAGTATCTGTCTCTCGTCACGAGTCCCGTTAGAAGTATCGTCTGTCCGAGCCAGCTTTCTCATCAATGCATCGCGACTATAGTTGTTAAAATTGACACCGGCAACATCAGTGTCATCTAGAGCGCTAGCGCCGGTAGCCTTGTCGTTGTCACGGCCTCCTGCGCGGTCAAACCCAGAGGCTTGAGGGCCTCGTCCACCAGCACCGGAGAATGCGGATCCCTGATATGATTGATTTTGGCCCTGGAACCTCTGTAGAATATTTGCAGTTGACTCAGGGGTAAACTTATCGTTACCAAGACCAACGCGGATCGGACGACCAGCAAGGTCGAACCCATTCATCTTCTCAAGTGCCTCGCGAGCTTGGTCAGCCTCACGGAACCTAGTAAATTAGTTAGCAATCCCGTTTGGCCAAGAATGTTGACGATGACTTACTGTACAAACCCATAACCACGGCTACGACCGGTATCATCTTTCTGGAGTTGGACGAATTCGAGCTCGCCGAACGGTTCGAAGACATTTTGCAGGTCCTGCTCTGTGATACTAAAGTGGATGTTGCCAACATAGAGGCGATGGAAGGGGATCGAATTAGCGTGAGAGCCGGAGCCCTCAGTAGTGCGAACTTGCCGATTCTTCTCAGCTTCGGTAAGTTGTACTATGACTGGGATACCTAGGAGCTTTTGACCTGTGAGTTGAAGAGCAGCAGTCACGGAATCTTCGTTTTTGAATTCAACGTAACCGACACTGGATTATAATCAATCATTAGCGACGAAAATGTTGAGGCATTGGATAATTTACCCTTTAGATCTTCCACTGATACGATCTTTCACAATCTGGGCTTCGGTGACAGGGCCGACCTTCTCGAAGAACTCCTTGAGTTCTTTGGTGCGAAGACGAGCGGCTAGTTGCTGAACAAATACTGTACGGCGATCTCGCTCGTCTTCGGTTAGCTGTGGAGTGGCATCACGCTTAGGAGTACGGCCTCCTCGGTGTTTATCTTCGTCTCTGCTTCTGTAGTAGCTGCGATCATCACGGTCGCGATCGCGATGATCATCTCTTGGGCGATAATGACGACGGGGAGAACGCGAGCGAGAGCGGTCTCGGCCGCGACCACCGCTGCGGTAGAAATCTCCATCGCCTCCTCTGTGACGACGTGAGTGTCGACGATCATCATCACGGCTCCGACTTCTGCGCCTACTCTTGTGACTACCTGCTTCGCTTCGTGGCGTGGGCTCTCTGTCTCTATCATCACGGTCTCGTCGTGCCCGATCAGCACTGCGATCGCGTCGTCGTCCGGGGCTACGGTCGCGCTCTCTACGTTCACTTCGATCGGATTTTGTACGGTCGTCTGTATCTTTTAAGCGGCCTTCCTTGACATCATTTTTGCTGGTAGCGGTTGCATCAAGCAAGGCTTCGACATCGAGGGTAGCCATCTTGAAATCCTCCGGTCGGTCAGATCTCGAAAAAAAAAAATCAGGCTGTGACGTGTTTGCGTATGAATAGAAGCCGATCAGAGATTTCTCTTGATCAATCAAATAAAAAAAAGAATAGGTATAAGTCAGCAAAGTACTGACATTACTTACAGCCCGATAGCGCGATTGGATGGAGACGATGTCGATGCACCGAAGTTGGGAAATGAAAGTTCAAATGATTCAAATGGGAGGGGTGGCAGGAAGAGGATGCCTGCCCAGGTGCATAAATTGTTTTTCTCGGCCGTTCCTCGGTAAATGTGGGTACTTGGTCCAACTAAGACTTGCTTATATTATAAGACAATTTTTAAGTTTTTACGCGTATCATCATAGCCGTGAGAGAAGTCACTTCCATTAGCCAGATTGAGCTGAAAGCTACACATGTGGGCTCAAAGTTAATTCAACCGGTGAATGGTCGAATGTAAAGGTAAAGTAATAATTACCTACACATCAGTCTTTCCAGTCTCAGGTACATTAATTCATGTGATTTGAATTTTGCATACATATTTGACTCGTGAATCTTCATGTTCCATACTACATAGTATATACCTAGTAGGTACCTATTGATAGGTGTGTATGACATATGTAGTAGGTTATGTAGGTAATTAGGTAATTGACGATCTAGGTTACCTAAAGCCCTCCCGTTTTTTTCCGTCGAATCATTTTCACCGCCAGAAAAGACTAGGTGTATCAAGGGAGACTCAACAACACGCCATTAATTATTAAAAGTCGAACATGGGTTAAGCTGAGTAATTCCATAATCTCCTGACACGTAACCGAACGCCGTATGTGCCGACCCTACCTCCAAGAGCCCCGGTCTTCCGTCATTGCATCTTGTGAGCAATCAACACATATCATCAATACGTATCGCCATGTCTATGTTGATTGAATGAGCCTCTTAGGAGAAGCAGTGGCAACATTTTACTTTGCCTTGACCACGTTTCCGGTGATCAGTTCGGTACCGAATATTTGGTCCCAGAACCGGCTAGTTACACCAAAACCTAGCTCGTAGTCTAGGAAATGGTGGGCAAGGTGATATTTCTTGAGGTCCTTGTACCAGAGAGGGAGGTTCTGGTGGTGAAGGAAGTAGTGGGTCAAGTCGTAGCAGATGTATCCGAAGATACCACCGCAGAAAACAGCGGTGCCCAAGTGCCAGTTCCAGTAGAAAATTGTATGCGCAAGCTTCCAGAAAGGAGTTGCGAGAACGAGAAAGAGGGCAGGAGGCATCACTAGACGATACTTGTCCATGGGTAGATAGTGGTGGACACCGTGAAGCAGAAAGTGCAGTGTAATTCCGACCCTGTTATCCGGTAGATAACTAGACATTCGTGTTAGTTCATGGTCAACAATTGATATGTAATAGAACATACTCATCAAGGTGGAAAAGGCATCGGTGTAGAATGTACTCTATGAGAGTCCATAGACACAGGCCAAATCCCCAACTAGCAGCCAGTCCTAGCGTAGTCTCGAATCCTTGCGAAGCCAAGTAAGTACCATACGCGACGGGAGGTAGCCAGAAAATAGGTATCAGCCACCAAGGCGTTAGACTGAGCGGCTCAAGGAAATTTCCGAACAAAGGCGCAGAAGCACCTCCTTTGTAGTGTCTGGGTCGGTGGACTTGGTCGAGGTAGAACCTCTTGGTGAAACCGCCATTCCACACCTGCATCAAGAGTGGCTTGTTCAAGTCGAGGAATCTATGTTCCTTATAGTCGATGCTGTAGTCTGTCTCCTTGCTCAGGTCTTCCTCGCAGGACATGCCTGTTCGGGGATGAACGAAAGGAGTCTCCCCGTTTGCCTGAACCCCCGTAGCACTCCCGTTCTGCGCATTCCCGTTGGATGTTTTGGCCCCTAAGATTCCGATGTGTGATTCTTCTAGGATTTCATAGGCAGAGTCGGAGTGTTTGTGGGAGTCGACATCTTTTAGGATCTCGGTGACATCTTTCCCGGCATATTCAAGAACTAGGTCGGGACCGCCGGGGTGGGATTCGACGAAGTCGGTTACATCGTAGACGTTGGTACCGATAGTAACATAACAAGACTTTGCGGTGTTATGCGACTCGACCTCGGCTTGGGTGAAGGTCGGCAGAGTTCGCCCAGACATCTTCGCGATGAGGGAAGTATGGGTAGCTAAATCTAAGGAGCGACAATTAACTAGACAGCGAGAGGTATCTAGCTATCTAGATAATCAGATAAAGCTACGATGAAACGACCAGTAAAGAGACGAAAGTAAGAAAAAAATGAGGTTCCTCGGAGAGAAAAGGAGTTAAAACAATGTAGGGAACACGGATTTAATAATGGACTAATAGCAATGTTGAAATTTTAAGGGGTCCAATCATTCTCTAGCGGATTGGAATGAACCCTGGAAGTTCTTGCAAGCTTTGCCTGTCCTGCCTGCCAGCAGCCTGTCAGCTAACGCTGTAGGAAGGGAAGGTCCAGTTCAATTAACGCGATCGAAAGTGCTTTACTGGACAACTGCACCTGACAGTGGCGTTATCGCCTACCCTTATCGTATGATCCCCTGCTTACACTGGATATGTAACTATGTACCGCCCAAGTACCGGATCCGTGGGATCCGCGATCTCCTTATGTTGTATTTCCCACTAATAATTAATAGATGCCGTACAATTTTAATCTTAAAATCTGATTGTTTATGTATGTACGTCCATCAGTCGACCTTTTTTGACTAGTTGACTAGGAAGATTTTCTTTCATTTATTCTGACAAGATAGGGAGGCCGCCGTGGCAAATTATACCTAATAGGTAGGCACTCGATTTTTTATCAATTGGATCCCAATTCTAGCACCTATTTAATACGTGTGTATGTACAGAGTACACCTCGTGAGGTCCAAATACAGTATGTACCTAGAATCCTGATCTTAATTCACCGGCAGTCCGTAAATGCTATCCCGCGGAACCCGAAGAACGCCTCGCTATGCACCGTGTAAAACTACCATTCACCATTCACCATTCCATCCTGAATTCAACCTATTTATGTGCAACACACTCCTCTCAAGCAGCGCTGGAGAAATATAAGTATCCCAATCTCACATGCCGGGTTATTATGCAATTCCCCCTGTCTCAATCCTATTGTGGGCCATCGATCGTCCAATCCCTACACAAACGTATGCCACATGTGATGAATGATAGCAACCGTAAAGTGGGCGCTACCGTATGTGCGGCAGGGAATATTGTATCCGCTACCAGACCAAATACTCCATGTGAGAATGAGAGAGGTCAACGCCTGCATCAATCCCAAATTAGCCCATGAAAGGACAAATACTGATGGCTGCTTTCCGTCTCTGATTTGAGCGTCAACCTGTAAATCAGCAGCCAGTCGAATAGAGACGATTAAGCCAGCAATAACTGAAGTTAGAGCAATGCTCAGACCGTATTGCTCTTTGGTGCCTAAAGCCAATATCCAACCGTAGAGTGCGCCAAAGAGCACGACTAACTCGATGAGACGTGTAATGCGACGATTTGGCGCATCCGCCGTGCTAGAGCCAGCTTTGAATAGGGATCCTGTGGCCTTGAGCCTAGACGTTCGGACAGCTGCATCATCTGGACTAGGGCTGATGCTGAAGGAGCTTGCGAACATCTTTGAAAGACCGTCTCTAGGATCATTCTTATCCTCCGGCGCAAAGAATTTCGCATCGGCAAATTTGATCTCCGACAAGCTGCTCGGTTTTGATGAACCTATGTCAACAGGTCCTCTAGCTGAGCTTGAAAAGAAGTTTTCCTTCTTCTCTTTGGGACTCTCTCTGATAATTGGCCGCATTGGTGGGTTGCGCGCTCTCTGGGCCGGGTTAGTTGGCGCCGGAGGGACCTTATACCAGATCGGTCCAGGTTTAGGTTCGATAGGCGCGTCACTAAAACGTGGGTTGGTGTTTTTCACCCTATACGGATTGTATTCGCTGAACGCTCGATGTTGTGAAGCAGATGGTGTCCAATCCATTTCTTCTTCGTACTGGACAATCTGAGGCTCGGGCTTGTCAACGATGATCGGGTCAGATAGATGTAGAGAACCGAAAGTAGGCTCGGCAGACTGGTTCCTACGTGATCTGCCATGTGCAGCGCCAAACGTTCCGTGATTCGTAGTAGTCCGATAGGTATTCGAACTCTGAGGGAAGCTTTGTGTAGGGTTGCTGTGAGTTTTTGAAGGAGGCTGGGCTATCTCATCTAGAACGCTCCCGAGATCGTTCTGATCTCTGCGTGGTTCTGGCTCTGGTTCTGGTTTGGCAACGGGTTTTCGTGGGCTGTTCGCTTTCGGACGTTGTCGAAATAAGGGGGTTGTATCTGTATGGATAGATCTCCTTGACGCATGATAGACCTAGAAACGTCATTAATACAATTGAGGTTATACAAGTCTCACGTACAGATACTCACGTAAGTCATCGATAAAGCGATAGCAAGCTGTGCGCCTAGCTGCGCTGAGGTTTGAGTTCCCTTAGAAGAGCTATACTGCGCCATAGAAAGACCGGCATATCGTACGAGGATTATGAACAACTGGTATGTGTACCAATGCTTAAACCCGAGGTAGTGTGATGTGAACCCCCTGATTGTCTGCTTGAAGCGCGGATTCCATGGCAATGAGCATATGCCCAGGTTAATTGCCCATTTCATGAATTGACTTGCTTGGGGCAGTTGAGGCAGTCGGCCATTGTTGAGTTGGTGTATTCTCTTTAGGGCTGTAGCAATTCGCAAATCCGCTCCGCTTTGGATATAAGGGACCACGAAGAGAGACCAAATCATAGCAATATGCCATAGGAGCTGGAATGCGAAACCAAGATACCAGGTCCACTTGCCCAAGGTATCTACAACGTCCAGAAAACCCCGTCGCTTTACTTCTTGTCGGTGTGATCGCGTACGATCTATCATTCGGCGCAGGTGGTCAGTTTGCGCCGTGTAGCTAGCTTCATGAAGCTTCTTCTCCACCTTAGGCTCGCAATCCGCGCACATCTGAGGGTAGCGCTTCTCGAGATCTCTCCGTAGAGCATAATATTTCTTCTCGCGCACCGCATACTCGATACTTCTCTGGTCGTCTGGCCATTCGAATTGCGCCAGTGAGCTCGTGAGCATGTGTTGGTTTCTTAAACATGTGTCGCAGAAAATAGGCTCTTCGGGGCGCAGGGCGTCTGGTGACAGAGATCGTGGAGGTACTGATGAGCGAGGGATGGCATACTGGACTTGAGTGCGCTCGACAACCGACGGTGTGGAAGGCGGATCCGTGATCTCGCCATACTACGAAACAATTAGAGTCATCCTCATAAGGCACACATTGTCAGTTATTGAAGCTTACCTCATCTAACCAATTTGTTGCATCGCAATTGGTACAGTCAAATGACTTCTGACCTTCAAATCGTAGTTTGGATCTTCTTCCGCAGTAGAAGCAACTTAAGTACTTCCTCGACCGTAAGGTCGCCATTGTTGAGAGACCAGTCTCCGATCAGGATAGAAATTAACGTAGTATCTTGAAGAATAAGAGTGGTTTGCTCGAAAGGAGGGTACAGCTAGCTCTAATGCAAGCTTCAAGACTTAGAGGGAAAAAAAGAAGAAAATTAAAAAAAAAAAAAAAAAAAAGCCGATGCTTTGTCACGACTCACTTAACCTTTAACAAGTTATAGTGGAGAAATTCCGGGTGCAGAGCTGCCTAAGCGCGTTTATTCAACGTACCCGATCCAGGCATTCACGCGATAAGGCGCTACCCATACCCACAACAACGATAACGTCGGTAACGCGTTATGCCTATACTAACGGTAAATATCGCAGTTTTTACGATACGTACCTAGTTAGTGCCTTAGGGTGGTACAAATGATGCTATATCATTAGTATCAGTCAGGTGTTATAGTAGGGTGCCAGGATGCTAAGACGAGGTACCAACTTAAATACAGCACGAATACTAGATCGACTTGAACCCTGGGATGATCCACTTATACCCTGCTAATGTACAGGTAGCTAATGTAAGGTACCATCAATTGTTCAATGTTTAAGGTTATTGATCCCGCAAACATCGTCGAGATTCAAGAACAAGGTGTCCACATTTGCGCAACAATTCCAAGAGTTAAATAGTGCTCTCGGAAGGCGAATATAAGTGTTCGAAGCAGCTAGAAAAAGAACTTCAAGAACCAAGGTAAGTCATACGTTTCTTTAGAAATCCCTCTGATTTTAGTGACTCGGAGATGATTCGTCACATCCAATTTGCATCCTCGCATCCTCGCATCCTTGGATACAATCCGGGGAAGATGAGATGAACGTCGAGCTAAGACCCCCGGGGTACCATCCATGGATGCGTCTTGTCGTTATTATATATTTTGGCAAGACAACGCCAGGGTGCGCAGGGTGCGATACATCGATACATCAAATAGACAAAAAACTCTCGACAATATAACGTGACTTCTATTCAACCATCCTTCACATCTGTATACTTTTGTCAACAGATCCATACTAACACATTACGTCTATTCCTACAGAGGTTATAAGAAAGACTTCAAGCTTATGTTTGCCGTTGGCATAGGAAGTGTCTAAATATCCATCAGCTAACTCCCAGGTCTTTGAAGGGTCATTTGATATCAGAGCTCAAAGGATGTCTACCGTCTTCATTGGAATTGGTCATGAAATAACATATCGTCGTCTATTCATCTTGGCCGTATAAGGTTGTTTCAAGCCTCGACTAGGATCTTTCCCAGCTCAAGTACTACTTCTCAGTGTCGAAGTCAAAATAGACGGCGCTTTCATTGTCGAACAATCCAAGCCGCAACTCCACCAAACCACATCATGGATACTACCACTACCCAGCCGCGACCCAGCCGCGAGGGGCAAGGAAACCCTCAAAATGGACAAGATGAAAATTTTGCTGGCTTAGATTTAACATCTCTTCCACAAGATAATATTGAACCGCCTCTTCCACTTACACCAACAGAAGACAAACAACATTCGCCTCCTTTTGATAACACCGATAATACCCAACCTATCCCCGATACTTCATTAAACGAAGATCATCGAATTTGCCTCGCTGAGATGGAGAAGCTTCGCGATCAGGTTGATCCGCCGCGCCTCGGCCTGAAGGTTGTCCTAGACTTCCTTTTCGCCATCTGGAACCTCGCCATGCTCTTACTCTCACCTCTCCAAGTTCAATTCTGGGTCGCCTTGTTCATCACCACATGGTGGATGTCGTGGTTCTGGACTGCAATCATGATCTTGACCCCCATTTATGTAAGCAAATCTCCCAATGCTGCAGTCAATAATATTAATGTCTCTCCAGGTGCGCCACACTGTGGTGAAAGCCAGGCGTGAAGCTCGAGCCCCTACCCACGGAGGCTGGCCGGAAGACATGCGAACGCCATGCCCTCATTACATCTTGATTGTGTGTGGATCGGGTGGTCACACGGGAGAGATGATTCGTATGGTTGACCGTAGTATCCGACCAGACGGCCTCTCTCACCGACGATGGGCCATCGGCTACGGTGATCGTATGAGTTACGACAAGGTTATGGAATTCGAGCGTAATCTTGCGAAGAAGCACGACATGAATACGAACCTCGGTACATTCGACATCCAATTCTTCCATCGACCTCGTGCAGTCCATCAGAGCTGGTTGACAACCCCGTTCACCGCACTCCTCTCTCTTGTCGAGATGGTTAAGATCATGAGCACTAAGCCCGGCTATGGCACGTCGACAAGATTCCGATTTCCCGGTGTTATCGCTACTGATGGTCCCGGCGCTGGTTTCATGTTCCTCCTAGCCGCCCACTGGCTCAAGATGACCTTCGTCGTCCCCCAGGGTTTCGCGAAGACCATCTTCGTCGAGAGTTGGGCCCGCACTAAATCGTTGAGCATGTCCGGCAAGTTAATTAAGTATTTCACCTTGGCCGACATATTCATCGTCCAATGGGAGGGTATCATCCGCCGCCTAAGCCCTAACGAGTATTACAACCGCAACTTTGTTGCGATGCCAGGTCGCCATAACCGCGACCATGCCCATAAGCGACGTACTAAGTAAGAGACGATTCGCGGGCATCATAAGGTATGTAAACTCTTTCGTTTCGCCAATACTTATCTACCATTGCTAACTATCTTGTGATACAGGCAACTAACAACTCGGGTGGGATACCCATAAGAACTTCTACGGTTACGGCTCAATGGTCTACGGTTTTCACGGTATGCCCCATGGACCAAGGGGTCCATGGTGGCCTAAATAAAAATCGCGATATATCGCGTTGAGCTCCACTTGATTCCATTCCAAGGTAGGTCAAGAGGACCTGCTTTGGATGGATGATAGTTGGAGCTCCTATGAATGGACGAGGAGAGGGCTTGATGCCTTTGATGATGATGAGTCCATGACCTCACGAAGGAAGGCATGGTTTCCAATGGCTTGTAGCTTCAATCATAGTTGCAATGAATCGCGAATGAGTACTTGAAAAAAAATCTGGCTCCAAGAGTAAGGTATTTGTGTGAGAAACCGTCTTATGTGGTCTTTACCTCCTAATCCAGATTCGCACTCCCTCTATACTTACGAACCCACCAGTCTAATGCAATCGTCCATACCATAGCTGTCTATCCTACCTACTTAAGCTTTTGCAAAGGTGTCCTGAAAGGTAACCTCCGATGTAACCGAGTATTCAACTCAATATAATCCTTCTCATTCCCCGCCGTCATGATCCCATGTCTAATGAAGAAATCAATCAGCACCGCCGCCGAGTCCGGCTTAAACTCGCCATTCAAAAGACGCCTCTGCACCTCCTCCACACCCATCGAGTAAAACTCCTGGACCTCGTCATCCTTCGGCTTCGGAACAACATCAGCCGGAAGCTCGAGGTCGTGCACGTATATGATGTCGGGGATGACTAATCCCTTCTCGCCCGGGAAATCCGCTGCCGTGACACAGAGGTATGTCAGCACCCCCACGCTGCGCACGCGCTCCCGCACTAGCGCCTCCGGCAGCGACGCCTCCTCGTCTGCCTCGTGGATCAGCGTGTCGAGCGGGGTTTCGCCGTCCCGGATGCCGCCCGCCACCGTCGAGTCTAGCATCCCGGGGCTCGTGTACAGATGCTTTGCTCGGCGCGGGATCCACAGCCGCATCGAGCTATCTGTGGTACCGGTGGTGGTGGTGGTGGATTTCGTGTACGCGGTGATGTACGCGCCCTGGCTCGTGATGCCGAATAAAGCGGAGGCGAAGCGCTCCATGTGCACGGGATACGGCGCGCTGAGGATGGAGAAGGGCTCACTGTGCACGCCGGCGATGACGTGGAAGGTGTTCTGCGCGATGCAGATGTCGATGAGCTCCTTGAAGGCGGCGTTGACTGCGCCGGGGGTGTCTTTGCCCGCGGAGGTGTCTAGCACGGTAACCTTCCGGGGTTGGGTGTGGGTCACCTGGAAGCGAGGTGTCCAGGGCATCTTCTGGACCGTTTCCGGGAGCAGATAACCGTGGGGCTGGTCATCGTTGGGGAGGAAGAGCTGGTAGTACACTTCCGAGGGTATGATGTCGTACGGGAAACTGTGAGGTTGTTAGACAATAGGTAGGGTTCCACTTGGGGGATCACTCACTTGTCGCAAGCTTCGAGGAGTGAGAGGTAAGTCCTCCCCTGACCGTCGCTAGCCATTGTTCCCGTTTCAACTTTGACAGAGATCTACAGGTGGCACGGAAAATGGGAAAATTAAAATAACAGTAATCTCTTCTGATTAAGTGACTATCCACTCTATTCTCATTTATAATCTAGAAAAGGTACAAACATATAATTAGTATGGAGTTCGAGGTCATTAGCAAACGTCTTACAGCATACTTGGGCGAATGACGGAACGTGCCGCATAAACGCATTTTGACAGCTGCTTAAGCGAATACTTACCTGGTCCTAAGCGAATATGCGGGTACCCGCACCCCCTTGTATCAGATCCCATCAGATCATCATCGCATCTCCTCCTCATATATCACTGACACTGGACGAGTTTCAGTTTCATTTTTTAAACATCAACAACATCTTTTCTTTTGGCTCTCTTAGCTCTCTTGACTCAGATCAAACCTCCTCAAGATGCCTTCCTCAAAGGCAATGTTAGCTACGGCGCTGGCAAAGGCGAACACCGCAGTTCAACTCGATAATACTCATTCTTATACGTTCGCTCGAAAATACTACCAAGAATCATGCGTTCTCTTATCGGCGCTCGTTGATAGAGCGTCGAAAGAGAAGGATAGAGAGAAGCTAAGAGCTATAGTAAGTGGTGAAAATGTTGGTTGCGTAGTCAATTACTAACGCAATTATCATCATAGCGACAAACATATCTACAACGGATAGAGCAGCTTGGAGGATCTGGACCAGAAGAGTCATAGTTTGCGAAGATACCCATTGTGTGAAGTTAAGGAGCACCATCCATGGAGGGATATGCGTGCATTGTGTTTTCATCTTATATCCCGACTCTACGAGAGTCATGAAGTCGACCGGATTGTGCCTGGTGGTACATGTGGAGGATTTGTACAGTTGATGCTACATTGAATATACGCGAAATATCCTTGGATATTACTGAAGTTGAATTTGTTACTCAGGAGGATTCCCAAGGTCATCCTCTTCAGCCAATTCTTCCTCTGGGTCGATAGCGTCGGGGTTTTCTTCCTCGCCAAAGGAGGTGTATGCTGAAGCCCGTTCTGCTTGTACGTTTTCGATTTCCCTGGTGGCCCATCTCTTCCACCTATCGAACTGCTCGTCCTCGAGATCCATACTGACTTTCAACAATGACTGGCCAAAGTATGCGCCTACCATTTGCGCCTCTTCCTTGGCTATCCTTCGCTCGATTTCCTCTTCCTGTCGTAATGCGTAAAACTCTTGCCGTACTTTATCATAAGCTTGTTCTTTTGTCATGCCTTGGTAGTTTTCCATCATCCACATCTGACGCTGGACGACACTGTAGGAAGTGTGTCAATCGATATCCTGTCGGATTTCCCAGGCGCATTATTGGGAATACTTACCATTCTCCACTTAGTGGCATGCCAGGTTGTATTAAGCCTCTGGACCAGTCGCGTTTCCGTGCGTCTTTCCCGTCCATCTCAATGATCATCCTTGGCCTTGCCAGCTCCCAAGGATGATCTTTATAAAAGGTCCTCCGCAGTTCGTCTTCCTCGTATGTTATTTCTTGAGGTTGGAATAATCTGCTCGCTTTCCGTGCCCGAGGATCCGGTTTCTGATGCTGAGGTGGGAGTGGTCTTATAAGAATTTCGGAAGGGGGTATCGACTCGACGACCTTATACCATACTGGTTGTTGGACTCTAACATTAGGGTAGATTCGGTGGTTTAGCAGCGTGGTCACGGTCTGGTACACGTTACCGGGTTTGATCTGCCTTCGACCGCCCATGATGCATCCCTAGAGACCTTGCGTCTCTTTCCCGTGCAAACTATGGCGAGGCTTGGGCAATTGACGCTGCGGTGCGGATTTTGTCTTTAGAAAATTAAAGTGAAAGCAGCGCAAGTTCGCAGTTAAGCGTTTAGGTGGATCTTGGAGAATTGGGACAATCGATTTTCCGGTACTGACTTCCCCTCGGTACAAGAAAGCAGGTAGCTTAGCTTGCAGCTTTTGTACTGTGAAGCAGCGTCACTAGTAAAAGCTAGGCGAAAACCAAGACATAGTACTTATGGGGTACCAATTTGCTATCCAAACAGGTACCTTATCATAATCGGAACTAGGGACCCCTGCATGATTTTTTTTATCAATCGCCTTCAATTTTTCGATAAGTTGGGGGGAACTTTATTAAGCTGGAGACGAACCCGAATCGTTTTTGATATCGTCACGAAAACTTCAAACTACCTAGTAGAGGCGATCTCGAAATCTCCACTTACCTGGTATACTTCTACCGTCATCTCCTTAGAGAAGGTGTCATGACCTGACCAACATGCGGGGCAGCTCATGAGAATCCTCACTCAAATTGACGGGTCGATTTACGGCGCGATTCGCTCTCATAGACCCTGGCCAAGCTTCAATTTGCCGCCCTCATTGTCTCGCACAAGGATACGCGATGATTACAAGGAAGTCATATGTACCGGTTTTCTGGCTGCCACTAGAAGCTGCTATACAGGGCGAGGTAGAAAAAGACACCATGCCTCTTGCACTTTCACACCTAAAAGATCTGTCAGCTCGACGGTAGCAACATCGCGGGGTCGGCCTTTGGGAGCCAGCTTCTTCAAGCCAAACCTTCCTCCCGATCGTAAATGGAGCCATGCATCTGCGCATGACGTTAATAGTTTTCCACCATTGCGGGAAACTAGGCCGAAACATGAGCTTCTCGATCTTGTGGGGTCATACGACCAGAGCACCGTTGAAGAGCATCTCGAGCTCTTAAGGGATCCCTACATGCGGAGATATGCGCCGGCCAATGGCCCAAATCTTACTGTCTCTGATAGAGAAGAAGATATCGACCTTCAGTCTGTTAGTCCCAACCAGCAAATGGACCCCGAACAAGCCGAGAGGATTCGAAAACTGCAAGAGGCAGTGCTGCTTAAGCTGAAGCGCCCTGCGTCGATAGACCTAGACACCGTATACAATCTATACCTATCCATCATGGAACCCCGTATACCACAAATCACGGCTAGGCTTAGACATCAGTTACTCGCAGTCTTGGGGGCGGCTGAGAAGAAGAATTCTAAATCCATGCTGCAATACTTTACGGTGATAACAGATATCAAGAATAGTGGCTTCCCCTTGATTAGGTCTGAATGGAATACTGCGATGTCATTTGCGGGCCGATATGTGGGAAGATCGACGGAGGTAGAAGTGGAAGCGGCGCTCCATCTTTGGCGTGAAATGGAGCATGATGCTGGGATCAAAGCATCCGAAGTCACATTTAATATCCTGTTCGACGTGGCATCGAAAGCCGGTAAATTCGGTCTCGCGGAAATGATCTACCAGGAAATGAGCAATCGAGGCTTCCAATATAACCGATTTCATCACGTCAGTCTCATACACTTCTTTGGTCTAAAACTGGACTCTAGCGGCGTAAGGGCTGCCTATAAAGAAATGGTGGAGTCCAGCGAAGTCATAGACTCAGTTGTGCTGAATTGCGTCATCTCCGGTTTCCTGACGTGCGGAGAGGAGTCAGATGCCGAGAGGGTGTACGAGAAAATGAGAGAGTCAGCTCGAGGGACTGAAGTGCTACCAGATCGCAATTATACGATGCAGAAAGTCATTACTAAGGTGCTTATGATGTTCGCAAAAATTGGGACAAAACACCCTGAAATGCGACATAATTTCCAGGAGACCGCGTTGATATCGCCCGATTTACAGACGTACCGCCTTCTGATCAGCCATTACGGGGCAAAGCTAGGTGATCTCCCCAAGGTCGCGCAGTTCTTGGACGAGATGAAACTATTCAACGTCCCACTCCACGGCGCCATCTTTCTTGCACTCTTTAAAGGATTCGGGAGATATGGGGGTCTCGGGTCCGACTGGTCAGCGCAGAGGCTAGTCAGTGTATACAATGCCTTTTTAAGTGCCCTCGATGCCAGAACCGAGGGATTATACATCAACACTTGGATGGCAATGGCCGTACTCAGAGCATTTTCCAAATACTCATCTCGAGATGAGCTCTTAGATATATATGAAAGTCTAAGACAAAGATGGGCCCCAGATCCGACGACTTCGGAGTTCATGTTGAATTTTCTGGCGAAGATCATGGAGGAACCTAGGTTTATTGTACGCTCTGAGGGCTTAACGGTATGATACAGGAAAGCGGAACGGAGCATATAGATGTTAAAACAACCAATGGGGCAGGGTCAAACCTCTTTGAATAGATGATACCAACGACCTGTACATATTGGCATTAAAATAGGTAGACATGTTTGTAAATCTACAAGAAGACAATATTATTCTGCTGCAAAGTGGTGAATCACATAGTTTTAATGGCTGAGACCAATGGTCTCCGGATCAGGCTCGGCTGGGACCAGCAGAAATAAACTGTTGCATTTCTTCCCGCCTCCACAGAGCCATAGAATAACCACGGTCATAATATGACGGCGTCATTATAGGGACAAATAAAACTGTCTTCAGTGGTGGCGTCAATGTCTATTGTCGTATATGTACAACTAGCATTATGCTCCTTGCCGTCCCCGCCTGATGAAAAATGCTATTTTCAAACCTGCCTCCCATAGTCTTCCCATGTACCACCTGCAAGAAATCTAAGCCTTGGGCTTCTTGGTTTGCCAGACTGCATCACGTACGTTAGTATGACACAAGACGAGATCGGACGAATGGAAAGGCGAGGAAATGACGCACCGCAGATGCCGAATGGGGCGAAGAAGCCGGTGGCCATGTAGCCCCAGTATCGGACGGCGAAGAAGCGTGTCTTGGTGTTGAAGGGTAAGTTGGAGTAGGGACCCTCGGGGTAGTGGTAAGGAGAGGATAGACGAGCGCGGGTTGCGTGGAAGGCCCGGCGGGTGATGAGGGAGGTGATGCGCGGGCTGGCGCGGGCGGCGGGTTGAGCGAGCATCTGGTAATACCAATTAGCATCCGAAATATTTGTCTACAGGCCTGTGATTTATACATACCTTTGTAATAGTGATTATGTCGATGTTGAGGAGTGGAGAGGGCTTCTGATTGTACGACTTCAAGCTTTCACGGCTTAAAAGTTGGATTCAGTGATCGAACGATTGATAACAGCTGCGGTTCGGTCCAAGGGTAAACTTCGGCCTGATAATCGATTTTGAACGTGCTGCGTGATAGGTTAAAGATGCCCCACCCGTGAATGTAGGATGACGAAAGGAAAGGGGTACTTAGGTACTTATCAGTGGGTTTGATTTTACCTGCCACTGCCTGCATTCAAGGTTTCCTTACCGCCTGCCGTAATTTATGTCGTCTCCACTTCTTCTATTTTTCTGCCGCGCCCCAATTTTATTTTTCTTCGATCTCCAAGAAAGTTAACGATCTCTTTGCATCAGAGCGCTCTTACTCTGCACCAACTTCGGGTTTATTATTAAACTTTCTTACCGATACATGCTGGGTTGAAATTCTCTCTAAAACAACCTTTAGTCGCGGAGGAACCGATAAAAGAACAGTCACGTCGCTCGTTTTCTTAATTGAATCTATTAAAGATCGGTAGAATAAAACCATCTTGCCATCCACGATGGATGATGACCTTTTCAACGTTTTCGACGACCAGCCTTCCGGCAAGGTCCAGTCGGAACCCCAAGAGACATCAAAGCCACACAAACCCAGGAAGAAGAACAAGAAGAGAAAGGCTGATGGAGGAATGAAGAATGGCTCTGTTGCTGCATCCGCCCCTTCAGCGCCCGAGGTCGACATGGTAGATGCAGAGCCCGCATCGCCCGAGGAAGACGGACCTGACGAAACTGTATCCGAGAGTCACGGAGATACCAAGCGCAGACGAAAAGAGGGCGTAGCGGAGCCTGTATTGACAGATACTTTCGAGACGGCAGAGTCCAGAGAAGTTGGCGCTGTCGCTGGATTTGCCCCGACAAAAGACGAGGCATCGCTAGTCCTGTCGCACAATATTCAGCACCAAGTCGCACTTCCACCAGATCTCGATTATGAGTATGTTCCACTTTCCGAACACAAACCACCCGAGAACCCTGCACGAACTTGGCCATTCACACTCGATCCCTTCCAACGCCTCTCGATCTCCTCCATTGAAAGAGACGAAAGTGTACTGGTGTCGGCACACACCAGTGCCGGAAAGACTGTCGTGGCCGAGTACGCCATCGCACACTGTCTCAAAAAGAACCAGCGAGTTATCTACACCAGTCCTATCAAAGCATTGAGCAATCAGAAATACCGAGAATTCAACGAGGCGTTCGGTGATGTCGGTCTGATGACCGGTGATGTCACCATCAATCCAACCGCTAGTTGTCTTGTCATGACGACCGAAATTCTGCGATCTATGTTGTACCGAGGATCTGAGATTATGCGAGAAGTGGCCTGGGTGGTTTTTGACGAGATTCACTACATGCGAGACAAGTCGCGTGGTGTTGTTTGGGAGGAGACGATCATTCTCCTCCCCGACAAGGTCCGATACGTTTTCTTGTCCGCCACAATCCCCAATGCCTTCCAATTCGCCGAATGGATTGCAAAGATCCATCGACAGGCTTGCCACGTCGTCTATACCGATTTCAGACCTACTCCCCTACAAAACTACTTCTTCCCATCTGGTGGTAACGGAATCTTTTTAGTCGTGGATGAGAAAGGTGTCTTCCGAGAGCATAATTTCAACAAGACCATGCAACTGGTGGAAGAGCGCAAAGCAGCCGCTGAAGCTAATGAGAACGACTCCAGGTCAAGGGGCAAGGGAAAGCACAAGAAGCCTTTCAAAGGAAACAACGATAGCGCTTCGGCCGATATCCAGAAGATTGTGAAGATGATTATGGGCAAGAACTTCAATCCTGTCATTGTTTTCAACTTCAGCAAACGAGAGTGCGAGATGATGGCCTTAACGATTTCGAAGTTCGCCTTCAACGACGAGAGCGAGAAAGTTATGGTGCGAAAGGTGTTCGTCAGCGCCATCGAATCTCTATCGGAGGAGGATCGGGAACTTCCGCAAATCCAGAATATTCTTCCACTTTTGGAGAAGGGAATAGGCGTCCATCATTCAGGTCTTCTGCCAATTCTCAAAGAGACGATTGAAATCTTGTTCCAGGAAGGTCTTATCAAAGTTCTGTTCGCTACCGAGACATTTTCTATCGGATTAAACATGCCGGCAAAAACGGTTGTCTTCACAAAAGTCACAAAGTTTGATGGTAACTCCGTTAGACCGTTGACCCCGTCTGAATATATCCAAATGTCCGGACGTGCCGGTCGTAGAGGTCTCGATGAACGTGGTATAGTTATCATGATGATTGACGACAAGATGGAACCGGAAACAGCGAAAAACATCGTCGTGGGCCAACAAGACCGCCTAAATTCTGCTTTCTATCTGGGTTACAACATGGTTCTGAACCTACTCCGTATAGATGCCATTAACCCCGAATTCATGCTCGAGAACTGCTTCTTCCAATTTCAGAACACCGCTAGCGTCGCTGGTCTGGAACACGAATTGATGAAGCTACAGAAGGCAAGAGATGAAATGGTCATTCCCGACGAGGCGACAATCAAGGATTATTACGGTTTACGCCAACAAATCTCGCAGTACACCAAAGATATGCTGACAGTCATTCAACACCCGAACTATTGTCTCGACTACCTTCAACCTGGAAGACTCGTGCAAATTGCTCATCCGAAAACCGGCAAGGACTTCGGTTGGGGCGTTATTGTCAACATGACCAAGCGTAAAGAACCAAAGTTCGGCGAAAAGGAGTATCCGCCACAAGAGTCGGTTTTCATAGACGTATTCCTTCGTCTTGACCCGACTTGCGATCCCTTCGGCCCTTCGAGCCCCTCTACAGAGATGCCAGAAGGAGTCCGGGCTAGCGAACCTAACCAGGACAGCATTTTTGAAGCTGTCCCTTGTATGCTTACATGCATCAAGGCTCTAAGTCAGATCCGAGTGTTCATGCCTAAGGATGTGAAGACCCGGGAAGATGTCGAGTCGGTTCGCAAACAGCTTCTCAAGTCGCTTAAGGAGGTTGAGCGCCGTTTCCCCGACGGCTTGCCTGTACTGGATCCTATCGAGAATATGAACATCACCGATGACTCGTTTAAGAAGCTGCTCCGCAAGATCGAGGTTCTCGAGTCTCGATTATTAGCTAATCCACTCCACGGTTCGTCCATGTTACCAGAACTTTGGGAGCAGTATTCGGCAAAGATTGCACGAGCTGAAGAAATCAAAGCTCTCAAGAAGAAGATTGCCAAGGCCCATTCTATCGCGCAATTAGACGAACTCAAGTCAAGAAAACGAGTTCTCCGTCGTCTTGGCTTCATCAACGAATCCGAGGTTGTACAAATGAAGGCTCGTGTTGCTTGTGAGATCTCTTCCACGGAAGGCCACGAGTTACTGTTATCCGAGTTGCTGTTCAACCGCTTCTTCAACGAACTTTCTCCGGAGATTTGCGCTTCTATTCTTAGCATTTTCATCTTCGAGGAGAAGGTCGATGCACAAGCTCTACCCGACGAGCTGAGCAAGCCGTTTGCGCAGGTGCAGGCCCAAGCTCGAATCATCGCCAAGGTCAGCCAAGAGAGTAAACTGGATGTTAACGAGGACGAATACGTAACTAGCTTGAAATGGCAACTCATGGAAACAGTCTATGCATGGGCTAACGGGAAGTCGTTCGCTGAAGTCTGGTAAGTGTGATTCAATGATACTGACCGTTTTTCAAGCTGACAAATCATTAGCAAAATGACCGATGCATACGAGGGATCCCTGATTCGTCTGTTCCGCCGACTCGAGGAACTGCTTCGACAAATGGCACAGGCAGGAAAGGTCATGGGAAGCGAAGAGCTGACGAATAAATTCGAGGAAAGCTTGGCAAAGATCCGTCGCGATATCGTGGCCGCTCAATCCCTCTATCTGTAATCTCGGTTTCCTGCATCTGACAACAGCATTCTAACCAATCTCGTGTTTTGAGCACTGTAAGGCCAGAAAAACTAGGTAGGTAAGTGGATGGACGTGGATGATTGCCTACACAATAACCCAATGAAGTCAGTGGTGCAGTGGCTTACGACTAGCTTCTGGCTTTGAAAACGGGGGTTGTGCAAGGGAGGCTCAATGGACCGCATTTCGTCACGGAGTTTACGGATCGGATACCACTTGTTTCGGAATCACTAGAGACCGGACTTGGGATGTGTTGCTTCTTTCTCGAGGGGCAGCATTCTCCTTGAAGTCTTTCGAGTTTCTGCTAGTGTGCTTAGATAGTCAATATGGGCATCGTCACTGTTGACGGTGTCCAACCCGTTTTGCTTGTCTTGTGTTCTTCTGCTATCGTGATGAATGTGTATGTGTATGATATTTGTTCCTTGTTATACCAACGCCGTCCTATGATTATGATATATCCGGTTTGACACCTCCCCATGCATATGAATATGTACGTTTCTTTCCGCCCCGTTCTAAATATCTAAACCTCGACCATTTTCTATATATTAGAGGATCTTGAAACTATTTCATAACCTCGAGTATAGTAGTCGAATGTTAAGAGATAATATCCCACGAACTCGTTTAGAACCGCCGACCTCAGATCACTTACGAGAGGTTGGTTGGTTGGTTCGTTCATTTTTCCCCGGATATATTCCTTATTATCCCAATCAAAACGCTAAACACCACACCGACGCCGACCATGAACCGCCACCGCCCACTCGCCATGCCCTCCTCGCGAACAAGCCATCCCGCGCTGCCGAGCGGCCACATGAACCCCGTTATCACGCCCCGGATCATGACGTCGACTAAGGCGACTAAGCCCACGTCGTCGCTATCTGTGCCGCCACCCCCAGCGCTAGGGTTCAGGGACGTCGTCGGCACGGAGGCCCCGTTGTCGTCGATCCAGGCGTCTTCCATGCGCCGGAAGCTGTCCGGCGAGGGCAGCGTGTCGGGGGTGTACCGCGAGGACTGGATGCTCCGGAACTGCAGACGCAGCTGGTTCACCTCGGCCGCGCTGAAGCCGGCTGAGAGCAGGCGGTCGAAACCCCGCGGCGCGGCGGTCGTGCTGGGTTGGGGCGTGCCTGGACCGCCTGGGTTGGTTGTGGGGAGGGGGGAGTTGGAGGGGGAGGAGGGGTGCAGAGGTGAGGGTGGTGGAGGCGCGAGCGCTTGCGCGGCTTCGGCTTGTAGCTCGCTGGTCGTCAGGCTGTCGCCTATGCTGCAGTTCACGTAGATCCGTTGGCTAGGGTCGGGTCGCCCCGGGACCGATTTGCCTTTCCCGCGGCTGTCGAGGGGGTCGGGGTCTTTGCCTTTACCTTTGCTGTCGTTGCTGCTGTAGCCGTAGCCGTAGCCGTACCCGCCGAGACTGGGCGATGAGGGGGGGGGTGGTGGTGGGGGGAGAGGCGCGCGGAGCACGGAGCTTAGGGCGGCGGTGTCGGGGAGGATCTTGCCGCCGTGGATGAAGCGGAGACGCCGCTGGGAGTTGGGCTCGGAGAGGCGTTGTCGGATGGTGTGTTTTAAGCTGATGACCGTTGTGGTAGCAGGTCGCGGGATGTCGAGCTCGAGGTCGGGGATTGCGGCGCTGAAGCGGATCGTAAGGAGTAGTGGAGGCGGCTGCGGAATGCTTATAGGAGGGGGCTTGAGGGTTGGGTTTGGAGGGGGTTGAGTGGTCGTCATTTTGAGGGTTGGTCGTGAGGGATGGGATTGTTGAGCATCGAGATCTAAATCATTGTTGAGAGTGTTGAGAGAATAGGAGGATACGTAGATGGATGAGAATGCGATTTCCAAGTTACAGGGCTGCAGGGTCGATAATTGAAAGCGATATCCGGTGGATCGGGCTATTACATCGATGGATCCCTGCCCCCAGCGCTGCTTACAGGGGCTTCAGGGTAACTCAGGGTAGCTTGTTCAGTGGAGCCCTGCCCGGATATTCAAGACGGGTAGTAGCGGGCTTTAGCCGCTTAGGTGCTCCGCGCTGGAAATGACGTGACACGCGGGCGCCCGAGCGAATTGGGGGGCATCGAAGTTTCCAATAGCAAGACGCCGATTACGGAACAAGGTTAATAGTCATTTTTATCGTTTCACTAAAAAGGTACATGGGTTACACCTCTATAGCTTCTATAATTACTAGTAACTAGGTAGGTACTTATGAAAAGCTGTGAGTTACAAGGTCGACCGATTATAAATCTATTCGCTTTGGGGTTAGTAGAGCTGAGTTTGGCCGAAGAATGAAGGAGGTGGGATATTACTAGGCCGAATAGATAAGGGTATATAAGAGGCCTACGCCCTATGCATCACTTCTCCGGTCTAAAGTCTTGTCTCGGACGATTCAGCACACGGACTCTCCATAAATATCTTACAAGCGCCCCCCGAGGACGTGGATCTGGACTTGAATCTGGACTTGGACTTACGAGTGGATCTAGAGGGTTTCGCTCATCCACGATTATGGCAACGGGACTCCCAGCTAAGCTCAAACCCGCGGCCAGGGTTGCCGGTCAAAGACAGGATGTCTGGTCCATTGTCAACGAAGCTGCGGCAGCTTCGCCAAAGCAACCTATCGTGAATATGGGCCAAGGGTTTTTCGGCTATAACCCGCCTCCCTTCATCATCAACGCCGCAAAGTCAGCTCTGGACCGGGTAGATTGCAATCAGTACAGTCCGACGAAGGGAAGGCCCCGCCTAAAGAAGGCTATCGCCGATGCATACTCCCCCTACTGGGGCAGGCAGCTTAACCCGGACACTGAAGTCACGATCACGACGGGAGCGAACGAGGGTATGCTTAGTGCATTCATGGCTTTCATAGAGCCTGGGGATGAGGTCATCATCTTTGAGCCCTTCTTCGACCAGTGAGGCATTTGCCCTATATCATACCCGATATGAGCCCATTTACTGATAATAGCCCAGATACATTAGCAATATTGAAATGCCCGGTGGAAAGATCGTCTATGTTCCGCTGCACCCGCCAAGCGACGGAGCTACGCGGACCTCCTCGTCTGCCGAGTGGACCATCGATTTCGATGAGCTAGAAAGGGCTATCACGCCTAAGACCAAAATGATTGTCATTAACACGCCTCGTCAGTTGGTCTCTTTGAACTCGATAAGTCATACAAATAGCTAATGGTATTTGTAGACAACCCTGTCGGCAAAGTTTTCTCGAAAGAGGAGCTTCAGAGAATAGGAGACCTCTGCGTCAAGAACGAAATCATCATCCTGTCTGACGAAGTTTACGATCGCTTGTACTATGTACCATTCACGAGAATTGCCACCATTTCCCCTGAGATCGAACGGTTGACGATAACTGTCGGTTCGGCTGGCAAGAATTTCTACGCTACGGGTTGGCGTGTAGGGTGGCTCATGGGACCTGCTCACCTTATCCAATATGTATCCGCTGCTCACACGCGAATTTGTTACTCTTCGGTTTCGCCGCTACAAGAGGCCTGCGCTGTTGGTATGTTCTAAATCCCCCAGTTATTATTGAGGCAGCAAGGAAATTAATTGGTAAATTAGGTTTCGAACAAGCCGACTCTGAAGGGTTCTGGGAGGAAACCGTCCGAGACATGAAAGGCAAAATGGAGCGCTTCAACGAAGTATGGAAGGAACTAGGTCTGCCGTACACAGACCCAGAGGGAGGATACTTCGTGCTCGTCAACATGAGCAAGGTCAAGTTACCGGAAGGATACCCGTTCCCACCGCACGTAGCCAGTCGTCCTCGCGATTTCAAGCTAGCCTGGTTCTTGATCCAAGAAGTGGGCGTAGCCGCAATCCCGCCTACCGAATTCTACACCGACCCCAATGCTCATCTTGCTGAAGATTACATCCGGTTCGCTGTATGTAAGGAAGACGAGATTCTAGAGACGGCTAAGGAAAGATTACGGGGCTTGAGACAATACATACAGGAATGAAGTATCTAAGGATAGATTCCTAAGAAGGTAAAGGGAAAAGGGGGCTAAAAAGATCTATTTGATTTGCATTAGAGTCAAGGCGAAAAATTAATAAAACGCGTAAAATCTTCATGGCAATTTCCTCGTCATAAGTTGTGCCTGTTAAATGGTACCTGTCAGACCGATATTGATTCATGTCTAACCGTATGTACTCTCGATTTACTATGGATATTGAAATAATGATATAGCTACAGAAATCCCGAACCTTCCTGAAACTCCTCTATACGATAATTATATCTCGAAACCGCTCTGTACATCTACTACGTCATGCGCAGCTATATCTATTAATTACTTCGCGATCTGCAAACTCTGCGTATGACAATAGTGTAAGAGCCCCTGTTTTCCGAGCTCTCCACCGAAACCACTGAGTTTCCAACCCGCGAAATATCCAGCATGATGAGGACGCTCGAACTGGTTAATCCACACGGTCCCGGACTCGAGTTGGCTGGCGATCTTCCGAGCGCGGTCTAGATCCGGCGTATACACGGAAGCGCCGAGACCGGCGTTATCTAGGTTTGCGCGGGCGATGACGTCGTCTTCTTCGCTCCAGGACATGACGGGAACGATAGGGGCTGGTAATAATTAGCCAATCAATCGCTTCTTCTGAGATTTTGTATAGGAAAACCCATCGCTTACCAAATTGTTCCTCCCTAACTATAAGGGAATCCTCCGGCGGTCTAACCACGATCGTCGGCGGAATCCAAAAGCCCTTCTCCCTCGGCTTCACCTCACCCCCAGTCACGATCTTATACCCATTCTTCTTACAATCCTCAATGAACCCTACCGCGCGCTCATAATTCGCCTTATTCGACAGCGGGCCAAACGCCAAACTCTCATCATCGTCAACCGCGAATTTCTTACTCTCCTCAACCAGCCTTTCCAAAAATTTGTCATAGATCTTTTCATGGATATACAAGCGCTTGCTCGCGACGCAGACCTGACCTGCGTGGAAAAGTGCGCCGGTAGCGACTTGCGGAACGACTTTATCGAGATCCACGTCGTCGCAGACGATACAAGCGTTGTTTCCCGCGAGCTCTAGGATGACCTTTTTCAGGGTGCCGGCGCAGTTGCGTAGAATGCGCTGACCGACGGCGATAGTGCCCGTAAAGCTGATGTGCTGAATACCCGGGTGCAGGGTCATCTTCTCACCGAGGTCGGCGCCGCCGTTTAGGGCCTGGAAAACGCCTGGCGGGAGAACGGACTGGGCCAACTCGCAGAACTTGAGGAGGGAATAGGGGGTGAATGGAGAGGGCTTGATGATCACGCAGTTGCCGGTTGCGAGGGCGGAAACTACTTTTACGGTGGAGAGGATGAGCGGGAAGTTCCAGGGAGAGATGGCGGCGAGGACGCCGATGGGGTGGTGGGTTGCGAGGATCCGGATCGTATCGTCTTCATATTGGAGTTCATCCTCTAAAGCCACGGTGCCTTTAAGGTGATGTTAACTAAAGTATAGTTTTAAGGAGAGGGGGAGTGGCGCACGGTAATATTCGAAGTGCCAAGCAGCTCTCTCAACATCGAATCTTGACATAGGCCTGGACTTGCCGGTTTCTCTCATCTGAGCATCTGTCAAGATGTCGGCGTTGTCGCGAATGATATTAGCTACATCGTAAACGGCCTTTTGACGCTCGGCCGTGGTACTATTCCTCCATGTCTTAAAGGCACGATTTGCCGCCTCAACAGCATCGTCAAGGTCCTTAGTTGAGGCAATAGGAGCGTCCCAGAGAGGTTCCTCAGTACGAGGGTCGATGACCTGGTGATTGTCTTTAGAAGTACGAGGTTTACCGTCGATCACATTGAAGAATTGGAAGTCCGGAAGGCCATTGGTGTTCTTCGTACCGTTTGTACCATTCGTCTCGAGGGAAGGCATCTTGATCTGTAAAGGGTCGTAACTTCGCAGGGTCGTATAATCGCCGCCAAGTCTAAGCAAACAACACAACGTCGCATATATGTCGAACGACAGCGATCTAGTTACCAGGAAACAGAATACGCAGTAAGGGGAAAATGCAGAAGCAGATTAGAAGTATCTATACTTTAGCCACGTGGGCTCAACATGATTGTTGGCTTCTATCCGCGTGGTCCATTTTGCCATAATATCTTCGGCAAGGCATATATATAAGTGGATGAGGGGTTAATTGCTGAGGGTGAATTGCCGGTATTCTAGGCCTATCACACTCTTCCGGATGAGGTAAAGCATCCGGGAAAAGTTCACGATTTGGGATCTTCTGAGTCTTGTTTACCAGGGCTAGCTATTAGGACTTCTATGTTGCAGTCAGCAGAACCGGGATATTTTTGGTGGGATTATAACAGAGACAGGAGAATTCTGAGTGTCTCTCCGCGTGATGAATAATGACGAAATTTGATATATTATCATATTTATTCGTATGAAATGGATGGATGAATGAATGAATGAATGAATGAATGAGAGAAATCAGCCAAAGACTTCTTTAGTAATAGACCTACCAGAGCTCACGAGATGCAATAAGATCCGTAATCGTTACCCGTCGACGGAATCCGTGATCTTATCCCAACAACTACCTAGGTCCTAGTCTGCCCCGGATTCTTGGATTGCTTGGATTGCGGAGAATTGGGGAATGTGGAGGATGGTGAAGCTAGGCAGTTAATTGTGTTGAATATAACTGAGCTAGAAGAGGATAATGAACTTGCACCTTACTTCGTATAGGAGAGTGAGATTCCCTAGCGTGCCAATCTTCGTCCTTTTCTGTCTTGGGTGCGATGACGTATAAATAGTAGTCGATTTGTAGTGTAGAGGTCGTTGTCCAGGAGGTCCGCAGGTTTAAGACGGAGTAAAGAAGAAATCCCGGTGTAGGGAAGGCGGAGTCTGCCGAAGGAAATTGGAATGCCCTAAGTTAAGGAAGGGAGATAGCTTCATATAAGCGAGCCAAGTTAATGCTAAGCTGACCCCGCTAGCCCCGCTACTGACCGGGTTTGGCTTAGCCTCGATTTAAGTTGCCGTTCACCCTTGCGTTCCTCCCTCTTCAACATGCGTATCTTTGAGCTAAACTCTTCCCACTCCAGCATCCATGGATACCAGTTACGCTTCTAGAACCTAATTGGATATGTTGGTCTTCTGGTTGGCCCCCATCTATGTCATATCCATTGGTTTTATCGGTTTTATCAAATGGCGGCTCACTTATCAGAACTCTGTACCTTACCAAGAGGCAGCTACCCATCGGATCCCGGCGACTGACTCGATAGTTGGAGTTAAGACGACGCGGATTGCCACTTCTTCTATGAGCTCAATAAGGTGCGACTTTGGTCCTTCATACCTCTGAAACCTTGGACCCCCCCTTTCTTCTACTTGTATGTGATTGTATTATCTGCCACTTACCTAGAAGTGGCTACCTGGGCATTGTTTGTTAATATCCGTTCTGTTCAAACGCCAACGTTGAGCCCATTAAACCTAATACATTACCATTACTATATTATTCCGTATTGGCCTTAGACAGGCTCCTACCAATCTATTCAACACCGTTGTGCCATAGTTACAAGTTGTCTCATATTCATATTTCCCCGAGATATACAGATGGAACCTTGACTTTGTGACGTCGCATATCCAAGTCCAAGTCCAAGTCCAAGTCCGGAGTCGAGATAACAGAATCGGACATCATGGCTCCCATCGCAATCTCACCGGAGAGAGACCCTGCGTTGGCAACCGGAGGGTTGACTCTAACTACCGTATACGATGATACGCTTCGCTTCTATCTCAATGGTACTCGAGTAGTTCTCGATGAAATTGATCCTGAGGTAACACTGCTTGAATACTTGAGAGGTATTGGTTTAACCGGAACCAAGCTGTAAGTAATAGGCCCGGGAAAAGTGACTAAAGTCTAAGGTTGTTCAAATTGAATCTTGCTAATAGATTGAATATCCAGGGGTTGCGGAGAGGGCGGATGCGGTGCCTGTACCGTCGTAGTTAGTCAATACAATCCGACCACCAAACGAATATACCACGCGAGCGTCAACGCCTGTCTAGCGCCCCTTGCTAGCGTAGACGGGAAACATGTCATTACGGTCGAAGGTATAGGAAATGTAAAGCAACCTCATCCAGCCCAAGAACGTATCGCCAAGGGAAATGGAAGCCAGTGCGGATTTTGTACCCCAGGTATCGTTATGAGCTTGTATGCCCTTCTAAGAAACAACGAGAACCCTACCGAACATGACATCGAAGAGGCTTTCGACGGAAATCTCTGCCGATGTACTGGCTACCGATCGATCCTAGATGCCGCTCATACCTTTACAAAAAACAACTCGAATGCCTGTGGTAAAAGTACAGCGAATGGCGGCTCCGGCTGTTGCATGGAAAATGGCAATGGCAACGGCAACGGCGCAGACGGTGGCTGTTGTAAGGGGAAAGATTTTAGCGACGGTCAATCCATCAAGAAATTCAATCCGCCAGGATTCATTGAATATAACCCCGACACTCAGCTCATATTCCCGCCGCCATTAAAGAAACACACATTTAAGCCCCTTTCTTTTGGAAATAAGAGAAAAAGGTGGTATCGACCCGTCACCCTCCAACAGCTCCTTGAGATTAAGAGCGTCTATCCTAGCGCAAAGATAATTGGAGGGAGCACAGAAACACAGATCGAGGTCAAATTCAAGGCTTTGCAATACCCAGTCTCGGTATTTGTCGGAGATATACCTGAGTTACGACACTATTCCTTCAAGGATGATCATCTTGAGATTGGCGGCAATGTTGTGCTTACAGACCTTGAGAATATATGTCAGGATGCTATCAAGCAGTACGGGGAAGAAAGAAGCCAAGTATTCCGAGCCATCTATAAACAGCTTAAATACTTCGCGGGACGTCAAATCAGAAATGTCGGTACTCCCGCTGGAAACTTGGTTACGGCTTCTCCGATATCCGACTTGAACCCCGTATTCATGGCGGCAGGTTGCGTTCTAGTTGCCAAGTCACTAAATAAAGAGACCGAGATTCCTATGTCGACGTTCTTCACGGGTTATCGTAGGACTGCCTTGGAGCCGGATGCGATTCTTGCGTCTATTCGCATCCCCGTTACTCGCGAAAAGGGTGACTACTTCAGAGCGTACAAACAAGCGAAGCGAAAGGACGATGATATAGCTATCGTGACTGGGGCTTTACACGTTACGTTGGACCAAAAGGGTGTGGTGGAGCATTGCAATTTGGTCTATGGTGGCATGGCTCCATTTACTGTTGCCGCAAAGAACGCCAATGAGTATCTCAAAGGCAAACTATTCGCGCATCCGGATACTTTAGAAGGTACCATGAATGCGCTCGAGTCCGATTTCAATCTGGCTTTTAGCGTCCCGGGAGGTATGGCTTCGTATCGAAAGTCATTGGCGCTCGGCTTCTTTTATCGTTTCTATCACGATGTGTTATCAGGCATCAATGTCGAGAGTTCGCATGGCGATAGTCAAGCTGTCGAGGAGCTCGAAAGAGTATTGTCAACTGGCTGGAAAGATCATGACGCAACTACTGCATATATCAAGGGACCTCTTGGAAAGGCAGCTAACCACGTAGCGGCTCTGAAGCAAACCACAGGAGAAGCACAATATACTGATGATATCCCACCACTCAAGAACGAACTCCATGGATGTCTGGTGTTATCAACGAGAGCACACGCAAAGATCATATCAAGAGATTACTCTGCAGCATTAGATATACCAGGTGTTATTGATATTGTCGACAAGGACGACTTACACGATCCAGAGCACAACAAGTGGGGTGCGCCAAACTTTGACGACCTATTCTTCGTCGACGATGAGGTATTCACCGCTGGTCAACCGATCGCGATCGTCTTAGCCACTACTAAAGCAAAGGCAGCGCAAGGAGTAAGAGCCGTGAAGATCGAGTACGAAGATCTTCCCGCGATTTTCACAATGGAAGAAGCGATTGAAAAGGAGAGTTTCCACAAGTATTTCCGGTATATCAAGAAAGGCGACCCCGAAGAGGCATTTAAACATTGTGATTACACATTCACGGGTGTCACACGAATGGGAGGACAAGAACATTTCTATCTCGAGACAAATGCGTGTGTTGCTATACCCAAACCAGAGGATGGCGAAATGGAAATATGGACCAGCAGTCAAAACCCCAATGAGAGGTACGGTTTCCCACTTATCCATTGATCATGTGTTCATCTATTAATCTACGTACAGTCAAGCATATGCGTCCAAGATCCTAGGCGTGCAAGCGAATAAAGTAGTAGCTCGTGTGAAACGCCTCGGAGGCGGTTTTGGTGGCAAGGAGACGAGATGTGTTCATCTTAGCACCATTTGCGCGTTAGCTGCGCAGAAAAGCAAGCGGCCAGTCAGATGTATGCTTGACCGAGATGAAGATATGGCCTTGTCTGGCCAACGACACCCTTTCCTCGCCAAATGGAAAGTGGGCGTGAATAAGGATGGCAAACTCCAGGCTTTGGACATCGACATCTTCAACAATGCCGGTTGGTCTTTCGACTTGAGCGCTGCCGTATGCGAGCGATCTATGTCCCATTGCGATAACTGTTATAAGATCCCGAACGTCCATGTTCGTGGCCGCTTATGCAAGACCAACACTATGTCAAATACGGCGTTCCGCGGCTTTGGTGGGCCTCAAGGGTTGTTCTTCGCTGAGTCTTACATGTCCGAAATTGCCGACCGCCTCGAAATCCCAGTTGAAAAATTACGTGAAATCAATTTTTATAAAATTGATGATGAGACCCATTTCAACCAGCGTATTCAGGACTGGCACGTCCCCCTGATGTATAATCAAGTTTATGAAGAGTCTGACTACGCCAATCGCCGCAAAGCCGTTGAAAAGTTCAATGCAGAGCACAAGTGGCGCAAGCGAGGGTTGGCTCTGATTCCTACAAAATTCGGTATCTCTTTTACCGCTCTTTGGCTCAACCAAGCCGGCGCCTTGGTACACATTTATCACGATGGATCGGTCCTCATCGCACACGGTGGCACCGAAATGGGCCAGGGTTTACACACCAAGATGATCACGATCGCGGCACAAGCACTTCAAGTGCCCATGGAGAGCGTCCATATTTCGGAAACGTCCACTGTCACGGTAGCAAATGCATCTGCCACTGCTGCCTCGGCATCATCCGATCTTAACGGTTACGCTGTTTTTAACGCGTGCGAGCAAATCAACGCCCGACTGGCGCCGTATAGGGAGAAGCTCGGTCCTAATGCTACCATGAAGGAGATTGCTCACGCAGCGTACTTCGATCGTGTCAACCTAAGCGCTAACGGATTCTACAAGACTCCCGAGATCGGTTATCAATGGGGCGAAAACACCGGGAAAATGTTCTTTTACTTCACGCAAGGCGTTACGGCAGCCGAAGTCGAAATTGACTGTCTGACTGGAACTTGGACGTGCCTGCGTGCCGATATTAAAATGGATATCGGCCGGTCCATCAATCCCTCTATCGACTACGGTCAGATCGAAGGCGCCTTCACCCAAGGTTTAGGACTATTCACCATGGAAGAGAGCCTATGGTTGCGCAACGGGCCTATGAAGGGCAATTTGTTCACTAAAGGGCCCGGCACCTATAAAATCCCCGGATTTCGCGATATTCCGCAAGTGTTCAACGTCAGCTTGCTCAAGGGCGTTGAGTGGGAGAACCTACGCACCATACAAAGGAGCAGAGGTGTCGGCGAGCCGCCGCTATTCATGGGTAGCTCGGTATTCTTCGCGATACGAGACGCATTGAAAGCGGCACGCGCCGATTACGGGGTTAAGGCTAAGTCATTCGCGGAAGGGGGCGAGGATGATGGATTACTGAAGCTTGAAAGCCCAGCGACACCTGAAAGAATCAGGCTTTCGTGCGTGGATCCTATCATGGAGCGCGCGAGGGTGTTGCCTAAAGAAGGGGAGAAGAGCTTTTTTATCGCCATTTAGGGAGAGGACTTTTTGTACGACGGGAGGATGGATGTAGGCATAGCATTTCTAGCCTAGAGTGGAATGCACAGCTTCAATACCGTAGCCCGGTGTCTTCGCTGGAGTGAATCGCTTTAGTGCTAGTTCTATCTTACATGTGTTATGCACAGGTATGGGTCTAGGTATGTGTAATCCCATCTACCCCTTTTCACATCGCGAGAATCTGACACACCTAAATAGGAAACCAAGGACGAGCGACAGCGATTATTTCATGCGAGCATGAACGCGAGTATAGAAAATATCGCAGTGTATCCTTATATTACACCCCACCCGGGTTATATTTTTTACCAATGATACCGGTTAATATGCCGATTATTAATCCAATTGGATGGCTTGCAGGCCTCTATGACGTTTTGGCGAAATCACATTTCATTACACAGGTAGGTTTCTATCAAAACGTTGTTCGAAAATGGATAGAAAATATACGAGAAGATATCGTTCGCAATCATCAGTAACGATCCGACCATTCGTAGACGAATATCCTAGGGTATATGGAGTCGATATCGTGGATATAAGTTGGTTAACGTATCCGTAGCACAGATCTCGTCATTGTCGCTCAACTCACCATTAGCCATCAACTTTATTTTCACCTCAAGCCCAAGAGAACGACCCAGTTCAGCAATCATCATGTCGACAATAGCGATCACAGGCGCCTCAGGCAAACTAGGCAACGCCACGCTCAGCGCCCTCCTCTCGCACAACCTCCTCCCCGCCTCCTCCATCATCGCGCTCACCTCGTCCTCCTCCCCCTCCTCCCCCACCTGGGCCTCCCTCGCCGCGCAAAACCCCTCCATCCGAATCCGCCACGCCGACTTCGACGACCCCGCGTCCTTCGAAAAGGCGTTGCAAGGCGTGGATAAACTATTCTTGGTCTCGAGCCCGCACGTAGAACTCGACTTCGAGGACGAGGGGGGCAGGGAGAAGGGGGATGGGGAGGGGAGGGAGAGGCATCATAGGGTGGCGATTGATGCCGCGGTCAAGGCCGGCATTGGACATGTGTATTATTCTAGCTTGGCGTTTGCGTGGGACGCTGGGGCGCAGGCACCGGGGGATGCGAGTAAGGCGGTTGTGATGCGCGCGCACTTGCGCACGCAGGCGTATCTGGGGTGGCTTGGGGGGGAGGGGAGGGTGAGGTGCTCGGTTGTTAGGATGGGCTTGTATCATGAGTCCTGGCCGCTGTATGTCTTCGGGTACGGTGACGCGAAGGAGGTGGAGAGGGAGACGGTGCCGGTTCTCGGGGATGGCAGGGTGTGCTGGACGGCGATTCGGGATCTGGGCGTTGCGAGCGCGGTTGTGCTTGCGGCGGATAGTAAAGAGTATGAGGGGAAGACATTTTATCTGTCGACGAGGCCTGCGGAAGCGAAGAATCTTGCTGAGATCGCGGCGATCGCGAGTCAGGCTAGGGGTAAGGAGGTGAAGGTGCAAGTTGTGAGTAGGGAGGTGTATGAGAAGTATTATATAGAGGGAAGGGGCAGGAACAAGGCGTCGGTTAGGTGGTGGTCAAGTACCTACGACGCAATCAAAGATGGAGAGTGCGAGGTTGACGATCCAACGTTGGAGAGGCTGTTGGAAAGTGTAGGAGTCAAGAGCACGGGGATAGAAGAGTACATTCAGAGCTCTTTCAAAAAGGCATGAGACCCAACGGATAACTAGGAAACAAGCTTGAGCAGGTTGACATTTTTTTCTAGATTTATATAAATCATGTTTAATCTAACATATCTCTCTACGAACGCCAATTTTGACGCCACCTTTTCTTATCACTCCTTGTTTGGATCATGTCCCCAATTCTTCAAGCTCCTCGCGCTCTTGCTATCTGGATCCTGCTTCGCCTTTCCCTCCTGCGCCAGATGCCGCTTGCAGTATGCGACTACGCGACGCATGTGGTCGACGTCGTCTTCATCGTACTTGTCCGGGTCTTTGCGCGGGTTCTTTTTCAGGATTTCTATGATCTTTCGCCCACTGAAGAATAATTAGCCTCCATACCTAGGATTGAATTTTCAAGGCGGATTTCTTACCTCTCATGCCCGATCGTCTCACCGGAACCGTCGCTCTTGCTCCAACCCGCCGATTCGGACGACTCTTCCTTGAGCCAGGTCTCAAGGTCCGAGGCCGACATATTAACTATGTCGTTGAATTCCCTGAGAAGAAATGTTTAAAATTGACGGTCTGTGTGGCCTGGGAGGAGGCTTGCTTACTCGATAACAGTTTGCGTATCTTTCACCATTTTTCCCTTGCTATATTGTCTAATTGAGTGATATCCAACGTAGGAGTGCAATTTCAAAGAGAGGGGATAGGAATTTTGTAAGTTTTGCGCATTCGAGAAAGTCGATGATATTGTAAACCCACGACGCATGGCTGACCGGATCAAAGACGTCATCGCTCTTTCAAATATCACAACACATTGCTTTTCTAACTTTCTAAAGCAAGGAGAACGTCCATCAATGAGAAGAGTGATTTCATTTAAATTCCATGATCTACCAGGTAGGTATGCAGCATTCCCCATGTAGTAGAATTACTCTATAGGTAATGATGATTCATGACCAACTGACTAAGCTATAGGCTATCTATGCTTCTACTATGTTTCCAAATGCGTGTTCGGGTTGAATTCATCATCTATTAAGCTTCTTATTTGAAATACGGCGAGACATGACTCTGGTATTTTACATACAATTGAAGGGTGCTTGTCCTCCCTATTCTACCAATCACTTGAGCTATTATAACGATATCTGCCAGAGGCTGACAATACAGTGTCGCCGAACTACGTTCTATCAAATTAGGGAATATTACATTTAATTAAGAATCCCATTTGAGAGTGATCTGCCTCCTCTGAAGTTCTTGCTCCAAATCGCCGCCATCTTGATGATAATGTGCTAATGTGAGCGCATGGGATACCCACTTTCTGCTCAGTTCGTCTTCGCTGATCCCATAGAGGTCTACTCCGTGATTGAAAGCTGTCGTCGCGAACCATTCAACCTCCTGGGGAGGTATGGGCTTCTGGCTCTGAAAATACGGTAAGCATCACTTTTTCTTCTCGGCTCTTGAACATTCATCGTCGCTTACATCCGCGCACTGTTTCACGAGCCTGCAAATATCTTCCATAATCTTCAAAGGGAATTCGGGCTCCGAGGCAAGAGTAGCTTTGAGCAAGCAGCGTAAGTATTTGGCGAGCTTCTCGTTATCAAACCGTTCGAGGGAAAATATGTGATTAATAATCTTGCGTAATGTAGAGTAGAGCACTAGATTTCTATTAATAGCCAGAACGGTTTCCCTCGCAAGAATCATACCTTGTCCGGGGATAGATTCGGCTCGGAGGACACAGTCGGCCATCGCTTGAAACACTGATAGATTATCACAAGTTTTGGCCTTGAACAAGATTTCTGACAAGTCATCCTATGACTTAAGACAGATAGCACCTTCGAAGTCAAACACCAGTAGAACTTCGAGCTTCATTTGAAGGTCATTCTTAGATATGTCATCTAAAGTATTGAGTCGCCCTTCTAGTTCTAGGTCAAAGCTTTTTATGTGATTGCGCATCATGAGGTAGTCCTGGAGCTGTGTCTCGATGTTGTCTTCAGAGCGGGCCAGAGCTATGAGCATCGTCGCCAATAGAAAATGGCAGAACATTGATCGCAGAGATAGATCGTTAGATACTTGAATAGAGATATCTCCAGGATATTGGGATATGATCGAAAGGCAAGATTGGAAAATGCGAAGGCTTTGCCTCGGCGGCCAAATGCGTAGATTCTTCAGCCCCAGGTTATAGGCATTCTTGCAAAACCAATCGAGTTCTTCTACCACGAAGAGTTTATGTCCTTGGCTATCCCGTGGGTCTCTCTGTATTGCCGTTACAACTATCGCGACTCAGAAAAAATTGCAATCTCATCTAGGAGTGAAAGCTTGATGAACTTACCACCTTCAAAGACTTGACAGGTATCTTCTACGAGCAAGGTGTTCGTTGATATGTGGCCCTGGTCATTCATCAGCGATGTTTCGAGACGAATGACAACACGAAACAAGGCCGGCAGGTGAATCGCGCCAGGGGAGCTATATTCGCATTTTTGGATTAAATATCGCAGTGCCTCGATCGCGCACAGTTTGTCTTCAGCCTCTTGTGCGTCCATGCAACACGCATAGAGGTACTGCGCGTCATTTGGCGAAGCCTCGCTAATATCTTTTAAACATTCGGAGGCCATTTCTCGATCGCCATTCCTTAGCGCAAGTTTGTATGCCAAGTATATAGTCATCGGCTCCTTTCTAGCTGATTCGCTCATAGATCGAAGAATCTCTATAGCATTATCCAGATCGTTTCTTTGCAGGGCGCAAGTAAGCAATTTCCTATTCCGGTCAGATGAAAACCCTGATGTATTGCATAGATTGATAGGTGCTTACCTTGCGATCTTCGCTGCATTCGCCGGTCCAGAATGCCGAAGAGCTGGATGCATGGCTACGTGGCACCATTTCTCTGTTAATTCAAGCTCTCCTTGAGTCCACGAAGCATCAACTTTCTTCCATATGAGCTTATATTAATTAGCTCAAGTCCATATCGTAAGAGTCGAATGTGGCGGTTAACTTACTATCTGTATAGCGAGGACGGCAGCAGCAGGCAGCGATTTTTCTAAATTAGCTTCAACGCTATCGAATGTGCTCGAAAGGCTTTGTATTATTTCGTCGCTATCTCGATGCGTAGTTGCCATTCGAGTGCGAAGGACAACAGCTCGCTCTACCCAGGGGTTGTGTTGTGTGGGCAAAATTCGAGAGGTTATGAATTCGTCAAGGATCGAGCCTGCAATACTGGGACTCTTGTCGTCTAATTTGCGTATGTGATGTATCACGAGGTTGAAACTCGATTCTGATATGTCAAGGCTCCTGACCATTCGGCGAAGCACGTCGGCATATCCACCGCTGTCGAATATTTCGGCTGGTGACTTCGACAGTAGTTCTAACCTGAGCAAAAGAACTACAAGTTTGTCGCCGAATTCAGATTCAATATAACAAACATGGTTTTCAGCCTTCTGAAAACCTTCGGTTGTGCCTAGATCCAAATATGAGCGGACAAGAGCCTGGGAAATTGCCAGTCTTAGTTCGATGGCTTCCCTCGATAGTTGCTCGAGATCTTGAATATTGATAGCCTCATAGGCCCTCTGCAACCATTTTGCCGCTAAAGGGAAGTTTTTCTTTTCTGTTAGATCCTTTCCAATTTCGAAAAGAGAGTCGGCCAAATTCTCCGCCGACGTGTGATCTGAATTGCTTTTGCCATCCTGCATCTTCTCGTATAGATGGTCGGCCACATCGAGGCGGTCTTCTTTCCAGGCCTTACGAAGTTGTGAGCGACCGGGCAAGGGGTAGATGACAATATGCGGCTTACCAGCGCTATACGAAGTGTAAAATACTCTGACTCTAGTCTCTTGCAGGTGTCTAGCTCCTCTCTTGGCAGCTTTTCTTGCAGATGCTGCAACAATCCGTTATAGTCGGCGGCTTTTTGCAGGACCATGAGTGCGAAATTGAGCTCGCCCGCTCCTATGCAGGTGTTAGTCCCGCAGAGCTGCAGCTGGGGTAGGACGAACCTGCAACATACCAATACAAGATCTGCCGGTTTTGATTGCCAATTTTTCCAGACGAAGGAGATCTCCCGGTTCGTTATGAGTGCCTCGTTGAGCGAGCGCCAGGATTACAAACGAAAATACCCGGGCAAATACCAGTAGTTTGTTTTTTGTTGGAGAGAAATCTGTATCATCTTGCCGTTTGATCTGAACACATATATTCCAGAGATCAGTGCCCGGGCCATCGAGCTGTGCGTGGCGGTGGGGGCTGAGAGATTTGAGAAGAAAGTCCTTGACAAGGTTGATCTGATCCTCTACTCTGTCAACAAGCTCCTCCAGTCCGTGCTCATTCTTATTTTCCTGCAGCCGTTTTTGGAGTTCATGACAGAAAGCTTCAAGAGTCAGCGTATGTCTCAAGAAGACACGGCGAATACGAACAGATGACAGATTTGATATTGATAGACTTCTCTCGGGTAGAGTGAGAAGGATCAGCTGGTTTGTGCATGATGACGCACGATGAATTTGAGCTGTCGAGTTCTATGGCGAATGATTCATCTGAAATGCCATTACGCGGTTTCGCCCGTTACACTCGTTACACGCCTCACGGCCACTTGTGTTACCGGCGTGGGAGAAGGTTTAGGTAGGTATGTAGATATCATTGATGTGGATGAATTGACGGTGACAATGTATACCTCGACACGTAAACAATCAAGCAGGATATGAATATGAGAGAGAGAGAGAGTGTGTGTGTGTAGTAGTAGTATGTAGTAGTAAAGGGGTAAGATAGGTACATTCTAGAAGTTGGTAAAAGTAAGAATTTTATTTGCTAGAACTCTGTCTGGGATCCACATGGATATGGATGTTAGGATTGTCAGGCGCGATTCGACAGGTAGCGTTGTAGTACTTAGTTTTCCATCTGGGGAAGGCGTAATGAAAAGCCCTGGAGGTCAATAACAATAGCACCTTCCGAACGTAGTGATATCATCGCCCTTCTCCTTCTTCTCCTTCTCCTCCTTCTCCTTCTCTCTCTGCTTCTCCCAAAGATGCGCATATCCAACCGATCGTCACTAAACTTGAGACGTGACTTCCAAGCTCTAGAAAGCTTTTAAAAAAAACGTATCTATCGTGCTCCGACGTAGCCACCGACGCTGAAGGCCGCATGACAGTATACCGATGCTATACCTAAGTAACGTATAAAATGTAGAATATAATGAAGACATATACCCATTTTAAAGAATAAATAGGAAATAAGTAGAATAGTTGGGTGGAAACTTGTATGCTAGGCCGCCATGCTTAAGAAGAATGCGAAGGGTCATGCGGAAGGAAATTGCCAACGATGAGGCTGGGTCTATTTTGGTGGAAAGGAATAGTCAGCATATATTTTTTCGGTCGTAAACAATGCATTTGGGCTGCATAGCAGGTATCGACGACGTCAAAAATTCGCTTACATCTTGTGGTCATCTCTGCGTATCATAAACGAAAAGCAACAGTTCACGATGGGGTCATTCGATCGATCATTTGGGTTCTTTAGAGCACATGCCGTTAGGAGCGTGTCGTGTGCTGCATCGAACGCGATGGTGCCGAATTCTTCCCAGTACCGGACGAGCGAATCTTCCGTCAGTATTTCATGCAGTGAGATTTTCCCCTAAATATAGAATCCGGTTAGTTAATAGATTAAGATTAGCGAGCACGGTTGCGGGACAACCTACGTCTCGTAGCCTTTCCACAGGAACGTGGATAAGCTCGGCCATCTCCTTATTGCCCCTAAATATTTCCCCAGTCCTCCTCCAGCAACAAGCCGGGACCGCCATTGCCGCGAAGACTCGGTCGTATTCTAGTAGGGTCTTCTCGAACCACATCTCTACATATACCAACTCTATATCCGTAAGTCCTTGAACTTTCTCGCGGAACTTGGGTCGAAAGCGATCCAGCTGCCGTAGGATCTTCTGTTTCGAAGCAGGAGCAATATGGCCGTCCATGTATGACGATAGTTGGGCATACCCCTTAATGTAGTTGAATGGCTTCAACAGGCCGGCGTCATACTTAGCCTTCATCACACGTTGCATACGCGCCTCAGGCGTGTCATTGCCCGAAGGATCCGCCGCTTGAAGGTAGAATTCACGCGTCTTATCCACCGGGATAATGCTGGAGCTTGCCTGTTCCGTGCTCGGCGGAGGCATCGAGCCTGCTTGCATCGCGCCCGTAGCTAGGAGATTGTTGCTGCCGCCCACGTAGCCCGCCATGTCGGATTGGTTAGGTTGTGACTGGTTATTCCTAAGATACGGGTTTTGGTCATCCGGCAGATGTCCGGCGTCATCGAGAAGGCTGGTGTTTAAGAAATCATTGAGCAAGTTAAATTCGTGGGTGACTTCTGGGGCAAGCATATATTGAGGATGGTAGTGGTGCATATCGTGGAATTGATTTTGGGCGGTTAGCCAGGCATCAGAGAACCCGCCGACTACGAGATCAGCTCAGCATTATTTTCCCCAACCGACACGACACTTAGACATTTAAAAGGGTTTTACAAAACCTACATTGGTTCATATTGCTGCCAGAGCCATTGGCCTGCATATTAGAGACCGGATTAGGTGACACGAGCTGTAGGGGGTTTGTCTGGCTTAGTGCGCCTGCACCAAAACCTTGCTTAGTCCTCTGAGCAGTAGATCCAGTTCCGTCAAACGCGGGCGGTGCCATTGCAGCAGCAGCGTTCTGTTCTATTGAATTTTGCGATATCTCAGGCTGGATCTCTGATTCGTCGTTTCCAGTCGTGCTGTGGGAGCCTTTAGGCTTCTTAGAATCCGGATCCCGAGGCTCGTCATGGCAGAGATGTCCAATATTGCGTTTGATACATCTCGTACATGGTCTCTCCTGTTCAATAGGGGTTGGTCCCGGGTCAATCTTGGCTCATGCAAACCAGGGCATTATTCCCGCCCTCTATCGACGCAAGAAGTAGGAACAGATCTTACATACGAGATCGCAAGTCATATGCTAGGACCCCCGGAAGTATTAGTATTAGCCAAGCAGTTTGTGAAAGTCTAGGAACTCCAACAACAGAGCACAGAGAGCGCGCACGCGCCCCCATACAGCAGCACGCTAGAGCACAGAAAAAGATTCGGGATGCATCAACCCCGTGACATCACAGCAAAAGCAACGGCTACCTAGCGGCCGCAGCATACATAAAATAAAATAGAATGGAATGGAATATAATAAATCATCTGTAAATACAAAGGGGGAAAGAGGGTGCCGGCATCTCTACATATGCGTAGATACGTAAGACGTGGAACTAATGAATCCTACATGTTCTGTTTTTTTTTTTTTTTTTTTTTTTAGATTTCTTTTGAAAGTAATCTTTTTCTGGGGAAAAATAGAGGTTTGATAGACTAGGCTTAGAATGAAGGGATTTAAGGGATTTTTTTTTAGAAACTTCTTTTTAAGACTTACAGATCGACGACAGTATACACAAGCTGTAGGAACGCGCGACCAAAATTAGCCCATGCGACGACGGGTAGATACGACGATGGTGGAATCGAGATGAGCGAGGTAAGTTAAGATAAGTTAGGGGTGGTTTGTAGAAGAATAGCACGGCATACCATGGTTTACCTTGCGCCTCTTCTTGGGGCTCTTATTGGCATTGTCGGGTGGTGTGGTGGTGGTTGAGGTCGTAGGGGTGCCGTCCTTGGACCTGGCGTCGTTGTCGGGCCTCTTGTCCTTGGCGTGGCTGCCATCGCTTTCCATGTCTGCGTCCTACTATGTACTTCAAATACTCTCGGGTCTGCTTTGTCTAGAAAGCTCCCATTGGGTCTTCGGGTTACGCAATGGACATGTAGCTCGTGGAAAATCGAGTTAGGTGCTAACGGCTTTGTGCAGGACCAAGAGATGATTTGTTCAAACGCCTCCCGAAATGAAGCGGCTGGTCGGCGATGGGTTATGCCCAAATTGCTAGGGAACAGGAACGTTTGGTAGACGGGAGACGAGACGGAAGTTTTGGAGGGGCGTTTCGTGATCGACAGAGAAAGAAATCTAGCCGGACCGAAGGGCTATCGGCGTCCACGTGTAATTCAAAGACCAAAGACCAAAGACCAAGACCTAACTGGAAGACCCAAGACCCAAGACCCAGAATCGTAACCAGCAAGCCAGCAATTGGAATTAGATAGATTACCTAGGTACCTGGATGTTTCCCCCTTTCTTACCCAAACAAGACAGAGTCTCGGTTGCGATCGCGGGTTGAGGGACAATCAAGATTCTTGGGACGAACTCGTCCTAGTTTGGTTTTTTTGGTTCATGAAGTGGGTAAAGTGAAAATGTTCGTAGTAAGAAGAGCAGGAAAAAAAAAATTGGTTGGCAATGACAATGACAATGACGAAAAGTTCAATAAGTCTACTAATAACTTTATTGGAAGTTCCTCCACATTTTACCTAAACTTACTTCTAACGTTCTTTTCTCCTTCTTTCCCTTCTTTCCCTTTTGGAACGCTGGAAGAGGAAGGAATGAATAACCTGACATGAATGACCCTCAAGTTTGATTCGGGGAATCACGCTCAAGCGCGACCAACGAGACCAATGGCGAGTGTCATAGAAGCCTGGGTCCATCTTAATCCAGTAGGATGAAGCCATGAGAGCCGAGGGGTTAGAATTTTGCAGGGGGACGAAAGGTCTCCAAAGAGGGCGCTCTCGGCATACCTGCTAGCCTGCTAGCCCGTACCTAGGTCCTACTTCTCCTACTTCTTAGTGGTGGTGGGGTTCCAAGGAGTCAGGGACTAATAAATTGTCAGGCTGTCTTATAAATTTTAGGTACTTCCTTAGAAATTCCAATCGCACGCTGGATTTACTGGGTTCGCTGGGTTCGCTGGCAATCTTAACCGGTCGTTATAGAACAAATGGAAATTCTAGGGCGAACCTGCCAGGATTGCCAGGATTACCTGGGTACACGAGGAACCATCAGTTGGAGATTATCTTTTTCTGCTCCATTTTATACATATTAAGGTTACGAACGGTGACGTCGTCGCAACATCCATTCGAAATTCTTCGAAAACTGCGAGGCAACTACGCTACTACGATACTACTATGGAGGTATCCGGTATCTATTATGGATGTTACGACTGCAGTCAGCGTCACTTGACTTGTTAAGCTTTTTTTTTCTTTGCTGTTCTCCTTTCCAAGTGGCAATTTAACTGTCTCCAGGTTTCTCATCATACCCAAGCCCACACAAGCAAATCCAAGCCTTACCAAGCACACCATACCTAATCAACCTCTCGTGACATCGCACCTGTGCCAAGGACACTCCAAGGACCTCCAAGGACTTTCGGTGCGCGACAATTCGCGACAATTCATAGGGCCAAGCCTATCTCAGTCACCTTGTTAGCTTGGCTCGCATTTCTGTTTGTCATTGTTTGCTCCTCGAATAGATGATCTTGAACTTGCGAGTTTCATTGCCAAGTCTGCTTCCAGAGAGCCGGGTTATGAGCCTCTGCAAAGCCTGCAAAGCATATGCATCTTAGCGCAGAGAAACCGACAAATTCCTTCAAGCCAAGCCAAGATGGCAGCGCCCTGTCGGCAGAGAGCCGTATACACCTGCTGTCGCCGCGTGGGATGGCTGGACGGGCGTAGGCGTGGGCGTAGAACGTGCTGTCGCCCTGCAGGGCTCAACCGGCTAGCGTGATGTGGTAAATCCAGACTAGGATTAACCATGCCGGCGACCAATCTCCTCGGTCTTACGTACCTAGGTCCTACATACTATGTACACCTGGCATGCATCAACCATCAGGAACTACTATACATCATATACTTCAGATACACCAAACCGGCTACATATATTAAGATTGTAGAACGTGATACAACAATCAGTTGTCTCCAAAGGCGAAGAGCAAAATAACAATCAAATAAAGGGAATTATGGATTGCAAAGTTGGCTCCTGATTTAGCTAAGTGCCAAGTCAGGATGACTCACGGCTTTCTTAACCGCATACCCCCCTTTTCATACATTGCTTATTCCAATACTGACAAATGTATAGACGTCTAAAGACACGACCGTCATCGCGCAGCCGAAGGATTCTTGCATAGATTTATGATAGAATACGTCATTTGACATTATAGGGTAGTGTTTTGCTTTTCGAGAAATTTACCCCTGGCGGCATTATTAAATTCGACCTGTTAGAGCTAACCACGAGACACAGGCCGCGATAGGCTGTGGTAGGGTGAAATTATTCTGTTCCTACCCAACTTAAATGCTCGTCGAATTTTTTTCGAAGTCCAAGATTAATAGGCATAATTTTCACTTTAGGTTCTGTTCTAAAGCCTCACCAACAATTCCTAGATCACGCAAATATCCCACACTCAACACAATCACCGCAACAACAACGAGGCCTCATAATTATTCAAGAAGGACAACAGCCTCAGAGCTCAGTATTAGAGATGGCTGATCCAGATAGGAGATTTGTAAAACTTCTACATGCAATTGATATTGTGTGAGCTCGGGGACGAATTGAATTCTACTTCAACGCCATTAGTGTACCTACCTGTCGGGTCATCGACGCTCCGAATAAAGCCAAAACATGCGCCCGCGCCGCCGGTGATAAACCAGTGCATAGGTAGTCTCTCTGACTATACGCGTCACTCACTGTACCGTTTTTATGCATCACACAGTTGGCCAATCAATGCTTAAATCCGGACGGTAAGTCCCCTAGACCTAAAGTCTAGTTGGTTGAGCTTGTTGATCCTTTGAGATAAGTGTAACTGGACCATGCTCATCAAGCAGTTCTTCATTCGTGGCGTAACGGCTTGTTGTTTCCGGCAAACGAGACTCACGCCGGTCGACCTATCGTTATGCTAACAACTCTTCCCATCCCCTGCTACTTCGAGATTAAAATTCGGTGGCTTAGGCAGGAAATGGCTCGCAACAAGCTTCCACAGGGGCAATAATTTTTTTCATCCATTTTTGCAGGATCTCGATCAAACTAGCAACCTGGTTTCCGTTCAGCGACATTGACTCATCTCGTACTGCAGTCAGCCCAAATCAGATACTCGCCCCTATTTACAACATCAGTCATGCAGCTGGTCCGAACTGGGGCGTTTGTGAACCCAAGCTACGTGACTCTTGTCTCTTGATTTCCGTTGTACCTATTCTACTAGGTATCAACGTAGATCTAAGCACGGCTGCCAGAGGTACACATTTCTCCTGATGTACCGCAAAGCCTACCTTGGTCTGCCTTGGAATGGACTGGCTGTATTAGACTTGATTGGGGACATCAGGTGTTGACAAGAGATCATCATGGGACGATGAAACATCATTTTCCTATGACGATTTCACATCACACCCCGAGATTACTTATCATTCGGCAACGGCCCTCTTTCCACAGGATGCTGTCTGACCGCCTGTCAATATATGCGGAGTAGTTGCTTCTTCGCATCATCGCTGTTCTATTGGGAGTAGAGTGCTACTTCGATTTCCGGTCCTTTCGGTTTTAGTTGTGTTCAGCTGGTCCTTCTACCAATACCATCCCGAAGTATTGAATTAAGACATGCAGAGCCTCATTATATTTCAGCTCGAGAACTATATTGACTCAGCAGGTAAGCTTATTGCAGATTGCCACTAAAGAAGGCATGCGACATAGGTTCTCGCCGAGTCTGTTGAGACGCTGATTACGTAAACGTCAAGATGAATACGACGCAAGTGGATATCAGGTAGACCGGTCATAGTAGGACTTACCTAGGTAGGGAGACGTACGCATATCCACCGGAGCTGGTCGTTCCTTCGGTATTGACTTGATTGGCTTATATACCCCTTTTCTCCACGACGATAGTGTCGTAGGCTCGAATCTGCGGGATACAATAATCAATATATAATGCGAAGATACGCAATTTTCTGCGGCCAGAAGCGGCCGGCGTATCGTCCGGGTCCGAGAATAAATTATACATGCCCGACTTTCTCCGAAAAGGGGGCTCGGATCGAGTCGATCGATATGCGGGATCGCCCTTGAAGGGACGTCCCGTGTCTCCCCCCCTTTTCGACTTCGCGGAGTCCTAGCTTCCATTCTTGAAGCGGAAGAGCGCGTGTTACATGTAAAGTACGGATGTTACATCACTGGTTATTGTTTGCGAAGCAGTATGTAGACCAAGGGTTGATATGATGGTCTTGAGATGCATGCTTTAGCATCTATGCAATGGGATTAAACAACTCTAACCCTTCTATCTTCCCACTGGACGGATATAACGTGGACGGAGCAGTAGACCTGCCGTACTGGAAACATCATACCCGGAGTCGGAGCGGGAGGAAGTTACTAGAAATGGTAGCTAGAAAGAAGGCGTTAGGGTTAGGGTTAGACGCATTAATAATGAGGCTCTATACAACTTACCTAATCTCACGAGACGCTTACTAAGCTTACTAAATGTAGACGCAGACATGTATCGATTCTCAAAATACAGTGGCGACAACAGCAGTGAGAACAGAGGAAAAAAGAGTCTGGAACTCACCAGGAAGTAGATAGTATATGTAATAATCAACTGTCAAGAATACGCATAATTCAGGAATCGGTAATATCGTTATTATCACATAAGTCTTATACTATTCACAATGCCTAGCCATACAAGTCCACCTGCCTTCAGTGCCATTTTGTTTTACCTACATAGATATCTACTTAATCTTAACCATAATAGTCTCAGGGCCTCTCACAACATCCATCTGCGCCGCGCGCGCCTTGACCGAGTTCAGCATCGCGCGTTCGAAGTCGTCTCTCGATCTGAGCACGGCCTCGACCCACGTGATCTGCAGGTCCCAGTACTTGCTCTTGAACTCCTCGAAGACGTCGGGCAGCTGCTCCTTGGGGGCCGTGAGGAGCTTGTTGAAGTCCTCGGTGACGCGCCAGGTCTGGGTGATCTCGCTGCTGAGATCTTGGTTGGGCAGGCTGCGGAAGTACTCGAAGGCGGTGGCGACGTCGTTGAAGATCTTGTCTTGGAAGGGATCTGTGCGCCGGAATTTGGCACCCTTGTTGCGCACGCTGCCGAGGTATTGGACTAGTAGTTCGTCTGCTATGATCTGGATGAAGATGTCGACGAGGGAGTGGTGCAGCACTTGTTGGTAGTCACCGACATACTCTTCGATCGTAATGATCATCTGCTTCATCGCTGTCGTCTCGTACCACTTCGGTGTGAAGAAGGTAGGCATGACCGGTTCGAAGTCGACGGCGATGACGAGGCTGGCAAATTTGCTGAGACACCAGGTACTCAAATCAATATAACTCTCGCGGAGTAATGCAATCTCGTTTTCAGCACGCTCCATGTATTGTGGCGTGACTAGGGGTTCGAATTTTTGCTTGAAGCTTGTTAGGTAAGCGAAACGTCCTTCATCTTCATTGTCATCGATGCAAGCCATCTGGTCGTTGGCGGTGGCAATAAGCCAATCTTGCAATGCCTGGAAACCCTCAAGCTCAGGATTTTTTTCTGATTCATATCTTGCTGCTTCTTCCTCCAGCATCTTTTGGAACGACTGCTGTCGGCCGCGTAGCCGGAGAAACATGGCGTCGATGACGCCCTCAGCTACATCAGTTCTCTGGGAGTTTGCAGCAACATCCACCTGCTCTCGTAACATACGCCACATATCGACCAAGTTCTTGGTACGGAAATACCCATATTCGTCCGTATCCAAGTTAGAGCCCTCGACACTTCGATCGGCAAAATCTCGTTTCTCCTGCGCGAAAATTCGCTCGATCCATTGGTCGAGGAATTTGATGATGAGCTGGCGGAAGTCCTTAACCAACTCTTGCTCTCTGTTGTCGATGACGTGAGGCTTGAGGTCGCTTTCCGAAAAACCGAGTTTCCGCATCTTCTTATAATATTTCTCGGGCCAGTTGATGATCTCCAGCGTATTGGCCGAACTGGATTCCGGATCGTCTATCATACCGACGAGGAAGTCGTGCATTAACTGGTGATAAATGTCCCCGTATGTCTTAAGAATTTTCCACTTCTTGGGCATCAAGGACACCATCCCCTGTTTAACCGCATTAAGGTCGTTAAAGTACCACTTCATCATCTTGTCTAATTTGGTAGGATCGTCCAGAAATTCTCCTCTAACTTCGGCAAATTGTCCTTCGCAATTGACGGAAATTGCCTTCAGGAACTTCTCCTTATACCCTCTGACTTTCTTGGCACCGTCAGTGATACTTTGGAATCGCGTAGCCATCTCTTTGTGGTCTTTTAGTGCTTCTTGCAGAGCCTCGACCCTTTGGTCACTTTTCTCTTCAGCTTCCACGATGATGGCGAGGCGGACCACCAAGCTATTGTTGTCTGCAATTAGGAGGTTGATCATATTAAGCGCGACCAAGCCGACATGCTCATCAAACCAGTCTATCGCCTCATCTAATCTTGAAAAGTAATCCTCCAGCGTAGATTGCAAACTCGGATCGTCGGCTCGTTGTATCTGTTCCATCGCGTCGTCTCGTATGTTTCGTAGTTGCGTTAGCTCGTAATGAATCCCTAGAAGGTTGGGCATATTCTCTTTGTCGGCATCATCCTCTCGCAACATGTTCTCGACCCTGTTAAGGCGATCATTAAACGTCTGGAGATTCTCCACCATCAACTCCACGGCACCGAAGTTTCTGTGAGCTTGGGATACCAGGTTGATGCTGGCAAAGTCTTTGATCATGTTCTGCGACTCGGAGCAGAGGGTATCAATCTTCATCATCTCGTCTCGAATCAACTGTAAGGTCTTCTGGCCATCCGTGATGCCGTTCATGCCAGCTTGGGTGGTCTCCAATTGCTCTCGCAGGCCACCTCGTAGCTGGGAGTCGACGGCATTCTTCTTTCGCGTGAATTCCAGCTTCAGCGCGGGGATCTTGTCGAGGTCATCTGGGTGTCGGAGAAGCTCCGAGAGCTTGACGGGCGGCGCGTCCATGGTGAAGTCGGCGGGGTGCCACTGGGACCGTCGGGTGGGATTGTTGCGTTTCAGACCATCACGTAGCTAGCCTAGGTTTGCGCATGTGCTAAAACTCGATCGTATATGGTGTATTTACTATGATGTGATAATTCGTTAAGTTTAATGTAAATTAGTCAGTTCAGATCGTTTCAATGCGGCTCAGACCCTAAGATTGACGTAGCTAAACTTACTTCGATATGAGATACTCGGATTTTTGCATATAGAAATTAGGTAATCAGCGTAATGGCGATAATTACATATTCAATACAGTGACATAATTAATGATTAAGCTTTACATTAAATACTCAGATATTAGTAAGCTTTTTGGCTTACGTCATTCCAGCTCTCATTACATAAACAAAAATGGAGCTGGATTCTCCCTTCATCTTTCACTTTCACATCTTTCACATCATATTCATTCATAAGCACACGTCACGATTATCAGAATCATATTGATAAACCGGATGTTGTCTATTATTTGTATCAGAGGAAGCCTATTCCGAACGACGAAACCATTTCTTATCACCACTACCACTGCCTTTTCCCTTTGTTGTGGAAACATGATTTGACCTCTGTCTCTCAACGATGCCTTTCAATTCATGGCGATGTCGTGATGTCAAATCAGAGAACTGTCTCGCACTTTCCGGACCAGTTTCAATGTTATGCTTGACTTCGGTCGTTACTCTGATCACTCCATTCTCGTCCTCCTTACGTGGGAATATCTCGTCTTGGCTACCGTTTTCACTGATAGTATCCTCCATCGCTGCGGCTGTTATACGGCTCGTCATTCCAAACGGATTCGACCTCTGAATGCTCAATGTCTTTGACTTCTGCGACTTTGCATAACCCCTATTACTCTGACTGTCTAGCGGTATTGAGTTTTTCTTATTTCTCGAAGGCCGACCCGAGCCCCCTGAAGACGATATGCCCAGCAGGTGATTGAGGATCGGTATTTTTGCAGCGACCTGCTTGACCGATGGTATACATGAGCAGATAATGAGCGTGCTGATCTCGACCGTTGTCCATATCAGCGGATTGACAAATTCGTCTATCGGGTGTCAGCGGCATTCGTCAACCAAAAAATCCGGATGCTCACATGTATCATCTGCTCCTATGTCTGTGATATATACAACGCGTATCACGGAAATTACAATTACCCTATAATATGTTTAGCGCAAACTCACAACTACTCAGCCTCAATTACTTACCACAGCCCAAGCGAAAGCATGGATATAAACCCAAGCTTCTTGGCAAGTGGTAGTTGAAGCTTCCATATCGAAGGAATGGGCTCGATGAAGAGTATCAGGTCGGTGATCAGGTTGAAGATAAACTAGACAAGGGCAGAGATATGATTAATCATTCTGAGAAGTTCAATACCAAGGTTAGTTTCACTCACGGTGCTGTACCAAAGAGGGTGTAGATCGAGGCACGACCCATTCAATTGAAAATCCCACGCTTTGGAAACAGGGTGGCAATGGAAAAGAACAACGCATGTTTCTTCGATGGCTTGCAGCAAGAAAAATACAAGCAGGCTTTTGTTGATGATATTGAGGTTATTTTCAGGAAAAAGCCTCAAGTAAAGGACTGCGAAGGACGCTTTGGCAGCTTGCACTCCCCAGCTATATGAGACAGAGCAAGCCATTTCAAGCTAATGACCATATTAGACAATAAGGACGAATAAACTAACTAATTGATCACTTACCTTAAGGAACATTTGATAATCTTCGGCACTGACAGTGTCGCGGTGCTGCCCGAGTCCATATGGTGCCTCTTACTGGTATTAGCTCCTAACTATTTTACGAGGTATTTCCTATACGTACCAGCCATACCACACGCGCAGAGTGTCATGCATAATATCTATGACGGTGAGCAACATGTCGAGGATTTCCACAGTTATCTCAAATTTAGAGTGAACATACCCAACTAATCAAGATCAGGACTATTCAGTGTCAGCTTGTTACCGTGTAGTTTCAGAGGTTGGCGGGGAACTAACCATCGTCGAAGCCCATCGTCTTGTACATCCGACGAGCCGTCATCCTCGAGACCATAGCCAGCGTGGTGATCGTGACCAAGAACGCGCCGGCCTTGATAACGGCAGGCGTCCTTTGAGAAGCCATCATCATCACGCCAATAACCCACAGCAGACGTCACGCCGAGAAGTCTTTCCCATCACTCCATGCCGGGCCGATGAAGGGTTATGGGTGTCTGCTGCCTTTAAACGGATCTGAGGACGACTGCCGAGAAAATCGTTAGGGCACGGCCTATCTTCTAAAATTCGATCTGTAACAAACTACATCTTTTATTATACGAATTAACGACAAGGGTTGAACGCTAGAAGCGTTGATGGGTACGGCTCTCTATCCCGGGAACCTGGTACCTGCGTTCTAGGGTCATGCTTAGTTCCGGAAATAGTGAACGCCGAAGTGTGCAAGCATATATTCGAGGTAGGGTCTAAGTTATGGCTTCTATGTCATGAACGTATGACGTTGGTAATCAGTGTTTTCCAGAATATGTTTAAGGTAAGTTCAGCATGGCAAAAGGTCTCATCCGAATGGCAACTCTCAGTTATACACATGTTCAAATAGACCCTGACCCCGCAGACAGAATAGGGAGCATCTCCAGTTGCAATTCAGCATCCTACGCGAACTACACAGGAGGTCACCTGAAAAGCACCCTTCCCACGGTAAATCCGGATATCATTATTAGTACAAGAAGTGAGAGAGTAGTTCTCACGGAACCTACTAATCACTGCATCTACATACATTATGCTAGATATTCCATCATAGATAATGCGTTTCACTAAAGACCGCCGGCACAGCATCATAAATGAATCAAGATGACCAAAATCCGTCAACGGCGGGAAGAAGCTTCCGATTCAGCCCTTCAGCTTCGCTGTCCCTAAACCCTTTATAGGCTCGTTGTCCGTTTTAGTCAATGCTAGAGCACACTGGCCCTCTTTTCTCCAATATCAACAATGCCAACTAAAAAAACGCAGTTATCTAGGATCATGGTAGGTACTAGGTAGGACTGGTAGTATGTCATTCCACGAGTTGATGATCTAGGGGTTGGCCGGGGAGTTGTTAGCGGCTGCGCTAACATTTCCAGCAGCAACGGTAAGCCCTGCAAAAACGTTCGTCGCCCAGCGATAACTGGGGTAAGGAGATTAATAACGTGGGACTCGGAAATATGTAAACCCTCTAGTACTACTCCTCTGCTGCTACAGTGCTACCACATGGCTGAAATTCCGAATGCACCACGATAGCAGAATTTGGTATCCTGTCGATACCGCGAGCGTGGACCTGTGGATATAATACCCCAGAAATCCAGAGTTAACGATTGTTACTGCCGACGATCGATCAACCCAGTTTTCCGTCTCCTCGGGTTACGAAACCCCTAGGATTGCCAGCTGGAAAACTAAAGGATCATTATACCTTATGGAGTAATCGCCGGTGAATGTGCTTAGACGCTATGTTTTGTTAGCGTAGACCTGGTTTTTTAGTGTACGGACGTATGTACATAGTAGAATAAATTGTTCAGCTCAGTAATCTTCTAGTACTATAGCTCATGGATGATTATAATGAGATCGATAGGCGAGTTCCTTCTTGGTTTCTCTGCTGCAACTCCTGCTCATCGATGTTGAAAAATTAGGGGAGTTGGTTCTATGGGTAAGGTATACTATCTTCTGCCTATCTCTGCCCTACCATTAACTCGGAAGAGGTGTGCAATGAGGTCTGTTTCCAACCCGTTGGTCCAAGTTTTCCCCCTCTTCGACCCAGCAAAATATCCTTGTCTAGATCGTTGTTCCATGGCGTTGGCCCAGGACCCACATTGTGTCAAGATGAAGGCACATTATGCATAGGGCGCTCCCCACGTGAAGCATGGCATACCCATGGATGTATGCAGAAGCGATTAACGAACGGGCTGGGATGCAAGATGTGAGACATGACAACCCAGCAACCCTCCAACAACGATCGGGGGGAATACTATAAATCATGATGATGTCTTTCGATAGGCGAGAGATAAATTGTGACATTATAATGATGGTGAGCGCAGATCGCAGATCATATAGGTAGTTCTAAAAAATTCGACGGCGGTGTTTGAGCTAGCGATAGACAGACCACTACTAGCTGGGAGGTAGCTGGTAAGTTCAAAATGACACCTCCGTGCCTCGGAGGGGATCTAGGCACCTACTTAGTAATTGCCGCTTCAGCTGACTCCTTAGCGAGAAAATAGTCGGAAAAAGTGTACTATGAACTCCGTCAAAGCTATCCCCTGCAATTCCATACGTTACACAAACAACGTCTAATACCCGCCATTGCTGACATCCATGGATTACCTATTTAGGCGAACTGGGGATAGAATCAACACAGAGCTAAGGTAGCACAAGGGTAATATTTTCTAGTTCAAATGTTACCTACCTATATTTGCTACTACTACTAGTACCCACTAAACCTACCTTTTAGTAGGTAGTTTGAAGGAGTTCCATGGGAACAATTTTCAGCTCACGTTGAAGGATCATCCATGTGGCATGAACACTAACCACGCGATCCGATCTCAATTGACAGTTCGTAATCTCATTAATATTGTATGGCAGTAAACAGTCTATGGTATGAACGCTAGCATCTAATCACCCTCGAGTCTCGCGACGGGGGGCGTGTCGTCTACCTGAATGCCTCCGCGCTTCTTTTCATCCGAATCCCAGAAAGGCAATCTCCATCCGCCCTCATCTTGCGGCAGAGACAGCCACAGTCGCATCAAGTGGCGCCTCGGCTTGCCGCTGTCGGGGCCGAAGTCGCGGTATGCGGTCCTTGCGTGAAGGGTATGTGTGTTGGCGACGAATTGGATATCGCCGATATCGAGGATCATGTGCAGCTTCACTCTTTCACAAGTAGCTTCTAGAAGCTGGATGGCTTCTTCCTGCTCCGGCGATAGCGGAGGAATGATGCCCTTGTCCGAGAAGCGGGTTAGACTGCGAACGAAGTACGGATCCCATTTGCAGTAGACCCGCTGTTCCCGGTCCGGGTTCGCCGGGTCCGGCGTCTCGAGGTAGAATACTGCCGCCCGGATATACGGGTCTTCGCCCTTAGAGACCTCACCTTTACGGTCGAAGTACCAGATGGGCTTGGTGAGGAGCTCAGCGACGTCGGGGCGCTCTTCTTGGAGGATGTTCCAGACGTTGTGGATGGACGCCACGTCGGACTCGCCTCCGAACTCGGCTTTGGCGATGCATAGAAGACCTACGATATCGCAGTCGTCTGCATGGAAGAACTGACGCGCATTCGTCCTGTATATCCGCACCTTGTCGATCTGTGTACTGTCCTCACCGAGGTCCTGGACGTGACCGAGTATGTGGCCACGACCGTTTTGGGATACCGGGTACCCGAGGTAGGCTCCCAAGCCCATGTAGGCTACGGCCGACTTGTGGTTTCCCCATTCATGGACGGGGAATCCTTTGTATAGGATAAACCCCTTTCCGTTCAGCAGTTCCCGGCGCACTGATGCTAGCGATGCTGCTAGGCCGGGAAGTGGGAAGTTCTCCTTGCTGATACCGGTTAGGGGTAAACCAAGTTTGATAAACTCATCAGCTGTCTTGGAAATTTCAGCTATTTCTTCTTCAGAAAACTGATGGACCCATCTCTCTGGGTTGTTGGCGTAGTCCTCTGCCTTCCATTCTGTAGGCCCTTCAATGCGCTTTGGGAAGGCGTTGTAGGGGTATACTTGATCGTATAGAGGCGGATGTTGACCTAGCTGGTGATGAGTGCTCTGTTACATATAGGTTATCTGCATATATGTTGGGCTAACCTGTCGTCTTAAGACCATCTGGGAAGATAGATAGATCAACCTGTTTTGCGCGGGCCTTCAGGCTTTGAATCGCATCAACAGGCGTCTCAATATCGACAGCGGGAGCCATGGTAGTTTCCTCTGGTTCCCTTTAATCTATCCTAACCGGGCAATATTCAAAAGGGAAGAAAGGGGATTGGATTCAAACTGAATTGGAGAGCAACGCAAAGGAAAGAACTATTAAGAAAGATGAGGCATAAATTCAAAAGGATCAGCTTAAATACTTACCCTCGTATACTACCCCGGGTTAATTGTCTGCAAGATAGACGACTAAATGGTACCACCTTTGCGTCGTTTTCCCGGCGTGGGATGTAAAGGAGTTCGAGATTAGGTTAAGGTGTTTGGCAGCGCTGTAACTCTTTCCTTTCTTCCTATCTCCCCCTCTACCTTGACCTATCGCGGGGTATCGATCACGCAATAGCTAGCACGCAATCTTGGTAGGAGGGTTGCATCATCGCGTGCCATTTATAAGTAACCTGCTCAAACTCGAATAGCGCCACTAGACGAAATTTAAGTCTGATTGGTTGTCTTTTACATTTTCGTCTATAATTCGTTGTCTACCAAGCGTGGCATCTACACGTATGTCGTCGGCCTTGGCAACGTTCATGTTTGTGCTTGATTGTTGGAGAACAGATACGGCTCTCGGGGCGATCCGAATAAGCGCGGAAGCATATTGATGCTGTTTTGGACTTGAAAGAGGCCTCGGTGGCTCGATTTCCTGTAGATGGCGCGTTGGATTACACATTTCTGCAGCACGCCATAGCGGGCCAGGATAACAGAAAAAAAGATGAAAGAGTTGAGGTCCAACGACATCGGAGACAAGGGATAATAAATACCCGTTTGGTAGATGTACATTCTACATGGATAAATATTGTGCCTTGCTGCATATCTAACTACTTTAGATGAATTTCTTCTCCAATGGTATCCATCTCACTCACTCCGTACACATCTTTAAACTTGTCATCCTACAACAACATTTCTACAAAGAAAACAAATCCAAAGACAATTGTTTTCCTGGTTTATCACAACTTGCCTGCTCTGCGATAAACATCCTTTTCAAAAGCCGCTATTAGAGGCTTTGGCGCGTTATCAAATGTCGGGATAATCTGAACGCCAAACACGCCGCAGACGCCGGCAGTACGGTCGATGAACTAGGATCGTGTTAGCAGTTGGAAAAGACAACCGAAATATGGCTTGACGTACCCAAAAACAATTCGATGCACCGCTCCAGATCATGGTGTTCCTCCGACGAAACTCATCTTTATCGCCGTCGATCAGGATGCCACCTAAGCCCCAGTCATACTCGTTGGTGTCCGGGAACTTGCCAATCAGCCATTCCGGACCTGTCATCAACTTAAGCAGAGACGCCTTGCTAGTGGGCGACAATTGCGGTTGGAAGAGCAATGCCGTGGTCTCCTTCTTCAACACCTTCTCATCGTCTACCAGTAGCGAGTGCAGCAGCTTCACATAATCCGCCATGGAGGAATATAATCCCTGCCCACCGAAAGGCTCTTTAAGGCCCTTCTCAAACCACGCCTGTTCGCCCGTCTCGGCTACGACGCCAGTGGCCTCGTCGCGGAACCCCATTGGAACCTGGCGTGCCTGGATATCGGGATGCTCGCGCGGGAAGAAGGTGGTGCTGTTCATCCCAAGCGGCTCCCAAATATTCTTCTTCATGTACACTTCGAGGTTCTGACCCGTGATCTTTTCGATCAGCTGTCCCACCCGGTCAATAGCGCTACTGTACAGGAAACCCTCGCCGGGCTCGTACACAAGCGGGAAGTCGAACATCTCATCGACTGTCCCGAGGTCTGAGCTTGGTTTCTTCCATTCTATGTATTTCACCAATCGCGGGTCGGAAAACGGATATCCGAGACCAGCGCTGTGCGTGAGTAGCCGGCGTAAGGTGAAGGGATTCTGGCGCTTGCGGGTAATGGGTGTGCCGTCGTCCGCGAACCCGGTCAGGATCTCCAACTTAGCTAGAGAGGGGAGTAGGGGTGTGACATCCTCGTCTAGTGTGACGAGTCCCCTCTCGACGAGTTGCATGGCTGCTACCGAGGTAACTAGTTTTGTCATCGATGCCAGCGCAAGCACGCTGTCTTCTTTGTAAGGTGTGCCGCCATTGCGCGAGAATGCCTTCGAGTAGTTGAGTTTCCCTTGACTCAAGGTTAATATTGAGGTAATAATCAATAACCCTGAGGTGGCTCACCATCTTTATCTTTGGCAACGACTACGAGACCCGGCAAATCGCCACTCTCTACAACTTTGGCAGCTTGTTCCTCAAAGGACGACATTTTTAATAGGTATTAAGCTTGATGGAATGAGGTAGATGTTTGTTGTTTTCCTACCCCAACAAGTTGAGGTCTAGCTACCGATCATTTATAGAGTTTCGAGTGCGACTTGGATGTCGCATTAGGAAAATGGTACCCTACTTTTAGTGTTTATTAAGCAGGTTTCAATTATAAATCGACGGAGGGCCGACGGAGTACATGACCATATTCCGATTTCGATCTAAAGTAGATGCCGTCATAGAACACTTGATAAATTCGCGTGTCGCGCGATTCTCGGCCTTCAGGATTATGAATATCTCAACGCAATAGGCTATATCCAAGCGGGGACTTCTAAGCTGTGTATTGTTACTTCCAGTTTGGCATATGTCATAAGAAACGAATTCATACTATTCATTCGCGCGAAAGGGGTATCTAAACTCATTCGTCCTAGCATTACCAAATCATGTGCTATTCCCATTTTCTCTCGCACCCGATAATCAACTATTCCGGTTTGCACGTCTACTATTCTTTTCATTTCTTAAACAGGTTCGTCTGCGATCCCCAAAACGGATTCGGCTGAAAGTCGCCCGCTCGCCTTACCCCAGCGTTCGACCTAGCTCTCAGCTCCTGCTGCTCGCCTGCCCCCTCACCTAGCAGCACTCCCTTATCGTCGTCGTAGTCGGGGGTGACAGGCGGCGCGCACTTGATCTCGCCCCTCAATATCTCAACAATAGACACCAATGGCAGCAACAAGATAGCTACCGACAACAGCTGTCCGAAGCTCCACTGCGCCTCACCGTTGTCGCTCAGCTTGATCGGCGGCCCTCTCGCAAACGCATCGGCGAGGTAGGCCACGCGGACTGTAGCGCCGATGGAGAAGGCCGTCATGAGGACGAGTCCGACGACCTGGAACAGCACGTAGAAGCGCTGCGTCCGCACGTGCAAGTACCACGTCGCGAGCGCGAAGATAAGCACGTTCCCCGCTATGACGACGATTGTGCCCGCGAACGAGAGGCCGTAGTTGCCCGACGGGGCGAAGGACGGGGTCGCGGCCTCCCAGACGCAGGAGATCGGGAAGGTGGAGTCGTTTATGCCGCGCTCGACGGCGCGCAGGATGTACACCCCGTACACGCAGGAGAGCACGAGGTTCGCGAGCATGAAGAGCTGGCGCATCCACCGCAGGACCCAGTCGCGGCGGAAATCGCGGGCGAGGGCTAAAAGGGTGGCGTTGTGGACGGCCATCGAGAGGAGCGAGAGCATCCAGATTAGGAAGAAGTGGTACGGGACCATCGAGGATACTTTGGCGAGCCCGATGCTCTGGATGCCGATGCCTGTGAGGATCTGCTGGTCGGAGTACGAGTTTAGGAGCTTGCGGCGGAGGACGGATTCGGAGGAGCTTTTGTTGCGGGCTTCTTGGAAGATGAGGGAGGCGCTGAGGATGAGGGAGACTGTGGCTGTGATGATGAAGGATAGGAGGACCTGTTGATCAAAAAGAATCATGTTAGTATTTAGGTGTTATGCGTGGTTGAGTGGTGGGAAATGAGTGCGGACGTGGACTTACACCGATACCAGCAACGCCCGCGTCGCTGGGGACGGAATCTGGCGCGTTTGTACAATTCGCCGACATCACGAACGAAATATCTCTTTTTCTCACCAAACTCGTAAAAAAGACCAGGCGATGCCCCGAATCTTTTATTTAAGTAAACATTGGGACGTATGGAGAGATGGGCGTTTGACAATGGACAAACGAGAACAAAGGAAATGATGCTAAAAATAAGGCACACATGGATGGATGGATGAAATGGGTGAAAGAAGGCTCCAGGCCTAGGCTCTAACAATTCACTGCCTACCTAGTAGGAATTCTCTATTATACGTCAGCTTCAGCGCTGTTGTTACGCAGGCTGGTACTTCGTAGGTAAATTGCAATTGCGCCCCTCCCCGCCCGCCGTCCCTTCCAATGTCTCACTGGATGACGTCGAGCCCAGATCCAATAGGCCCAAGGGCCAATAGGCAGGCAATAGGCGCCCCCGATGAAACATCCATGGATAGCGCAGATCATGGAGACCCCTGTCGTCGATTAATTGACTGGTTCGGATGCTCTTGTCTTTTATTCTTCAACGTTTAGGTTAGGCGATGCGGTTTGAGGGCGTCGCGCGAACTTTGCATTGATATGGAGAGAAGCCTTTCTTCATAATGAAGCGTTTACACAATTGTAGTAATTCTTAGGAACTGAAGCACTTAGTCTTGTGAGGAATCCTACAATATTTCATTTCTGTACCTTTTGAATTAATATTCAATTTTTTCTGATCTTACGAAGTACACCTTACGTCCCAAACTAGCCCTCTGTCCCTAAATTCCCCGAAGTGATCCCATGTCTACTTGTTAGCTTGTGTTCTTGTTGCGTATTATGTGTCACATCTTCAGAAATTCCACCCGAAGAAGACTTGTGCAGAGGACTTCCACATTGATGAGTATCGGAACTAGTCGTTTTTCCCTTCTTCAAAATCTCATCAATTTCGCTCCCGGTAACTCCGTGGCTTTTGAGGTGTCGCCTAAAATTGTCCTTCCGGTTGATACCATCCTTATTTCGAGGACACTCGCCGAAGGGACAGTAATATCGACACGTACATCCATGTGCGTCAGATAACTGCAGATGTCTACGTAGAGATTTGTGGTGGTGATATGACTTGTTGCATGATGGACATTGAAAACGGGTAGATTGAGTCATGGGCTCTTTTGTAAGGTCTCGGTCATCAATTCCTCCTGCCCCGACCTCACCTAGGATAAACTCCCTTCCGTCCGAACCTTGAGGTGGTTCCAATTCAAAGTAGATCGAGTGAGCGCCAGGTGGAGAGGAAATAGTTTCGGATGGTGGCTTCGAACTGAATGATGGACTAGAGTGATTGAAAAGACTCTTCATACTACTACGAGACTTCACGAACTCATCGTCAGACTCAGTATCGTCATTGTTGACTGAAATACCATCGTCGCTGCCATTGATAACGTAATGTGGTGGAAGAGACTTGAGAGCAAGTGACCTCATGTGGCTGACAATTTGAGGAATTAGACTTTTCGACATTTGGTTGTCAGAACCGTCCTTTCTATCACCGCAGAGGGGGCAAACATCAAAAAGCAGGCCGGTGGGGAGCATGATTTTCTCGGAAAGGATATCGAGCTGAGCGCTAGTATAAGACTTTTGGTGACTCTCTTTCATATGATTCTGATACTCAATACGGGTGTTGAAGTCCTGGACGCCATGAACCTTTGCCGAGCAGCGCCATCGTTGAGTATGCTTACGCATGTGGAGCAACCAATCCTTACTATGTCTGTAGAGAGTATTCGGTTCGTCACAGGGGTCGAAAAGACAGACATAGGCGTCTAAGTCATTGACGATATGACTCCTAGAGTATGGCTGTGAGCTTTTGTTGCCCCATATGATTTTGTGGTCACATACTGCCATTTTGCCTCATCGCTTATCTCGGAAACAGGAAGCACATAGAGGCAGTACTGACACGTAACTTCAGTTACGCCGAGACTCAGAGCCTCAGGGCGGGGCGGGAAACATAGCTTCTTTACATCTACAGATCTTACACAAGAAACGCTCGATAGCGCAGAAGCTTTTTGGAAATTTCGCGGCACTAATGTAGTAGCAGTTTGAACCGTCGAATATGTCCTCGGTGTGGTAGTTGGCTCGGTGACTTCTGGTCGTGGGATTTCAATGCTCGGCTTTCCTGCAGGTTGACTGGGCCAAATCGGATTTCTAGAATAGCGCAACCGCCTAAATTTCACTCTCTTCCATCTCATAACCATAGTGGTGGCAAGTCGGTTACGAATTGCATCGGTGCTTTCGCCGAAACGGTCCTGGAGATAATGTGTGAACCGGCCCTTGAGGAAATCTTCTATGTTCATGCCCTCGTCCATCAATTGAAAAGACGACATTGCTTTTATGTCCTGTGACTCTCGGCTTGCTTTTCGAATAGTATTCGACAGCTCGTGGAGCAGGCTGACCTTGGAAGAGATCCCGTTCGCGATTCGCTCGAATTCACCCTGAGTTGAAGTCGAAAATTTCACTTCGATAGAGCAAGACGGTCCGTAAGACGTTTGACGAGAGCGATATCTAGGGGGGAGAGTGTGGTTATGGAGAGTGGACATTTTGACATTGGTGAAAAGTAGGCGTATATAAAAAGGACTCACATTCTTCTATCCATCTCCGTAGAGTCTCTAAGACACTCAGGACTAACCGCTGGACTTCAGATGCTTTCCGAACGCGATGGTCCATGCAATCCCCCCCGTCAGAAAAAACAGCCATATTAGAGGCCCAAATGGAAAAGCGTGCCATCTCATCCTGGATATTCAAATATCGCTGGCCGTCGAAACTGACAGTGCTTTTGAGGCACTGTCCAAATGAAACGAGACATTGCCCTGCATGTTCAGAGATAGGAGCGTGTCGCTCACTGAGGGACATTATAACCTAGACTATTCACGATAGAGAAAGTAGATGAAGCTATTCAAGAAATTCTTCCATGACTCATAAGTCATAAGTGAAGACACGGTTATCATGTATTTATTTTTGTTAAAAAAGAAAAGCCCTTACCCCGCTCCCAGGCCACCTCTACGCGGTTGGCTGGCAGGAGAGTCATGATAATTAAGAGCTGCAAATACCTACCCACCCACCTTCCTTACACATACTACCTACATAATAGTTGTAACTAGTCACTAGTCACAGTATGCCTATGGGAAAGGTAATGAAAATCAGATCGATAATTTGAACGAATTCTTCCGAATATTGTGCTTAATCTCAACATCTTCTAACCGCAGCATGAGTGACCCTCGGTCGGCCTTGCTGACAGCCCTAGAGGGCCTTCACCAGATTGCCAAATATTACTCATTACTACCCGATATTAAACTAGAAACAGAGATGAGAAGCTTTTACGTCCACCTTTGGGCACGATGTCTTGAACTGTATAACCAAATCGCCACCATGCTTAACTTTGAACCACGCTCGGAATTCCTAGAAACATTCAGCTCTTTGTTGGAGTCTCTAATTGACGTAGATCGTCTACGGTCTCATGGCAAACTGATAGAGGTTGCAGCCCCGTATTCTGGATTTGGTGCACTTCGTCATATCATAAACACCGAACGCAACCAAGAAGATCAGGTCCAATTTCTGCAAGACTGTATCGATTTCAGGGCGGGGGAGAAAAGGGCAACACTTCTTAATTTATTGAAAGGTGGAATTGTCGGTCTGAAAACACAAACATACGATTTTATCTTGGAGGAGGATGTCCCTTTTCACACGAGAGCAAGACCGAAGCCACCAGATAAAATCCACCCTGCAGCTAGCTCGCTGTTCCAGGTCCTTGAATCAAGGAAGCGCTGCTCTTGTCATCTTCCCCATGAATATGTCGTGCAGCTTTGTCTTGAAACCCATCGGTCGAACTACGACTTTGACACTGACAGTAATTTCGAATTCAACTGCGCTTTCAACTTTGGCTGCGGCTTCAATCTCAGCATTGGCCTTCGAGAGATGCTACACGAAGCTCAAGTCCAAACAATCATACCTTTGTCATCTAATGAAGACAGCGCAGAATCATCGCAGAGCAGGCATCCACCCGTCAAGAAATTATGCGGTGTCATCAAGGTAGCCATGGGCTCCAATTATCGCCTGCGGTTTCATTCGGAAAACGGAAATCTTTGGAGGCTCTGTTCCGAAGAGAGTAGTTCCAAGATAGACAGATCCAAGCCCCCTATATCTTTGACTCAAATCATGGTCAAAAACCCCAAAGCGCTAACCGAAAAGACGAAACGTGTTTTGAGCGTATTGCTTGGTCATGCCGTTTTCCATCTTCACGAAACACCCGTATGTTGATCTATTAATTTCCCCCTCCCTTATTCTACTACCTATAGGTTAGGGATAGTTGTCTCTACCTTTACCTAGGCGAGTAGCTCTTGGCTATGTCATATCTCGAAAACGTATAATACCTTCAAGATGGGCCTAATTACTTACCTACTCTATTGTAACAGTGGCTTCAATCACCATGGAGCTTATCCAATGTAATGTTCTTTGAAACTTCTAGTGGCCTTCCCCTGCGACCTTACATTAGGGCTCGTCCTAACGCTGGTCCTAGTGGAGGACTGGGTGGACATGCAGAAACAGATGAGGATGATGAGTTCAACCCGGATGCGAATATATTGCCGCCCTGTCCATGTCTGGTTGACTTAGCCATTGCACTGATGGAACTGTACAAAGCTGAATCTATTGATTCTTTGGCTGGGACCTACGGTATTTCGGCAATAAGCCAAACGGACCCAAAACTTCGTTACGCTTCTGTGAGAGAAGTTTTCAAGTGCTGTCAGACAGATATCGCTGACCAAACTCGAGAGGCTATCCGCTCATGTCTAGCTCCAGGTATCAGAGAGGATGATCATGGGAAGGAACTCAATGACCTTGAATTACGAAGCGTTATTTATCAGCGAATTGTCCGTCGACTAGAGGACGAGCTTCAAACGGGCTTTAGTGATCTTTCGATTGAGAAACTTGACGAGTCAGCGCAGAATATGGACCTTAACAAGGGAGGCCAACCCATTTGTAAAGAGCAGGCAAACCAATCTTTCCATAAGAGTGTTTCCGCTTCTAAGCTAGAGCAACAGACATCGGATAAACCATCTGGCCGCCGGGTACGCTTCGCGAGAGATGACGATGAAAATTTGCACCAAGGACGCAGTTCAACTCTAGCTGAACAAAGTAAATCTAGCTCACAGCGCGACAAAGGTCTCTGTCACAATAATCTGTGAGTATAAGACATAATCGCCCCATTCGATATATATTTAACATACAATAGCCTCTCGGTAAATGGGTGCATAGAGCAGGGGTCAGTTGCTTCTACTCGGGGGCGACTACATACCAGGCCAAATACCATCCGCGTTTCAAATATTCCTCATGATATATCGGAGCCCCAATTAGCAGCAAAACTCAGAAGCTTTTTCGGCTCAGAATGCAAGGTTCATAGCCTAGCTAGAGCTTCGAGGGATACTTACTGGTGGAATTGTGCCACCGTTACTTTCCCGTCGATACCTAATCAAGACCTAGACAGTTTGATCGAAAAGGAAAAGCACCGACCACGCGACCTATCTAAAAGGATTCTATACGATACACACTTTTTAGGGATAACCGCCCTTTACGATGCTGGCGAGAAGGCAACAATTGAGTAAGAGCTAAAATAGCCCACATGAGCACATAGAAGCTAATAATACCCGACATCAAAGTATTATAGCAATTGAGGGTCTCGGAACCAACCCATTCGGTACCTTTCGGGCACCTAATGGTGGTGAGATGTGGCTTCGAGATTATATACCAGAGTCTTTCCCGGTGTGCCGGGTCTTGCTCTATGGATACGATTCCAAAGTTCGCGATTCGGAATCCAACCGTAGTGTGCAAGAAATTGCAGGCACATGCAAATCTGATATTCTACGATTTCGCGAACTTACAGAGGTAGTTACTCGGCAAAGATTCACGGACATACGCTGATACCAAACGTAGACAGAAGACAGACCGGTGATCTGGATTGGCCAAAGTATGGGTGGCCTCATAATTCAAGAAGTGTGTCAAAATCCCAAATCCTATACATGATAACATGGTTATTAACTACCAGAGGTATTGTGTCAATCTCGCCAGCTTCCGTCGTTCGGTTGGCCCAAAAATCTTCTGACGTCTTCGATCGGTTTCCTTTCGTACGGCGTCCCGTCAAATGGGCTTAAGAATGAATCACTCCTCGAATATGTGAGAGGAAAGCCAAATTTTGAAATGATCAATAGTATCTGTACCAAAGATGGCAGACCCTCGGATTATCTCGAAAACCTTGCGTATCGATTCTCTCTTTACAAAAATAGTAAACTCAGAATACACAACTTTCTCGAGGCAAACCCGTCTCACGACCGTATAGTGCGATCTTCCCACCTAAATTATCCCTTTATCACTAGCCCCTAAATCTCAATGAATATAGTCTAACATAGTCAACCAACAGAACACCCAGGGCCCTACTCAGCGAAATGTAGAAGATCCAAGAGCCATTGATCGCGACAACTGTACTTGGTTGACTCGCAATCACTCAGAGCTCGTTAAGTTCGATGGTCGCACAGATGAAGCATATATGAAGACTGCCGAGCTTATATCACTTATGATAAAGGACCTGGGATTCCCAAATTAACTGGTAACTTGCATAATTGACGACGCAGCACTGAGTTCTTGGATTTTGGAGCGAGGAGTTGAGTTAGATACGGACGAGCTAGCAATGTTCTCATATGGTCACTGGTGTTTTTAGGTACCTATACACCTTGTAACTTATCATTTCAAATAAATATCACATCACAAACACAAGCCTAAGCATAGTCGTAGGAAACCATCGATTCAATTCACCTCAGTATGATGCGGTATTCGGTATCTATCTAGAACCGATAGTGTCCAGAGCAAATCCTCCCTCCCCCTCGACCTCGAACCTCGAACCTCGAACCTCGAACCCCAAGTCCAAATCCAAGCCCAGACCAAGCCAACCCCGCGCCCCGCAACGAAATCCCCAGCTATAAGTGTTGCTCTTAGGCGATGATGAATGCGCGTATGAGAGAGAAGGCACAAGTAAGGTACGGAGAAAAAGTGATGCGAGCAAGACAGATAGAAGGCACTTAGTAAGTAGTAGTAGTAGTAGTAATAACGATCATCATCGCGGGGCTGCCAGCAAGAAAAGATTCTAAAAAATTTCTAATGTTTGTTATGAGTGTCGTAGCTCTCCGTTCAATGAGTGAGCTGTAAGGCTCCCCTAATCCGTAGTGTGCCGCCCGTAAGTTGGTTGATTGATTGATTCCATTCTTCCGCCCCCGTCCATCGAAAAAAAGAAAATTGGGAGGGGGGGAGAGGAACGAGGTGAGTGGGGAGAAGGGGGGAGTATTGTAGGTATTGTGTGCTGGGTCGATGTTGTGCAAATCAGATACTTTGGGATATCAAGCAACTAAGAACGAGTAATGACCATCGCAGCCTCCAACGCCAGACGCCTTTCGCGAGGCGGCCTCCAGTATGCGTGTTTTGTACACCCGTGGAACGCCGCCCAAACTTCGAACTTCAACCACGGATGCTTTGTAGAGACGTTCAAATCAAAGTGCTACTTCACGCCTTTCGCTGTCTCTTTGTAGCGCGACTAGGACTGTCATCTATATCATTCCTTAAGATCTCCTCAGTCCCGCTCGGGCTCGGACTCTTATGGCTCGGCGTATTCGTCTCGACGATGCCCCCCGCGTTAAGCACATCGCCGGCAAACTCTGTGGTACCGTCCTGATTCCAGTCGAAGCTTGGCGCACTGTTGGTGAAGTGGCTCGTATCAAAGTCAAAGTCACCGTCGACACCGGGATCTGTGCTGAACGCGTTCGAGTCTATGAACTGGTTGAGGTCGATATCCCCGTCGAAGTACGAGTTCGCGTCGTCAAGGCCGGGGATGCGACCGGACGGGCTAAGCGGCGCCAGCATATTATTGAGATTCTCGAGCTTTTGGGTCTGCTCAGTCTGCAGTCGTTGGAGCTGGTCTAGCTCTTCCTGCGTCTGTGACAAACGTTGAATCGACGGAGGGAGGACTGAAGGCATTATGGGCGATAGCGAAGCCCGCGTTGTTGTCGGCGGGATGCTTCCGGCTGACGAAACTCCCATAGTAGACGAATAAGGGTCTGCAGATACCGGAGGCGAGGTAACGGAAGAGACGGGTGTGGGGGCAGCGCTGTTCTGGCCAGACATCATGCTTACGATGCGATTACGCTGGTCATTGGTTAGAGTTGCCGACGTGGCGGCGGCCACGTTGGGAAGATCGACGGACACATTGCCGGCGTTGGTATTGGTATCTTGGATAATCTTCATCATGCCCTCCTGAGGATTAGACTCAAGTTCTTGCTTAAGGTAGGCTGGCGTAGAAGACTCCGTCGGCGTGTCGAAAACTTCCGTTACTTGCGGGATCTGGTGTGGTTGATGATTCGGGTAGTTCGGAAATGGTGTAGACTCCGCCGTTGCCGGCGGAGTCCTTGCAGCTTGGCTCTGAGGGATGGGGGGCAGAAGGCGATGCTGTCTCTTAGGCGTGCCCACCGGTGTGCCATTTCTAGGCATCTGCTGCTGAACCCAATCTCCAAGATCAACCACACTACCTTGATCTGGTTGAGGAGGCATCTGCACGTTTGGGATGATGCTGGCTAGCAAGTCGTTAACATTCTGCATGCCACCTTGTTCCTCGAGCGACTTCCTAAATACGTTGGCGAGGAAATTCAGAATTGCATTAATGGAATTTTCATGACGGTCATGCATGTTCTGGAACACAACAGCCTGCTTATAAAGCTGGATATGTTCTTGTCTTAATCGCTGGATTGCGTCGCTGATCTGTTTTTGTCGTGACTGCAACGCTGCCATCTGATCTCGGACAACCGCCAGCTCCTTCTTTTGGAGGGGTCCCGAGTCAGGAGCGGGCAGCGCTCTAATCTGGGCAGTTGGTTGGGTGAACGGATGACCGATGACTTCTTCTGGCACCACAACGTCATCATCGCTCTCGCCATCACCTTCGTCGCCCCGTTTCTTAGCGCCTTTCTTGCCGCCACCACTCTTGGGCTTGTTAATCAGCCAGAGTAGATTGGGGTGGCCGCGCTTGAAGTAAGGATTATAGTATTCGCTCGGGCTCTTGTTCTTGCGCTCGCTAGCCTTCATCGAATTATCGGAAAGTCCCACTTTCTTGTGGAATCCGTACATGTTAAGCTGGCGAACAAAGGAGGCGTAATTGTTATGCTTGAAGAGCTCAGGAATCAATGTTTTGGCGAACTCGTCTTCGTCGAGAACGATAAAAGAATCTCCTTTCTCCGACCATCTGATCAGTTCCGTGTTCTTCGATTCCTCTAGGAAGCTACATATCATATTAGAGACGAGTGGATGAGACTAGGGAAGAAGCATAAGCTTACCTGTTCAGCTTTTGTACGAAAGGCGGAATCTGCTTCCGCTTCGCCTGAGCTTCCCTCTTTGCCCTCTGAGCCTTTTCCTCGAGCAGCTCGATGTTATCATGCTCATCAACACCTCCATTTGTCTGACCCGCGATTAAGTTCTCCTCGAAGTTCGACCACGGGTCGTTCTGCTGCGGGGTAAATGCACGATTGGTGGCGACGAGGGCGTTGTTGATGCCTCGTCTAGCGAGGACATTTGAAGGCGCACCGGCAGTTCCATATTGGGCTTGCGTCGGCGACGGGATTACGCCGTATGTGTTGACGCCGTTCGAGGTGTTGTCGACGAAGGTCCCCGCGTTGTTGCCATTCCATCTCAGTAATTGGTCTTGCGTGTTGTAGGGTGTTTGCGCCATTTGATGTTGCAGGGGCACACTACCCGGTGCCGGTCTTTTGCGAGGATTCGGAGATGACATATGGTTGTAATAGCTGTACATGGGCTACGACCGAATAGTGAAGAGCACGGTCTTGCCTAGCTGCAGCCCTCCTTCACCAAGCCACAGTTAGCGATACCAGATATCCCGTAGAGGAATAACCTAGAGACACCAAATTATGTTGTTCGATGTTGAGGGAAACGAATTAAATTGATTGTAGGGATCGTTGACGGTGGTAAAATTTTCGTTGGTGGAGATGGCAGATCGAAGGAGGGGGGATTGCAAAGGATCGAGATATTGGATGATAGGCGGCTAGACCGTGTACGAAGCCGCGAGGCTGTAGAGTGTAGAGTGACAATAGGCGACCAGACTAAGCTGCTAGCGACGCAAGATGTACGGGCGTAGCAGTCGTCGCGCGAGGCTGTGATTGTTTTGTTTCGGTGAGAGTAGATGCGATGTGGGATATGGGCTGCTGCAAGATTGGATCAAGGCAGCCAATGATTGTATGGATCGTTAGGCGCGTAGATAATCGTAGCAGATTTCAGATATTGTATCGATAGTTTGGTAGTTCGGTAGAACGATGGCTTCTAAATTCGATGGAGCAAGATGGTTGGTTCCAGGTTTCCGTCCACACTCATAACTGTTACCTATATATGACCCGAGCCTCAAAGGGCTTGAAGGACGAGAAAGGAACCGACGAAGGGACCGAATCAGCCGTGGAAGCCGAAAAGAAGCTTCTAAAACGGCGGCAAGAATCGTGTCTGACAGTTGCGACAGCGGTGAAGTGAATGGCTTGAGTAGTAGAAGGCAGCCAAGGGTAGGAAACAAGGACGAAGGTAAAGCCCGTTGTTCTCGAAGTCGCAAAAATATAGTTCGATGTCGCAGAATGCCTAAGCTATAGTAGGCAATCAACACTGGCGGTACCACAACATGTATCACAACATGTATTTACCTCAGCCGACGTTATCGGGAACGTACCTAGTGTACCTAGTGTACCTAGTAGCTTGCCAAGAGGTAATGGGTGGTTTTTTTTTTTATATAATTTTGTACTTCTTTTTTTATTAGAATGGATAGTACGGGTGGCGTAACTCAGCACAATAGATATGTGCGAGCGCCGGCGTGGTTCGAGACGGGAATTAGTAAAAAAAGACAGAAAAGGTAATGGGAATGTCGAGTGACGAGCTTTGGTGAGATGGGATTTTTAGAATGGACCGGTCTTCCGGCTCACAGCGCCGTGACACACTAAAGAACGAAGAAATCCTTCTTCCGTGTCTTAGCTTAGTCCTTTCCCACTCACTGTCCACTGTCCACTGTGCGCGCTGGGGACCGAACTGAACCGAGAATTTGGAAACTTGGGAATCTCAGAACCTGGAAAAGATACGGCGATACAGCGATACCTATCCGGATCGGCAAAGCTAGAACGGGCAGGCCGGAGAATGTTCTAACTTCTGATATCGATCAATCGTCAATGGTATGTAGATACCTATACCTATACCCAGGTTTGTATCAATTTCTCAATGCCGTTGAAAATTGTTACTGTTGAATGTTGTATATGTTAAAAAATAGATTAGGTTCCAAGGTCCCCAATGATGTTTTTAAAGTTTTGGAAATTGAGGTCGACTTATACCGTGCCTAGGTATGTACATTGGATGTCTCCTTCCCAAATTCTGATGTAGCGACGGCAGGTTCTGTTGTCTGTCATCTGTACATGGCGCGAAGTGGGCTTACCAAAATTGACCAGACCCATTAGTGCGGTACGGAGTACAATTTGGGTACATGTATACACTGGTGACTGGGCAAGCACCGACATTGTGCAGCAATTCAGCCAATCACAGCTCTTGTCGATAAGATATCTCAGCAGAGAAAAATGCGTTTTTGCATCCTTTCGTCATTCATATGATCGGATGATTATTTCATCACTTAGACAATCCAATTGTATAGGCAGGTATAAATCTCAAAAGTGCATGCGTTCATTATTCCCATTGGTTTTCATCGTTCCTGATTTTACATGCATCACACCCAAGTGCCCCATATATTGGCTGTCTTACGATTGCGAAGTTGTCCTGAAGCTATTCGGATTATCGCCTCCTAGTAGTAACCTTGGAACGCCTGGTACAAAACCTACAGATCTAGATGCAAGGCAGCGTTTGAGCCAGTCAGCCAGTCAGCCAGTGCGCGAGACACGACACCGCTCCAAAAAGCTGTGGGGTTATTAATAAGAACCTTGTCTTGAGCTTCTACTACGTCGTAAGGTCCGGACCAACAACTCCAGGCGATGCAACGCTAAGCCGTGAAAGTAGCGAGGGGTAGCTGATGAAATTCTCTTTGTCCAATGACCGACGGCCAAACAAATCGTGGCCGTCTCCATAATCCAAGAGTCCAATTTTCAAAAGCCGATCCTCAGCAGTACCTACGATTATGCTGAAATACCAACCCAATTTATAGTGAACATACAATTCCCACACTTACTACATTTGCATACCTAGTACGTCTCGCATGACCCTTGCTGTCTTTTATACATCCGTGATAGTTGATAGGGATAAACATGTCTTGCTTCAACTTTAGGTGCCTGCTTAAATAGGTACATAGGTCCTAGGACCTGGGTAAATATCTGAAAGGTTCAATGTTGGTAGAATGGTAGAATGACCTACCTAGGGTATCATAGTCAATTCAAATTCTATCTATTATGTAAGCAATCCAATGAGGATATTATCTAGCAGAGACACTGCCTATTTAGCTCCTCTGCCAGCTAAAACCGATGTTCTTGCCAATTTGGCATTCCTTGCTTGATCCCACTCTCTGCCTGAATTTCCGGCTTGTGCCTCTCTCTGTGCTCTCTTCTCCTCCTTCAGTGTTCGAGCCTTCTCTCGTGGGTCGATAACAACCAATTCCTCTTCGGCCTTCTTTCGGTATGATAGATCTTTGCCAAGCTTATCAGCTGCAAAACTCAACGAATGTGACATCCATCCTTCGTCGTCGCTATCTTCCTTCTCGGCCTTGTCCCAGGAATTGCAACTTTGACAGTTGGCAATGAAATGTAAATCACAGAGTTCTGCTTCCTCATCTTGATCACCCGAGCCTTTCTCGGTGTTGTCCTCTCCCGCTGGGACATTTGGTTGCTCTTTTTCAGGTCCTGCTTGGCCAAGTTTGGAACGGAAAGCCTGAAGTAATAATAAATCATTATTATCAGTAACTCCCTCGCCGCCACGCCTTCGTTTTCGGCCACGTGTAGATGTCTCTGGGATCAATTGTTCGAATGCCGTCTTCTTGACCTCCCGAACTGGCTCGGAGTGTATTGTGCGTTTCATGGATGCTTTCAATGCCGCTATCTCCTCGTTCGCTTTCTCTAACGCGGACTTCTTGGGCTTCGGTTCCGGTTCCGGGGATGATTCGTATTGAGCGGGAATGGGCTTGTCTTTAGTTGGTGGAGGAAGCGACGTTGGTTCCAATTTAGGATCAGACTTTGTGTCGGTCGGGAGTTCACGAACCGGAATCGACTTGGCTATCTTATTATCCTTCTTGACACCGGTCTTGGGTGGCTTGACTATGGGAGTAGGTTCCTCATCCACGTCCATGACAATTCGCAAGTCAAACTTCGCCTTTTTCAGGACTGGAGCGTCGTCATCGCCTTCTTCGTCACCAAAGCTCAGTAACTTTTTCCCTGCCTTAGATTTTGTCTTCTTCTTCTTTCCCGCCAAAGATGTCTCGTGTGTGCGTTTCGCTATTCGTTCTCGTTTCTTCATGTCATCGAAGGGGTTAACTAGGATTTCAACGCCCGTAATTTTGACCGGGTAGAGAGGTCGATCGCTTCCCTCTGCCACCTCCGCCTCGCCCATACGTGCTAAATTGTAGATTGTGTCCCCTACGATTCTCCCAAAGACAGTATTTTTGTTATTTAACTCTTCTGCCTTATCCAGGGTGAAGAAGAATTGGCTGGCATTGGTATCCGGTTTGCTTTCGTTTGCCATACCCAACAGTCCCCTACGGTTGAATTTTAATCGTGAATGAAACTCGTCTTTGAAATTGACGCCTGTCGGACCGGCATTTTGCCCACGACGCTGGTCCATAGGCCAAGGATCCAGATCTCCGCTGTACGCGCCGCCATCATATATGGACTCGCCTCCGTTTCCCGTCCCGGTCGGGTCTCCTCCCTGTATGATAAATCCGGGAACTAATCGATGGAATATCGTATTGTCATAGTATCCGTCTAGACATAACTGCAGGAAGTTTCGGGATGTGAGGGGAGTCTGTTTTGCGAAGAGTTCGACGGACAAGTCGCCTTGTGTAGTGTGGAGAATGAGCGAGGCCGTAGGCTGTGGCTCGAGATTATAGATGGACGACATCTTTCCTCAAAACCCAGAATAACGGATGTCGGCTGAAATGGTCAGTGACAGTCGGGTGTTCAAGGTGTGAATGTTTTGAGTTAGCGAGGATTAGACGATAAACGCGGTTCAATGTATGTTTAAAGTTGAAATAAAAATTATTATGTGGTTCTAGTGGTTCTAGTGGTTCTAGTGGTTCTAGTGGTTCTAGTAGTAGAATTTGGAAGCTCTAGGTGCACGTTGACGTAGAAAGGTACTTCTACGATATATGAGTTTTGGCTGAGGATATAAGTACCGTTGGTAAAGCCTAGCACTCAGCACCCTGTAAACCCAAGCTCCTTCCCTGCTGCCCTGCTGCGCAAACCTTGAGCACCTGCACCTAAGACTGAGCAGCTCCACCCGTAGGGCCGTGGTCACCATGCAGAGCGCCAATTCGCCTCGACTTTTTTTCAACAGGCCACTAAAAAAGGTTTTCGGGTGAGTAGGTATCAACTCTGAATTCACGCATCAGATCTAGTGCTCTTGATTCAAGAAAAAAAACATATATTTACGTTCTTTCACATATCAGAGTAATCTGACTAGACACTTTTCTTCTTCCCCCAGGCTGTAAAAGTCACCATCTTGGAAGACTTGTCATCGATTACACACTACCTATATAAAGGGGGAAGAACCAGCATTGTAGCCATACATGGTAAAGTAAAGTAAAGTTTACCACCATGGCTGCGGAAGAGTCAAACCCGAATTTACCTCCTTCCGAGGCAACAAAAGCAGTTCTCGTCCCGTCCGATGAACTGCCCGAAGGAGCACAAAAAGTCGAGGAGATTGACTTCAACGCCTTCAAGGGGCGTCCGATTACCGTGAATGACATTATCGGGGGTATGAAACATATGGGATTCCAAGCGTCTTCCGTAGCTGAAGCCGTTCGAATCATCAATGATATGGTCAGCAAAGAGAAAGTATCTAACAACTCTAGAAATTGTTGACTAATGGCATCTAAAGCGAGCGTGGCGCGATCCAGAGACAGGTGACAAGACAACTATATTTCTCGGATATACCTCCAACATGATCTCATCTGGGCTGCGAGGAATCTTCCGATATCTCGTAGAACACAAGCACGTTTCATGCATTGTCACAACTGCTGGCGGCATCGAAGAAGACTTCATCAAATGCCTGGGCGACACTTACATGTCTTCCTTCAGCGCCAAGGGGGCTGACCTAAGAGCTAAGGGTTTAAACCGGATAGGAAACCTCATGGTCCCTAACGCAAACTACTGTGCTTTTGAGGACTGGGTTGTTCCCATCTTGGACAAAATGCTTGAAGAGCAAGAAGCCAGTAAAGGAACAGAAGAGGAAATCAACTGGACGCCGTCTAAGGTCATCCACCGTCTAGGTAAGGAGATTAACGATGAGAGATCCGTGTATTATTGGGCATACAAAAACAATATTCCAGTGTTCTGCCCAGCTTTGACGGATGGCAGCCTGGGAGACATGCTATACTTCCACACGTTCAAAGCTTCGCCACGGCAATTAAAAATTGACATAGTCGAGGATATCCGGCGCGTCAACACGATCTCCGTCCGAGCCAGACGAGCAGGAATCATTATATTAGGTGGCGGCGTTGTCAAACACCACATTACCAACGCTTGCTTGATGAGGAACGGAGCGGAGTCCGCTGTCTACATCAATACAGCCCAAGAGTTTGATGGTAGTGATGCCGGTGCACGGCCAGACGAGGCGGTATCTTGGGGGAAGATTAAGGTTGGAGCCGATCATGTCAAGGTAAGGACTTGAATTGTCTCACCATGTCTGTCCCTATCTGCATACATTGATGGATCTAATACCTGTTGTAGGTTTACCTTGAGGCGTCCGCTTGCTTTCCCTTCATTGTAGCTAGCACGTTTGCTAAAGACGGCTAGAGACTATATTCAGCACAGAGTCATAAGGTTAGTCTGACAGCTGCATAGCGTACGTCTATTTTTCTCTAGGGGCCATCTGAACTCTATAGGGACAGATAAATAAGAGGACTACTTAAACTCATTTCTAAAAATCATTTGGTTGACTTGTTCTCCCATAAAGCTTCTTAGCATAACCATAAGAATAAGGAAGGATGGTCGTGAACGACAAATTACCCGACGACATGTGAATAACCACAACGACAACACCCAAAGTTGTAGACCTGATGATGTTAATAGTCAACCTTCAGGGAGGCATCCAAGATTGCTAGGGAGTAGATACTTTTCCCTCCTGTCATCATGACTGCCCAGGTGGGTAGCTTGACGCTATAATATCCCAATGATCGGTGGTAGTGTGAAGTGCTGAAGCGCTGAAGCACGACAAAATTTGAAGCTGAAAATTGAGATATCACAGGCCTCAATATAGGAACACGCGCACACGCCGGACGAGACCTAACTTATCTAGAACGCCATTGTCGAGAAGGCGTCAATCTATTAACTATATAATCAAATACCCTTTCGTCTAAAAATGTCTGCTGCCCCTAAAAACGCCACCAGGTTTTTTTCTTCTTTCTAATCGACATACTAATCGACATAAATAATTTATTGCAATCATTTCAGTGACTCGGCACATCCATACTGTTAGATGTCCATTAGGCAACATCACCCGTTTTTAACAAAACAAATACGTACTCTCGACGATGTGCTCCTCGTTTTTCGACATCGTCTTAAACAAAAACCACATCGACAACAATAACAACAACCACCATCATCAAGCCATCACTAATGAATCGACGCACAGTAATTTTTCAACTTCTAATTTGCTGACCGTTCATTCCTCTCAAAACATATCACCATCCAACTTCATTACCAGCTCTCCAATGGCTGATCTACCAGCACACACACCGCAACCACCTCCTAAAATTTCCTTACCCCCATTGCGACCATTACAACCACCACGACCATCGCCCTTGTCGCAAGTGATGCCGCTAAAACACAACATCACACCGAACGATTTCGAGGCGGCCACGATCTTGGCATGCATCAAGGACGAAGAAGCAGACAGAGCTAAAGCTAAGTAAGTAGCAGTTTTGCGAATTCCCCTTGATTAATGCCATCCACATTTAGAGTTGACGCTGGAAATTCTGATACGTCATATTTATTTGTCAAGAGGAAACAACGCCTAATACCACTTACCCAGCACAGTCCATTGCACTCATTACCCATTACGTCCATTACAATATCTTCTCCTTCCTCTCACATCAATAATTATCACTTGCCCTTACAATTCACTGTTCCGTGACCAAAACCTCCGAATTTCATGTCCAATTCGTCACCATCAGCTAATTCTTTTTTTTATCAATGAACTCAATGCACTAATAATCTTCCACAGGTCCGCCTTACATCCCTCGACGGCCCAGATGAGTGGACAAGACGCTAGCGGAGCAGGTCAATCAGGTCGTCGCACCCCTCCTTCAGTCAAGAGATACATCGCCAGTGTTGACCAAGCGGTGGGAGGTCACCCACCTAAGGGCTGCTCGAATGAGGAATGGGACAAATACTTCAACAAGTTCATGATTGAGAATGACCGCCGAGGAGTCGAGAACGCTGAAAAGTCGGTATGTATTTCGCAGACTTCTTTTTCTCCCTTCTAATATCATTTCTGCTCGCTTGGGAGTAAATCACGCCTGAGACATGCATTGAATGAGCTGACCATCTCTCTCAACGAGCAACAACTGACTCCTCTCCTTATAGTGGACACAGCTTGCCAAGACCGAGTCGTACATTGCGAAAATGTCGAAATTGCCATCCCAACTTCTTCAGAAAAGCAGTGACGAAGAGGAGCCACCCAAGGGTTCTCAAAGAAGCCAGTCCGATCGAAGCGGCGCAACACCTAAGGGGCCGGTAAAGAGCACTCAGCAACCTAAGCCAGCTGGCGGTCATCGACAGCACGTGTCTAACGCCGAGAAGGAAGCTGCTGCGTCCCTCACTGCGCCTGCAACAGCCAAACCGTCGACTCAGTCATCGGCGATTTTATCTCAAGTTCAACCCATGGCAAAACTCAAACGGCGCCGAACTGGGCCAGAGAGCCTTGTATCATCTCTCGGTAAGAAGTGGGAGGCGACGGTTGACGAGGAAGGTCATCGCCCAGCTCGACGAGCTAGAAAGAAGTAAGAAGTTCTGACAGGCGAGTCCAAAAGGCTAGATTAGTCCAAAGTTCACAACACATATGAGACGAGACTTGCCATCTCTTTTCCTCATCTTAAGGGCGGGAATGTGCTCTTAAGAAGCAGTGCAAGAAGCCTTGTTGCAATTCATCATGGAATCATACGCCGTCATGTATTTGTGGGAAAAAATGGACGGGGAAATGACATTCAGAGAGTTAAAGGCATTCAAGGGCGTTCGAGTAATGGATCAAGGATGGATCACGGGCGGATGATTGTATTGTATTCTCTTTACTATTTGCGAGGCCTATCAGGCTCATCAGGTTAGTGAAAGCAATATATGTTCAGTTTTTTAACGCCGCATAAAAGTACGGTAGTTACAATTGTATACGTACAAGACACGAAGCTGTAGCCTGTAGCCTGTAGTTGCATTTGCAGATCTTATTGGGACGTTGTCTGCATGATAAACGTTACCAAAGCTACCTTGACTCCCAGACTCCCTGGAGGGAGGCGTCCTTGTCTTCCAGCCCCACGCATAGGTGTGCGCGGTACATGGAGTACATAGTACATGTAAGCACAACCGTACATACGTGTGCCTAAAAGGGGTTTAGCGCATGATGATATACATTGTGCAACCCGATGCTTCGCGAGTTTATTGCCGGTATACGTACACTCTTTTTAAGGGTTTCCCTAGCGTACCGACCTTTCCAGAGATCGCCGTTCAAATTTGCTCTGGACGTTGGTCGTGAAGGTAATCCATGTCTCATACTTCTAGTCGTTACTCGCTTCAATGTTATCCTTTGATGATATTTAGACAAGGAGACAAGTACTATGCTCTCTTTACGCGAGTTATTTTCCTCTATTAATACTGCAGTGTACTTAGAAGTTAGGACAATGAGGTACCTAGGCTGGCTGTATGAGGAAGTTACACGCAGAGGATCTTCGTCCCACAGATAAACTTGACCTGATCATGCATGTCCACAGTTGGCAGTCTAAATTATGTGGATCCTTTAGGGATACTGAGGTCGCGAACAGGTGATTGGACCTATGAAAATGGAAATTGCAGGGGACCTATTCGAGAAAATTGATGGGTCTTGATGGGGTCTGATGGACTGCTGATGGAGCCTAGCATCTTCAAGGTTTTTGATAGACTAGCGGCTTCTGGCTGTCTGGGCTCCGGCGTTTTTGATCCTTGTCGGGTATAGTATGGATCTAACCTATCTGGGATTCTAGTCATCTTGACTGAGCACCGGGCGCCACGCGAAAGTCTGTGTTTTCAAGATCTCCAATTTCAGCCTCTTCAAACTTCTACCATCTTCAACTATCCTATCACCGTAGTCGTCTTTCTGCTTTCCTAATACCCGCGCATTTGTTAGGAGGGATTACTTGCTACTGCGACTCTCATTTGGTGATATCTACAAGTCGACCAAAAAGTCAGAACGAATACATTCGAAGAAAAAAAGATACTTTAACATAGGGCGCCTTACTTCTCACCTCTCACCAATTTAATCCGAATCTAATCTCGCCCAACAAACTCGTCTAGCTTGAAGGTTCACGCCTCAATTTATCAATCTATTGGCTCCATGAGAACTTCATAGGCTGAATAGCAATAGGCGGGCCTATTTTGCCCGGCGTATTCATTATGTAAGTTAACTTTCTGCTTCATTCTAGCCCTCGAAAAAAAACATTACTACTGTCACCAGAAAGTTTGCTGGGGAATCATTGTTTTTCAGAATTATCGACAATTTGGTACCTGGTATCTTGTATCAGGTACAGTATTATTGCGTAAACGATCTATGACATAAATATTTCATCCAATGAAGTAGTATTCAACATCGGATATAATTATTTTGCTTAGCATTGACCCTATTAATTCTTGCTTCGTACTTATCCATTTGCTTCATTTAGGGCTTCTCGCTATAGTGGATCGCGATACGATGGCGAGTCGCGTCGCTCTAGATCTCGAGATCGCTCGCCAGATCGGAGATCTTTGTATAGTGATGGCGGTCCACGTCGTGCTTCTGCAGAATCCCGATCGAACAATTCGGCTTTCCAAACCAACAGGGATTCTTTCCGCGACACCCTGTCAAGGGAACCTCCCAGGGGTCCCAAAGCACTACTCGATGCTCCCAGCGGACCTCGCGGGGGCGGATACTCTGGGGATTTTCGCGGGAGGGGTCGTGGACGAGGGAGAGGTTGGCGAGACGATAGTCGAGACCGCGGAAGAGATCGAGATAGCGACTTCCGTGATCGAAGAGATAACTCTTACAGAGATGAACGTAGCCGAGAACGCGACCGGGGAGATTGGCGAGATCGTGAGCGAGATAGCTTCAGGGGACGACGACCATCACCTCGCGGACGATCGCCTCCCCAAAGAGATTTTCGCGATTTGAGGGATATGCGTGATGCTCCATTAGGTGTCGACGCCGAGCGAGCCCGCCGCGGGTCGAGGGATGGACCCCTGTCTGCTGGCTCATCTTCATCCGATCCTCCCTTTGCTCCTTCGTATCGAGGTGGCTACAGTGGCCGAGGTCGTGGAAGAGGAGGTCGTGGACGAGTGTTCTATGAAGATCGCGACAGATATGGTTCGGCCTACAGATCCCGCTCCCAGGAAGGGCGATATCGAGACCGCGACGATCGTGACCGCGAAACCCGATATCCGGATACCGATTTGCGCCCACGCGATCATCGAGACGATCGCGATGTTCGAGATCGTGAAACTCGGCCAAAACTCGAGCGAGCTTCGCATGAACCACCTCCACTACCCGCTAAGGACGTCTCGCCCCCGCCTGTGGCTCCCGCCGCGCCGTCTTTTGGATCAGTACCTAACAGAACTGCAGCAGCCGATGTTGCCTTGTCCACAGGCAAGCCGCCTCCAACTGGACCTAGGGCGCTAAAGGATGAACGCAATGCCCCTTCGAGTTCTGCGCTCAATGCGGATGCAAGATTGCCGCCTATAGGACCGTCAAGATCCTATATAGACATAACGCAGTCTCCAATTCCCTCCGGTCCGCGTTCTTCTACTATGAGCATAAACCGGCCGGGTCCTTCATCTAAGCAATGGATTAACCCGAACATTAAGCGTGTTCCCGAATCACCGAAATTAAATAGGTCACAAAGCCTTGCTCAACCCCGACCTGCCGGACCTCGTCCGGATGGTACACATACTGACCAGCCGGCGGATAGTGACCAAAGACCGCCTAGTAGTGACGCCAAAGCTGAAGCACCGGTAGATAAACAGCCCAAGGATACACACATGACTGAGGACGAAAATCTCACGAAATCAGATCAGCGCCCACAATCTGTTAGATCATCTGTTGATCAAGAGCGTAGACCTCAAAATACCGTGTCTAGTGCAACTGTCAAGGAGGAGGATAACGAAGGGAGGCGTATTGACGATACTACCCAAGAAACTCGTGCCGTCAAACCGGAGGCCCTACCAACCGTTACCGAGACGAAACCAAAAGAATTCCGACGCCCTACTCTGAAGGTTCCATCAAAGCATGTTTCGCTGCCCCGGAAAGAAATTAAGTTGCCCATTTCGGACCAGTCATCGGAATCAGATGACGAGGAAATTGGCGACGTTATTGAATCGGAGATGAAAGATGTCGAGTCAAAATTAAAGAAGCTTGAAGGGATCAGTGACGTGCCATTAGATGCTATAGTACGACACGCAGTAGTATCACTTGAAGCTGTGGGTAGAATCCTGCATGAACCCGAAGGTTTGGATGATATGGTCGGCCCTGTGCCTGAGAATGTATCTCTACCCGGGAAAACTCCCGAGATCGAACCCCAGCCTGAGAAAGAAGCCAGCATTGAGGCCACGAAGACGCCTGCTGATACCAAAGAAGCTGATCATGCAGAAAAAGTTATCAAAAACAAAACCCCCTCTCCATCCTTGGAAAAGGAGCCGTCACCTTCAAAGACAAGAAGTTCAAGTGCAGAGCATCCCCAACCATCTATCGAACAAGACATAGATATGCCTGCACCTTTCGAGGTACAGTCTGATGAAAATAAACTGCAGGACGATGACAGGGACGTTGCCATGGAAGATGCACAAGACATAAGCCAGCCTGATACCGAGGCACAAGGGCAAGGTGCTCATCTTTCAACCTCCCAGAGGCCGTCCATTGATGGGACATTAGAGCAAACGCACAAACAATCACATGAAATTAGTAAAGAAGGTTCGACTATACCATCCCCGGCCGAGGATGAAGATGAAACGGATATCGAGGATGTCGACTTCCAAACTATTGAGATTGTGCGCGAGCATATGCCTACCCCTCCGCTGGATAGCCTGCCTTACTTTGATGGAAAGCCATGGTTTGAGGATCATGATTTTCTCAAGTCATTGGATGCTCAACAACCAGGTCTCGATGCTTTTATCCTACAGAAATTGGATGAAGAAGCATCGATTCGGAACACGGTGGAGAAGCAGGGGCAAGAACTCTACGATAGAAATTACGATCGTTACCTGCGCTTCACCATGTCGAATGATCCTGTCGCCGTCAAAAGCAGGGATAAGTTTACGCATATTCCTGGAGAGACTAATGGTCATAGGCCGGGATTCCATGAGTCTAGACCCGAGAACACAAGACGTAGCAGGTACGCATCAGAACGCGATCTAGAGAGGATACTGGAGGAGTCGCGCCGTGTCGAAGATGAGAAGAGAGAGCGTCAAATGCAAGCAGAACGGGAGCGGTATAGGACCGAGAAAGAAGCCGTCTTGCCCCGCCAATACCAAGTGCCGGAAGAACGAGAACAGGAAAGTTATCGGGATGTCACAGGATTCATTCAAGCTGAGAAAATTGTGGCAGCTTGGCAGCTCTTGCCTCCAGTGGACAATTTCACCCAAGAAGAAACGGCAACGTTTGAAAAGGCCTACCTTGAATTCCCTAAGCAATGGGGCCGTGTTTCCGAGCCACTGGCCGAAAGAGACTTTGGGACAAGCATCCAATTTTACTACCTCAAGAAGGAGAAAGAAGAGCTTAATCTCAAAGAGAAACTTAAAAAGCGGCCGAGACAACGTAAGAAGGGTCGAGGCAAACAACGTTCCAGCGCGTTGGTTTCGGAACTTGGAAACGGCGAAAATGAAAACGAGGAGAATCAAGAAACGGGTGAAAATGGCGAGAGGCGTCGACCTAGGCGTGCGGCCGCCCCAACTTTTAACTCGGAAGCTACTCCAGCAACTGATGGCGAAAGCGGAACGCCCTCTGGTACACCCGGACGAAGGGGTGCGAAAGGAGACGGGAATACCGAAAAGCCGGAACGGAAGCCTAGAGGGCGCCGAGCTGCTAAGGATAAGGAACCGAAACAGCCCCGTGTCAATCAGACGCTGGCCGCGGCACCGCCTACGGGGACTAAGGGTAACCGTTCGCGATCTAGTTCTCGTGCTCACGGTTCGGAGTGGGTGCCGCCTCCAACACCGAATGAAGCCATCAGAGCTCCGACTCAGTATGAACTAGCTCCAAGCACTACGGCCGTTCCTCCTCTTTCCATCTCTGCACCATTTCCACCAGCGCAGCCGATACCAAGTCCTGAGAGAGGAGTTCCTCAGCCTCCGCCTCCGCCTACGCCGCCCGTTGCCTCGATGTCGGTCGATACGATGGGACCTCCGCCGTTGCGTCCTGAGCCTCCGCAGCAGCCTCCTGTTGCTATGCTTGATCTTGGCCAGCCGCCAGCATCGGATCGCAGATCAGGGACGCAGGCATCAAGTTATTGGAGTGTCCCCGAAGCGAATGACTTCCCTCAATTACTCCGTTCCTTTGGAAGTGATTGGGGGGCAATTGCGGCGCATATGCGAACTAAGACTCCAATCATGGTAAGCGTCGTCATTAATATTTAGTCTAACCCTTGTATTTTGCTGTGCTTACTAAATTTGTATAGATTAAAAATTATTATACGCGCAAGAAGGATGGCAATGGGTGGGAAGCAATAGTCGAGGAAGCGGATGGTAGGAAAGCCAGAGGCGAGAAAAGACCTGCGCCTCCGGCTCCCAGTTCCGGCGTCAAAAAACGATATGAAACATCGAGCAATCGACCACTCGCGGCTGCAGATGCAGTTATGGAAGATAGCCCTGCACCACCTAAGCTCGATCATCCTCAGGCACCACAGCCGACGTCGGGTCGCTTTAATGTCCCGATCGCAGCACAACCGCAACCTACGCTTATTCAGGCCCCATTCGTGCCAGCAACTCAGTCTCCGCTGATCCAAAGCCATGGAGCTACCCCGCCTGGATCGCAACCTCTTGCCCAACCAGTTTCTCAGACCATGTCTCCTCGGCCTATGGGAACTGCTTTCACCCTCGCCGATAGGGAACGTGAGTTACCTACCCAGCAGCCCGCTCGCGTTCCGTTAGTACAGAAACCTGCTCCGGCTAGGCCGCCACCGGTATCCGAAGCTCCCATGGCGAGACACCCATTGCCTGGATCATTGATGGAGCCTCATTCGGAACGACCTAGAGCAGAGCCCAAGGTTCCCAAGGAACAACCCCGACAGCAATTACGCGTCAAGCAAGAGCCGGATCTTATCCATCATCAATTCGAGCGCTTCGTTCCACAAGCCCAAACTGCACGTATGACGTCTCGTCCAGAGAGTGCACCTCTGTCACGACCGCCCGACCCCCCTCGAGCAGTGGCGCCAGCTCCTCAAGGAGTCCAGCCGGGCTCATTTGCGACTATTCTCCAGCAACATAGTAGAAGTGTAATGCAAGAAGGAAACCCATCCCCGCCGGCTCGAGCTCGTCTGACCTCCACGCTCTCTCGGCCAGCATCTGGTGCTGGTGGTGGAGCGGAACCATTCAGCGCTCCCCCAGCGCAGCCTACACCACCAGCCGTCGCCTCTGCACCAGCTCGTCCTCCGGAACGTAAAACGTCCAATTTAATGGCGCTTTTGAACGACGACCCCGCTCCGCCCCCTCCTCCCAAGAGAGTTACCGAAGTACCTACGGCTACAAATACATCGACGCCACCACCGCCACCTGTCCTCTCTCGTCCTCCGCCACCTCCGCCCGCGTCATCGCACGTTCGGAGAGAGTCAAATCTCCAAGAGAGCCAGCCTTACGGATACAGTCGAAATCCGCCTCCGGCGCAATCAGCAATGCCGTCGCTCAAACCACCGTATGCAGCTACAGTCGCATCGCCTCAAATGCAAGCACTCAATGCTCCCCGACATATGCAAATGGAATCACCGGCGGATCGAGAGTATTATGGTGGTCGACCACGCTCATATACCTCTACGCACCAGTCTCACCAATCTCAGGCGGCAGGTTCACCACAAAATGCACATCACTATCCGGCCCCCAATCAGCCGTCTCAGGTTGCCTATCCGCCTCAACCACCCTCATATCCTTATAGCGCACAAGTTCAGCCATCTAACGTGGCGTCGCCACCTCCCCAATATGGAAGTCACTCCGCTCCCAGAGGCCACGAGCATTCGTCTAGCCGAGATCTTGGATGGCCTGGCCCACACCAGGGCCACCCGCTGCAACAACAGCACCAGCCGCACCAAGCACACCAACAAGCGCACCAGCAGGCGCACCAGCAAGCGCACCAGCAAGCACACCAGCAAGCACATCAGCAAACACAACAAGCGCCTCCACAACACCAGTCGGCCTGGCCGTCGCATCCTCCGCAACCTCCCAAGTCCACGCAACCTCCTCCACCACAATCAGCCTGGGCTGCGCAGCAACCCACGCCGAAGCCTCCGGCGCCCAGTAGCTCGGTTCCACCACAGCCTTCCTGGGCCTCGGCTCCTCCTCCGCAGAGAGGTCATGATCCTATGGCGCTTCGAGATGTCTACCCGCCGCACGGCGCTATGCGAGGTCCTATACAACCACAGTATGGATCTGCCCCGCGAGCCCCTGATCCAGGTCCCCCGCAACCGCCGGCTGCGTATCCTCGGTATGCGAGCACCCCAGGACCCGGACCTGGACCTGGACGAGACCCTCGCGATCCCGGACCGGCAAGAAGCTATACTCCAAGCTCTTACGACAACAGAGGCTACCCAACTAACCAGGAGTACCGGGAGGCTCCAATGCGCGAACAACAACCGACGATGTTGCAACAACAATTACGACCTCAAGAAAGGCTCCATTACGAGCGCGCCCCACCCCCGCCCGATAGATACGGGAGGTAAAGAGCTCTATGTTAGCTTTGTTGGCATTGTTTCGAAGGTCGATCCTAGAGGCGTTATATTGTCTTGTGCGGGTGGCCGTGGTTCCATTATCGGAGTTCAAGACATGGTTTTCAAGGACGCCAAAACCCACTCTGGGGCCTATTTTCGACGCTTAGTTGTGCGAATGTCAATGTCTCATGACCCTGAACTGGACATTCATCCGACGACAGATCCTACTTAAGAGCTTATCACCTTGTCGCGGTTGGCTCGGTTTTACTTGCGTAGACTAAATTACTATATTTCGCTCTTCTTCCTGTCCATTCTTGTCTGACCTGCCGCCTGTCTCACAATATTCGACGCAGGCCGGGTTTACCATAATCTCACAATGTCCTGACGACCCCACGTCCCCAGGGGTGGAAGGGAAACGGAGGAAAGGGGTTTATACCTGATAAGCCGGCATCTGGCAGAGGGAGAAGCAAAAAGCCGGGGTTCGGACCGGTAATGGGAGGACTTGACAATCGCTGCTAGGGAAAATGCCGTGTTGAACGCGTCAGTGTTGTTAGTGTACGAGAGAAAGACAGACCTTGTTATTACTTCTTTGTTTGTATTTTATGTGACTCTTTCGATGGGCGTGATGATGGTGTGTTACATGGTGTGTTGTAGAATATAGGAGTAGGGGTAGAAGAAGTATTTGAGATCACTTCGATTAAGAAGCCCGTATCTTTGTTGGTTACGTAATGATGCTTATGTAAATTGTGAAGTGATACGTGAAGGAATATTAGATTCCCAACGACAAATTAATTTCATCTGAAGACCTTACCGAATCTCATTGCCAGGTATACCTCATTCCTTATCCAGATCAGCACCAATTCATCGCTTCAAACGAGCTGTTGAGCTCAAAACTTCCACCTTTCTCCTCCGTGTGCTTAGTAACGCTACTTATGTAATTGTAATTGGAGCTTTCTATCCCTTATGTTACACAACCACCCACCACGGCATATGTGAGTGCCTTTTTAGATAAGCTATAGGATACAATGTCTCGAATCAGTCCAGAAATTAATAACAACTTATGTAAACTGCTTACGAAGAGTTCAATGATTATTAGGTAAGTCATGATTTTTGAAGTAGTTTCTCAAGCCTTTGAGACCAGAATACTATCTCATCCTATTAAAACTAGATTGGTGCTTTGAATATAATTGGAAGTTAATATGATTCTTTTCTCTAGTTTTCTCCCCAGAAGTTGAGACAACAGACATTCTCGGTTTCTACAACAATCAGGAAGTATTAAATAAGCAAGGCTTGACTGATCAATTACATAAGCATTATCATAATCATGTATAAGGGATCAAACTTACTCCTATATACTTACAGAGATAGATTATAAATTGATTCGATAGATATATCTCAAAGTACTCATTTGTAGCACAATGCACCGCTTTATTCGTTAACGCATGTCCTAAGATTCAACTTCTCCTTCTCCTGGAGAGATATTATGCGAGTATTTGATTAGGTAAGTAATTAGGTATGTAAGTGTTATCTTGACTTACCACTATGTGAATTTCACCTTCCTCAAAAATGTACAATATAGTTATATAGTAGAATAACAGTGGTCTATTTCAATAATATTCCAAGAACTTGCTGGGAATTGGCTCAATTATGAGATGAGGTACACCGTGCGCAAGTAAGATCGAAACATTTGCAACTCTGTAGCTAAGGCGGGCTCGCTGACTATTGATTGTTTTTTTCATTATTTTTTTCGAATATCACATTGTATCCATCCTCGGTCTGTTGACTAGGTATCAATCGGAATTTTATATCTACTCCTTGCTCTGTAGAAGTATACCACCAACAAGAGCCAGTACAGAACCAACAGCACCTAGAGTCCCTAGCATAAGTGCCACCGTCGGCGTCCATGACCAATTCTTGGGCTGGCGCAAAGTCTGGGCTATGATGGAGTCCAATCGTTCCGCCATGTTAGCTTCGCCGAAGTTCTCCTTGACCCTCACGATCCCTGCCTGGGACATTGCCGCGAATTCTTCATCGGAAGTGTGATTTAGCACCTTGTCCATGACGTCTGTCCACTGGTCCACCTTGTCTGGAGATCGAAGCCAACCCGTCTTTCCTTCCACCACGGTTTCCGTAGGACCGCCCGTATTTGCTGCCAGAACAGGGACGCCGGCAAGCATGGCCTCCAACGGGACGATGCCGAAGTGCTCATTAGCAGGAGTATAGACTAGAAGTCTGGCAGAAGAGAGGAGTGTCTCCTTCAACAGATTCGGCACGGAGTGCAGGAAAAGAACGTCGACATCGTCAGGGACTTCCAGCGCGGTAAGATGCGTCTTCGTCGTCATGGTGCTTAGTCCCAAGCTCTCAGTCAAGTCCACCAATTCCTTATGATAATTCACATTTTCCGAAACCCGCGGATCGTACCCCCCCGCAACAACCAACCGCACCCCCTTCCTCGCCTCCTTGCTCAACCCGGCGAACGCCCTCACGGCCAACGCGATGTCCTTCTTCCTCTCAAAGCGATTGATGCTCAGCAAGAACTTCTTCCCCTTCCACAACGGCCGGCCGGCCTCGCTCTTCGGCTTCGGCTTGATGTCCACGCAAGGGTACACCACGTCCAGCTTCTTCCGCCGCGCTAGCGCGGGCCACGTGCGGCTCACGACGCCCTTGGTAAAAGTCGAGTTCACGGCGATCGCGTCGGCGAAGCTCATGCTCCACTGCTCCCACAGGTCGAACGGCACGCGGTACGCGCGCTTCCACCAGTGCTGGCGGCCCTGCGCTAGCAGTAGGTCGGGGAAGTGGCAGTAGAACAGGACGCGCGCTCGCGGGTGCAGGAGCTGTAGGAGGGGAACGCCGGCGCTCAGCTGGTCGACGAAGAAGGCGGAGGGGTTTAGCGTGTGCAGTTCGGAGGTGAGGTAGATCTGGACGATGAGGTGGAGTTGGCGCAGGATGGAGCAGAGGATGCTGAAGCGCGAGAGGATCGAGGGGGGGATGAGGGTGTTGCCGCGGACGCGGACGTCGAGGGTGCCTGTTGGCAGTGTTGTTAGAAGAGATTGACACAATGAATCGACATACTCATGCGCAGTTTGGATTGATTCAAAAGCTAGCTAGACTTACCATCTCGCGCCTCGTCGAAGCAGTGTTTCGGATCGCAGTGACTAGTAAATATAACGACCTTATGTCCACGATTCTGCAATCCCACAGCGGCGTCGACGACCAATCTCTCGGCACCGCCTATGCCCAGGTCAGGGTGCAAGAAGACTATTGTCTTGCTAGCCTCCTTTGTCTTTTCCGTCATGTCGGCAGGTGGTTGACGCACGTATCCATGCCTTTTGGTGATGATGTTTGGTTGATGTTGAGGACAGGTTGCGGCTCCCGGCGTGAAATTGAGCTAAAGAATTGGACCTGGAAACTTCCCCTCTAGGCTCTGGGCTCTAGGCTCTAGGCACTTACCCCTTCAGCCCTATGGTCCACTAATTTTCCGCCTGCTTTTAGCCCCGCAGTTGACATGCATAGGTACCGGCATACCTCCCTATAGGGGAGGGGTACCTACGAGTAGTGGTATATTTGCATGTGAATTCCCCTTGTTTTAGCTACCGTACATACAGGATGGGATGCATTCAGTGGGATACCTCTAGGGCTACACAAGAGTCTTTTTCATTTATTGAACCTCTATATGATGAGTACCTAAATTAACACAACATTGGAGTCGCAATCACATTGCATGAACACCCAAATATGGCTGACTAGCTTCATCTCATTCTAATATCAACTATCTCTTGAGCTAGCCCACCTGCTCCCTACGTATAAGTCCATCTTCCAAAGTAGCATCGTAGCCACATACATATCATAATCGCGAGCTCTTCTCCATACTATGAGCTTTTTTTTTGTCTTGTCTTATTTTTGTTTTCCCTTAGCAACCGACAATCTCGAGACGCCCCAAGCATGCGGGTATGTTGAAACGATAAATGAATAAAGAGGAGAAATATCATGACCGTACCCCCTTAGCCCGACCAAAAAACAGAAGCTTCTGTCCGTAGACCGACAGCTTGACACACCCGTGCGCCATTTTGGGTAACCCCGTCCGAGAACTATGAACAATGAATTGAAATCAACGTGAGGTCGCTCAGCCATTAGGATTGCTGCTAGCGGATCATGATAGTAATGCTGGTAGTTGGGTGGAAAGATCCTCACTCGCTGACGGAACCCCACTCATCAACGCTTTCCACTTCACTCCCCTCTTCTTCTTGCCTGCGTGGAGTGATTAAACCCAGCTCGTTGCGTACATCTTTCTGAATCTTCATAAAATACTTCTTCAGGGTCGCGAGACCACGAAGGAAACCGCGGTCCGGTTCGTTTGGATAATTGGGCGGACACGGCTTATCCTCAGCTAGGTCCCCCGCTGTCACACTATTGGCGAAATCGGCCATCTTGAAATCAATCTCTCTCTTGTTTCTCCGGCGCTTCCGAGCTTCCCATGCGTCCTCGGCATCCGTCGCGAAGTCGGTTGTAGAATCGTCTGCCGCGGTATCGTAACCCTCGTCCGAATCATCAGCGTCGTAAAACATTAAGAGGCTGGCCGCGTAAAAACGGTAGCCACGTAGCCTGCGAATGGTCATTTCTAGTTGGTTCAGTTTCTGCAGTATCGTCGGTATATGCCTCAGAACGCTGCTATAATCTACGCCGTCGTAGAGAAACATGGTTAGAGCATCCTGGAACTCGGATCCGGCCTTGAGGTTTCTTCCATAATATTTATCCTTGAAAACATAAGTCTGGGATTTGGCATTCCAAGACTGTAACCCACAAACTCTGACGCCGTACTCTCTCGACGTTGTCGCAGCACATTTGCGTTGCTGCGATTCTCGTTTCTTCGGAGTGGCCTCTACACCATACTGCCGGGTGCCCATCTTGAGATCCATTATGCATGGGCGCTTCATACCAGCGGTAAGATCTTCTAGTAGTAGAAAATACTCAACTCGGGAGTCATGCTGTGTTTGGGCCTCTTTGGGGTTGACTGGTCGCGAGATTTTCTTGAATTCTGTCGTTGGACTTGGAAGCTCCGATGGTACGGCAGATGAGAAGAACGACTGAGCTATGGAGTTATCCGCAAACCCATTCTCGGTAACCTCGGCGTCCTGTTTATGCCCGTTCTCTGCAGGTACAAATGTATGTAATCTTGGGTGCGACTCGTTTTCCCTACTATACTCGACCTCGTCTAGGTCTTCAAAATATTTGAGGTTACCGCGAGACTCTGTAACATCTTCTGGTCGCCGCCGAAGCTTGCTCCCCGAATTGCGCCGTCTTCGTCTTGGATGAGGAAATTTCTCGGATAACGTTTCGGGCTCTGGTGCACTAGTACCTGTAACATCCTTCACGTGATCTAGTCCCTCAAGCTTCAGGCGGCTCGAATCTGTGCTCAAGTCACTATGGCTTTGCAGCAGATGTGGTGCTTCCTTCAATAAGTTTGCTCCATGAACCTGTTGCCCGCCGTGATCGGCTGTTTTAGGATCTGGTAATGCGCTCTCAGAACTCGTAGGCCGCTTGGGTTGCTGCACTGAGCGACGAGGAATTGATCGCTGTTGAGACGCCGGTCTACGGTGTTTGTGTACAGCGATTGGCTGCTTCAGAAAAGCATCGTTGAAAACTTCGTTTCGTAGCCTTTTATTAACAGTTGTAGCACCCCAACTATTAGCGTGTCGGTCCCCTAAAGCCGGACGGTCTAAAGCTTTTGTGTCCTCGTTGGAGGCTTGGGCATTGTTATCATGTAGAAATTGAGGGTTTACCGCAGCGGATGCACTCCAAGGGCGGTTGTCGCCATTAACGGACACAGTAGGCCGTAGCAAGCTCCGAGGAAGTATATGCCGATTATCGACAAAAGTAACGGTGGGGATCGCTGTATTTGATGATTGCAAGGATTGGCTCACTATCCTGCGATGGTGACGCTGATCTTCTTTATCCGAGATCTCGAAACTCTGTGGGGGTCCTAGAGTGGCTCCGTTATTGCCATTTGATTGGCCTTCCTGCTCTCTTGCCTTCTTCTCGGATACATAGCTGTCATCCTTTCTGACCGTTGATTTTCGTCGTGGATGCTTCTGAAAAGTGACATTGAGCACACCAATATATCTAGAAAAAAGTCAGCTTTCTTTCCTGGACACACCAGATACATCTCCTTCAGAAACTGCTAGGAGATCAGGCGTATACAATGGAATGTGGCAATAACGCACCTAGGCAAGAATGGTAAGAGGTCACGGTGATATCTTTCTATTTTTTCATAAAACTCGTTCTCTCGGTTGTTTAATTGCTTGCAGACAGCTCTCTTGGAAAATCTCCAAATGGTTGTGTGGCCACCAACTTGGTGTTTATAGGGTATAAGCTCAATTGCATCGAGGGGTAACTTGGGTCCAAGCTGGTGTTCATGGACCATATCCTCGTAATATTGAGAAACCGGCCGAGATGACCTAGCAGATATATCACGAGGTCTCGGTGGAATCTCGACTTCATCCTCGACAGCACATTCATCATCTATTGGTGGAAACTCTTCAACATATGGGGTTGTGTCATTCTTACGGTCAACATTACCATTGCCAGTTCCTTCAGCCCTTGCTCCAACTTCGGCTTCGGGTTCATCTGCCTTAACCAACCAAGGGTGGAAATCCTCGCTGTGAGGTTTGCGGACGGCTGATTGGGAAACTTTGAATTCTTCGGGTATAACGCACCCATTCTCTGATGATTGTTCCGGACCCTGATGTGGAAGAAATACAGCAGACGATATCTTTTCTTCGGATGATTCGTCACCCTCCTCGGTTGGTTCCCCAACCTCGGTTACATCGCTTGATTCCCTACCAACCTGTGACGCGTCCTCGTCGCACACTATAGCAGAACCATTAGGCTCACTGTAAACACCAGTCTTTGCAAGTTGTTCTCGAGGAGGCAATGACTTGACCGGTTCAGCGATATGGTTTGGTGGTCTTTGTAGACCAAAATAATCTAGTTGGGCGGTATCGTGAGGCACTGATCCGGCGTCTGAGGTACTCCAGGGAAAAGATTGCACGCTCGATAAACGAGAAGGCAATTGCTCGTCCTCGATAGACTGAGGCGACGGTGTGAGGGTCTGAAAAACAGCGTTCTCGTCTACCTGAGACTCGTGAAGCAAATCCAGATGCAGACCTTTCGCGAGTAGCTGCTTTTCTCGCTGATGGCCTGTCGACTTTGACTCCCTTCGTCGGCCTTTTTCCTCCGGGAGACCTTCCTTAAAGAAACGTAGGCTATGGCTCGCTTTCCGGCTGCGAGTTGGTTCGACGCCTGCTAGCACCTCTGTGATGGACTTCTCGACTTGTCCGTCTTGGTGGCCGATTTCATTGGTACCAATGGACCACGCTTTCTCTGGGCCCATCGAAAGAGGGGGACGCTCAACCCTCCATTGCCTATATTGGGCGCGCGCATCGGAGAGTGGCTCAGGTTTATCCTCGATAGACGGGGCCATATCAGCAGCCATATTGTCAATAGAATATGAAGTATCTCCAACGTTATCGGAGTGCGGGTTGGGGAGGTTCGATAAGCGTAGACGAAGTTCCTTATCCGTGCGTTCTAACGAGCGTCCTCTTCCTCTCGTTCCCATGTCAAAAGTCCGGTGTTCCAAGAGTGTCATAGTTGTACTCATAGTGGCCGGCATCGTGACGGGTGATGATGTAGGAGCATCAGCTCCTGAAGAGGGTATGGAAGACAGCAATGGCGCGGATATCGTTCTAGCGGACTCCGTAAACTGTGAATGACCGGTGGGCGTTAGATCGCCTTGGTCACCATGCTCATGAAAAGCATCCTGAAGTCCGGTGCGTGATTCATATACATTTTTAGGTTGGTTGAGTCGGCTCGTCCCATTGGGTGGTACAGGTACAGGTACAGGCACAGGCACAGGCACAGGCACAGGCACAGGCACAGGCACAGGCACAGGCACAGGTACAGGCACAGGTACAGGTACAGGTACAGGCTTCTGCTCGGGGCGTCGCTGGTCCGTATGAGAGACGGGAACGTGGGAAGATGGGATCCCACGAGCAGAAGCCAGCGCTTGAGTAAGAAGAGACGGGCCATTAGGTCTCTGAAGAGCGGCGGGCGGCCGAGATTTCTTATTGTTTTGGTCGACATGGTTAATAGTAAGGGACGATTGAGGAGTGGATGTGGATGGCACATGGGAGCCAGGGGGGGCGGGTACGGGCGCTGGTACAGCAGGCGAGACACTTGCAGACAGCCATGCATGGCCAGATATGGGAGACGTGGAGGAGCAACCAGTCAGATCGAGGGAATCGGAGGATGGGCTGTGAGTCGCTATGCCAGTGGCAGCGGCAGCACTGACGGAACTGGGACTAAGATTCCCAGCGGCCACACCTTGGGGGCTCACCGGTGCGGTAGTTGCGGCATTTTCGGGCTTACGAGACGGACTGGACATGAGGTAAACATCTGGCGAATGACCATGGCAATGTGGGAGGAATGATTCGCAGGAGATTGGGCGGGTTGTATTCGGAGAAGAAGCTGTGCTGTGTTAGAGGCCTTGGAAGTTGAATTATGATGGAAAGGGTACAAAGACCTAAAAGACCCAAAAGACCCAAAAGACCCAAAAGCCCCAAAAGCCCTACAACTTTAATTATGGTGGCGGTTTCGGCCAAAGTGGAGAAATGGATCGCTCCAGAGGGCTCCCCAAAAACACCTAAATCTAGACTGCCTGGGTACCTTATTGTACCTAGCGACTGCCTAGCGCATCCCAACGAATGTATCTTAGGGAGGGGTGCCCCAGATTATAGGTGCTCGAATGGAAATTTAGTGTAGGTAGGGGGGTAGTACAACCTTGGAACATTTGAACCTTCAAGGTTGGAATAACATCATGTGCCTTCCAACTTTCCCAATGTTCCATGTGCCTTCCATAAAGGTACTAGGTACAAGTACAGTTTAAGTATTCAAACTTTGATCCGTGACAAGAAAGTACAACGGCTCTTCGGCACTCGTAGTGCTGTAACAACAGTTATGCCAATGCTGTATTCTAAATTAAAAAGACGTAATGATTACCTAGTGTACAAGTGCCGTCACTTATATCGATGATGTTCCTATGCCGGCAATCCACGTGCCAATTAACCAATAGCCGTTGCCATTCAAAAAAAAAATCCATTATTTCACAGCTGCCACAACATTTAGAGTATTCCAAACATTCCTTTAAGGTCGTGTTCGATGCATTCCCAGATTTTCGATTTCTCCTTATCGAAGCCGCCCTCCGCTAATACGACTCTGCTGCATTAGGAACTGTCTTAACAGCGCCAGAGCATTCACGCCTATCATCTATTGGACCAGCGAGATAACCAACCAATGGCACTAAAGCTGGGTTGTGCAAGGTGTCCAATCATGGCCTAGATCTCGGGGCTACTGACTGACCGCTTGATACCCAAGATAACCCAGACCTTCTTTCATCGCGATGAGAGACGATGATGCAATATATGGAATTTAATCCTAGTTCTCGAAATTTTCGCTGACCGCTTGAGCCGGAGTGCCCAGATCACTTCTAGAACTCGGAAGGGCTCTGACAGATTATTGTCTTCAGTAATTGACGAGTTCGAGACACGTTGTGGACATTCCACCTCTTACAGGTCATCGTCATGTTTAACCTGAGGGATTTGCTTCACGAAGGCCCGTGTGGTCCTGGCTAGTCTAACTCGGAAAGACACCGCAGAATCACGGTTGCACAACGATTGTCTGATTTCACTTGATTTTACTGTCCAATGGTTCGACCAAGACGTCGCATGCCACCTCACTTCGAGTCAATGGCACGAATTTCTCTAACTCGAGAGAAATCCTCACGATGTCACTGCAAATATTTACATGAAGCCACGAAATTTTTTTTTTTTTGCATACATCCCCAACTGCACGTCTACGTAACTCGACATTGCGTGCCAGCGAGGTGGTTTCCCCAGCTAGGTACAACGCTATGCACCTAGTACGGCACGGCATCCGAGAGAATTCATAAGTTTTAACGGGACGGGACGTTGGACAAATACGTCAATCGTGGACATACATACATAGCTATATCAACTTTCGAGTACGGAACCACATTCCATATTGATACTTACGGGCAAAAGGCATATGTCTCGGCTACTTTGTAATTCGCGGATATGCAAGCCTCAAGATCAATTCTCATCCAATCATTTAACAACGTGCAGTCTTATCCCTTCTTCACTCGAAGAGGCGTCAAGCCCCTTAGCTCACCCAGCTACATAAGCTGACGAACTAATACAGGAACGGCCGCGATTAGATCAATCCAACTCCCCGTAATTTTGCGGCATTCGTGTTCCCCAGGCTGCGAGCATGTACGTACACGTGGTAGAAGGAGACGACCATTTGGGCCGTCCCAGGCTAACGCCCGCTCGGCTGCTTATCTAATGCGCCGGAGCTGTGAAGTTTCGCAAGATGCCAGATTAACCTTGGCCACGCAGAGCCGCATGTCGCTAATAGTCGCCACAAGCTACGTTCAACTTCACTAGAAGTACATTCTGCAAAGTACTTATCTATGAAGGGTCCGAGTCGGTGTTTCAAGGTGATCTCACTCATAATCTCAGGTCTTGACTTTCTAGGTATATTCAAGATGGAAGAAATTTTCTAGAGCCTTTTGAAATCGGTCCCAGATCAATACCAGAAAGGGTACTGGGATTGTCTCCGGGGCCACTATTTGCATTGCTTCGTGGATCTCTGGAAATGGAACCTCTATGCTGGGGACCACTTCAAGCCTCAAAGAGATATTCTTGGGTCAGAACTTGATCGTATCATTAGACCCACTACCTACACGTTGTCATACGTATTTCCCCAGGCCTATTAGATTACACCTAAGGAAGTCGAGAGATCGTTGAGATTGCACATATCCCATGCACGATTAACGTGTTTGGTAGAGTTCCTCGCCAAGCGCGAGTCGCCAACAATGGGTCACTTCAGCTTGGGGATAGTAACAGCTTGGTTGTTTGCAACGTTTGTTACCTCGTTCAAGAGAAGAGGAGACATGACAATGCATTTTACACATATACACCAGGAGTTTAACCACTTCCCGAGGTTATCTTGGTTTATTTCTAGTTGGGCTTACATGTCAGGCTCAACATTAGGCTCATATCCGAGATACGCGTAGTTTCACAACCATTGGCATAGATTTGCTTTGCGTACTTAGATAAATCAGCTATATCTATCTTTAATAAAGCTCGTGCTTGCCATCTCTGAGATCTACATATAAATCACCGATCAAGACTGGAGACATCAAGTCATATGTATGTTAGCTCCGAAGTCGCAAGCTCTCTTGTACAACATGTAATTTTCATGATCGATACTAAAGTGCATCCTGCTTTCTCTATTGGTAGTGGGTAGGTACGTGATATATGTTTGACGGCTAACGATCCAGCACCTCAGAAGCACATGCCCCTTTCAGGTATACACAGCATGTGCCTTATACTCATATCTATCGAAGACGAGTGGCTTCCCCTATCCGAGAAAGATACCGACCTACTCAGTCTCCTCAACACATTCATCCTCAGGTCGACCTATTGGTCGAATTCTATCACGAATGAATTCCCTGGGAAGTTCGTCTCCTTGGCACTGCTACTACCATCAATATGAAATATTTCATTATGCCTGACTCCTTTCTGAGATTTCCCCCCAAGCTCTTTCTCTTACCGTATCGATGAGTTGATTACCGCCTGCCGGACTGCATGGCTGTTAGAGTTACATCCATATGAGTCACTCATTCAATATATTTCCATACGTAAATTGAAGACGCATGACGCTTTCTGGGTCCCTTCGTTGTCTTATACTTACCTACGGTCTTGATTAGGCTCGACGTGCTGGATCGTAAATGTGACTTGTCTCTTTTCTCGAGTCTCGAGCTACGATATAATTATTTAGGCGCGAGAGCTGGTTCGAAATTGATATAATATCGCTGGGTATTTCGGCTGACTGCAGACTCGGTCGAGACTTACATAGTATGTACAGGCAGCAGATAGCCGTGCCATCCTTGAATGTTTCACTAGAATACTAATAGTAGTATGTAGAGGTTAGGGGGTTAAGCTGGTTGCGCACATGCCCACGGCGAATGGGGCACAAGGTGAAGCAAACGGGTATCGTGCTCCTAATAATTTAAGATGAAACGGAATAGGTAACGTCAGATAGGCAATCGCGATATGATCATGCCGATGTTATTTTTAGTTTTTTATTTACATGTAGTAGCTGGTAGTACATAATACATAGCTTGAGCCCCTTTTGCCTAGACCCGGGCTCGTCGATTATCGATTATACGGCACCCGAAACAACCGTAGTACGGAAGAGAGGACGCCCGAAAGAGAGCAAAAACAAGCCGAAAACCCCTACAAACAACGCTGCAAACCTCTCGCGAAACCAAGCTGTGGAAGTACTTGGATGCCTAGGGACGATGTCACGATTGCGTAAGGAACTGATACGCGTCCCGGGTTCAGAAGAACAAAATACGCAACTAGCCGTACAACTACGTAACGAAGGGGAGATCACAACACCTGGGAGACCTTTTGAAGCATCAGATATTCAAGAAATCGAGACCTTGATTGGCCGTGGAGTGTTTTCTTTTGAAAAATACAATCGAGAAAAGCACGGAAATGACTGAATTTTCAATTTTTGTATGGTTGATCTGTTGTGTTTCCTTTGATTTCTTGAATTATCCGTGAATTGAAAATTCGGTGGTTTCTGTGTTTTTCTTGATTATATTTTTCAAAGGAAAACACTCTACGGCCAATTAAAGTCTCGATTTCTTAAGTATCTGATGCTTTAAAAGGTCTTCCAGGTGTTGTGATCTTCCTTTCGTTACGTAGTTGTACGGCTAGTTGCGCATCTTGTTCTTCTTTTCGCGAGATTGGCTGTAAGCCCATCGCGGGGTTGAGCCTCATCACGTGATCTAAGATCACGTGATGCCAGGTCATATGACAAACCCAGTTTGCTGTGTCAGCATACAATTGCGGGTGCAATTGCATCAACAATTGTATCAACGATTATATACCAACACTGGGAGCTTTTCTACTTTTGACGCTCGTATTATATTGCTCTTTCTGATCTTAGATATCCCTTGTATTCCACTTCGTTTGCGCCTCGTTTTGTGACGTCGTTCGTGGTATTCCGTTGTTGAAACGGTTGTACGTTCGATCGGTCTTTTCGTCGTTTTCTCGAGTAATGTAGGTCGTAGATAAACGTGTTTTCGGCTGTGTTCGTACTAAAATCATCGTATTGCATAAGAAAGTTGTTGATCGTGTGTGTATGGGGTCAGTAGGGTCAGTAGGGTGTGTTGAATCAATCTAGTCCCTCTTCACCCATCCTTGTAGTCGCAACGTGAGCTGGTTCGTAACGATGAACGTTTTCAAGGCGCTGTTCGGTTTAGCTTTCGAACCCCTTTCCAAGACACAACGGCGCAGTAGGGTAGGATGTATGCTCTTGCGAGCGTGCTCCCCCCTCCAAACCGTACGTGACAGTTTCCCGTCATACGGCTTTCCAAGATTTTTCCTTTGTTGTTC